>JAQISU010000035.1:8937500-9085000 GCA_029339505.1 Unio delphinus | reverse complement strand
TTTATTTTTTCATGAATAATAGTAGCAAGTTTGATATTCTTGTCTTTTAGCATAACATATGTTGTTATGTTGTGAAAATGCAATGTGCATTTATTTTATTAGCTCACTTTTCATCATGGGGGAGGGATGGCTGGACTTGTGTGGGGCTTAGCTAATAATGAAAGAATACATTTTGTGGAATAAATAAATGTAAAATTTTCACATGGACTGTTTAGATGCTTGCGATCTGAATACTTCAGCCATACAAACAAAATTAGATCATACAATTGTATCTGTTTTGGCTTTTTATGGGGGCGCTCCACGGACATTACCTGTCATGTGAAATTGTTTGCATTTGCAAAATACAAAATTTAGAGAATGTTGCAATACAGCTTTTCTACTTTCATGTAATGTTTCTGACATTTCTTCACATGCTATTGTTGTAGAAATCGTGAATGATCTATTTCAAATATCATCAAAATGGTTATTATCATGTGTTCGAAACATCAGCGTGAACTAGTCGAAAGTATACTAAAGTTAGAAGGTATTAAAGTTGGGAAAACGAAGTTTGCAGGATTTTTCAATTGCTGCTTTTGAATATACAATGAACGAGATAAGTTTTAAAAAAGTTATCGACTCGTATTTTCACAATTATCTTGGAGGTCCATGAAATGAAAATGGTAAAGCGGAGCTAGCATTGTTTTGATGGATGCACATATGAAGTAAAGCCAATCGGTATACCCTATAACCCAAAAAACACCAATCAACCATAAGCCAAAATAATGGAAATTAAATGTTCATTTCACAGTACCCCAAAAAATACAAGAATTTCAAATAGCCAGGATAATAAGCGAGAAAAACTTAGGAAATTATTTTTCTTTGAAAATTAAATGTGTGCACTTTCTCATACGCAAACGTGACCCCATATGAACCTAGTTACTATCTCGACCTTTTAAAGCCTGTCCCAATAGGAACCTCGTGAGTACTTCCACCTGTGTAAACCTGACCATAAATAAACCTAGTGAGTACTTCCTCCTGTGTAAACCTGACCATAAATAAACCTAGTGAGTACTTCCTACTGTGTAAACCTGACTATAAATAAACCTAGTGAGTACTTCCTCCTGTGTAAACCTGACCATAAATAAACCTAGAGACTACTTCCTACTGTGTAAACCTGACCATAAATAAACCTAGTGTGTACTTCCTACTGTGTAAATATGACCATAAATGAACATAGTGTGTACTTCTTCCGTTGTTGTTGTTGTTGTTGTTGTAGGGTTTAACGCCTTGTTTACAGCAGACGATAGGCTATACATGGCGGCCGATATTAATGGTGGCGGAACCCATGAAAACCCCTGGAAAGAACCACCGACCCACGAAAAGATACTGGCAAGCTTTCTCACATACCCACGTTGGCCGAAACTGAGACTCGAACCCACGCAGACAGAGGTAAGATGGCAGTGATCCGAAACGGAGAGCGCTTTAGACTACTCGGCCACTCGGGACCCCTCCTACTTTGTAAACCTGAGCATAAATGTACCTTGTTACTATTTTGCCCATTGTAAACCTGACCATCTACGATCCTACTGTATAAACCTGACCCCATATGAATGAACGTACTATTTCCTACCATGAAAAATTACCCTAATACTTCCTCTTGGGTAAACCTAATGTACATTCTGAAAACTGTCCACGCAGCTCAATCTCAAATTCAAAACCCCACAAAACGAGTACGATAACTGGAGTATATCTCGGATATTTAAAACGGTCAGAGAAAAGTAGATCCTGGAAGTTACATGATTCTAACAACATTGTAAAGTGTTCGGACTTTTAACATGGACTTCAATTTTATGCACAAAAAATCTCTAGAGAAAGCGGCCAAATTTGTTTTGGTTTTGTTTTTGGAACGGGTTTTGTTGTTGTTATTGTTGTTATTATTATTATTATTATTATTATTATTATTATTATTATTATTGTCTCCACAGCGGCAGTAAAAATTCTGCAGCATGAGAGTTTGATGTCTCTCGCTAGGGAAATGACCTTCGTCGAAGCCAAACTCCTTGGAGAACAGTTAGGAGTCAAGCCGGAAAAAATCGAACACATCAAAGAAAGTAACGAAAGTGATGTAGTCTCCGCTAATTTTCAGATTCTGTGTGACTGGCGCGGAACCAGACCCCGTACAACAATGGCGGACTTTCTGGTGTCGAGCCTGAGGGCAGTTGGCCAGACAAAGCACGCTGAAGTCGTTACCGAAGCGTGGAAAATCAATAGGACCTTACACAGACGTGACTTTGAAAAGAAACCTAAGAACATATCCTCTAAAAAATAATGTACACAATATTGATATGCATTTCCTTCATCGTTATTAAATGGTTCGTGGTGAAAGATGAGTATGTGAACAATTTAATTTTGCAGCCCGATTTTAAAATGGCACAAAACCACCTACTCATTTCAGAGGTTATCTTCATTTTCACCAAGGCGGACATTTATCTCAAGCGGACATTTATCTCAAGTGCACGTGTATCTCAAGTCTGCACTAAACACGAAAGCTTACTGCGGTTCTTCCAGACGGCGTTTATTTATTTATTTATTTATTTATTTATTTATTTATTTATTTGCATGTATTTTGCACACGACTTAAAAGATTTATTGCATTCTATTTAAGTTTTCAATGTAATTTTTTCATCAATATTGTTGCTTTCATGCACTAAAACGAGTAAAAAGAAAACAACAGATTTGTTGTTCAATTTCCCATTTAAGGACTCATCTTTGAATGATATATAAAACACATACAATCTCTAACACTTAAAGACGCGATTCGCACCACTTAGGTCAGGTGTTGGCCTGTCCATGGTCTATGGTTTTCGTCAGAGAGCCCCCATCCCCCACAACAACAAACTTTACTGATGCAATATTTGAGCCTTAGAAAACATGTTAGTACAAGTAAGAAGAATTCCTACTCAACATAAAATTAATAATTACAAACAGTAGTAATATATACTGCACAATAAAATCAGCTCACGTTCTAGCTAAGAGTGAACAAGGAGATGGCTTAGAACCTTCTTAAACTCTCCCCAATCTTTCTCACAAACTGTGTACATGACTGTGTCCATTAAACCCACATGGGAATCATTGTCATTATGCCCGGGCTCTTTCTGTGGCGAGTGCGGTACGATGAGCGTTAGTTTAAAAGCTGATTTTAGTCCATATGACATTGTCTCCATCTTTCTGTCACTTCTACATTGTCGTTGACCATGATGCCTCCCAACCCAGATTGAGACTCGTGTTTCCTGAGTTTGTGTTTGAAAAATATCGTAAACCCATTATAAAAGTACTAATCCTTCTTCAACATCAGCGAGGACGTCTCCTACTGCTTTTACCACTGTCGCTACAGATTAAAAGGTGATTTCTAGCAAGACCAAAGTACAAGACATAGCAAATGAGTTGAGAAGTGTATTCTCTTTATCTAAACAATAAATGTCAGGCCGCTACGTTCCACTTTTGTTTGCGATATTGGCTTGTGATACTTCATAATTTACAAAGTCGACCACAAGTCATATAAAGTTATATGACTTTAGTTTTTGACACTTGCACGTGTCACGAGAAAAGTTTCTATCCAACTTATGTCATTGACCAAAAACACAAACTTGCAACTTTTCTAGAAATCATCACGTCATGCAAACGTCGAATTCACTGGTTTAAAAGAAAACAACGACTTAATAATGCATCACTTCTCTCTCTCTCTCTCTCTCTCTCTCTCTCTCTCTCTCTCTCTCTCTCTCTCTCTCTCTCTCTCTCTCTCTCTCTCTCTCATTGGACTCAAGACCGCGTTAAGAAAGTGACAACGATGAAGAACCCGTGTTGATGATAAAATTCAAACAGACAGACAGAGAGTAAAAGAAAAAGAAATTGACTCTACTGAAGCGTTGTGAAAGTTCGTTCTGATTTTCAAGAAAGAATATACTAAAGATACGTAAGTGGCTCTTTGTCTTGATTTTCGTAGTATGGATAAACACACATGCGCGCGCACGGGCACGCACACACACACACACACACACACACACACACAGAGAAATGCACACCATCCCATCATGATGGGGTAAACTGATTTTGGATATTGCTTATTGGGTATTGGATAGCGTAGGTGGTGTGATGGATATTGCTTATGGGATATTGGATAGTGTAGGTGGTGTGATGGATATTGCTTATGGGATATTGGATAGTGTAGGTGGTGTGATGGATATTGCTTATTGGGTATTGGATAGTGCTGGTGGTGTGATGGATATTGCTTATGGGGTATTGGATAGCGTAGGTGGCGTGATGGATATTGCGTTTGTGCAATTTCATCTCCTCTCATTTACATGATATTCTTTTCGTCAGATAGTAGTTATGAGTTCATTACACAAGGCGTAACAAAACAACATATCAGATTTAAATAGTCTATTGTTTCAATGATCTGTATAGATAGATAGATAGATAGATAGATAGATAGATAGATAGATAGATAGATAGATAGATAGATAGATAGATAGATAGATTGTGTGTGTTATCTTTGTGCGATTTCATTTGTTTCGTTTACAAACTTCTATATATTCTGATGGTAGCTGGGAGTTTTAAGAGATTACATAATGACCATTGGATTGTGTGTGTGGGCATTGGATTGTATAAATGGTGTGTTGGATAGTATGTTTAAGAGATTTGATTACTTCTTCCTTACGATTCTACGCTAACACCAAGGTGCCATGGAATGTAGTATGTTTTTAGAGATTTGATTTGATGTTTTTAAACTCTACGCTAACACAGTGTATACGTTGGCTGGTATAGGTGGAGTGGTGGATTGTATTTTTGTAATGTGATTGATAATAGGTTTGTGAAATTTGATTTTGTGTTTGGAACTCTAGGTCAACACAAACCGTTTTGTATAGTGTGCATTTGTGGTGCGAGATGGTATACATGTTGTGTATTGAATGTTTGTGAAATTGCATCTCCTCTTACTTTCTATGCAAACCCATGGCGTTATGGATAGCGTATGCAGGGGGCGTTGGATGGCATAAGTGGTCTGTTATTCTATGTTTGTGAGATTTCGTCTTCTTTTCTTACACTCTAAGATAGCGCAATATGTTTCTGATAGTGTCTATCGATGTGGAATGGTGAACGTAGATAAATGGATAATATGTTTGAGATTTTGTCCTCTTCTCTTTTATTCTAAGCTAACACTTGACGTTTTGTTGTGTGTGTGTGTGTGTGTGTGTGTGTGTATGTGTGTGGAGTGTTGGATAGTGTAGGTAGTGTGCGATTGTGTGCTTAAGAGATCTTATCTTCTTCTTTTACACTCTATGCTAGCACAAGTACTTTTGGATTGTAAATGAATATGTATGGGGTGTAGAATGGTAAATGTTTTGTGATAGTATTTCTTGGCATGATTGAGACATTACGACTTTTGTCTTTTAAACTCTAAGCTAACACAAGTCGTTTTGAATTGTGTGCGTATGGTGGTGTGATAAATAGTATGTTTGCGAATTTTAATCTTCTTCTCTTATCTCTAAGCTTGCAGACGGCGTTTTGGATTGTGTATATGGGGTGCTGGATTGTATAGGTATCATGTGATCGCATGCTTGAGAGATTTCATCTTCTCTTACAAAAGATAACATATGTCGTTTTGGATTGTGTGTGTCTCTGTTGTGTGGGATGTTGTACGTCGTGTGATGGATAGTAGGTTTGTAATATTAGATTGTGTAGTTTTAACCCTTCCTTGTTTGGTGTGTGTGTGTGTGTGTGTGTGTGTGTGTGTGTGTGTGTGTGTGCGAGCGTGTTTAAGATTCCATCTCTAAACCCGTTTGTATCTATAAACATTTAACATAGAATTTTCCATACCTACTTTAAAGTAGCGCTTATTGAGGTCAACTCGAACACTGTTACTAATTCACTGCCCGATTATGGCGACAAAACATTATGTACATAGATGTCGACTCGTTGTTGGTGCATGTTACCACCAATGATGACTTCGCGGACATGGGTGATGCATCGCTTGTAAACGACTTTGACACCAACGTGTATCAGAAAGATCACCAACCATTTAGTAACGAACATAAACGGATGATTAGTAAGTTCCAAGATGATTGATTGGATAAACCTATCGAAAACTACATTTTACAGCAGATTAAAATGTACACATTTGTGATTGGATCTAGTGAAAACATTAAAATGGCGAAAGATGTCCCTTGAGTGATGCGAATTCAGAGAGAGAGAGAGAGAGAGAGAGAGAGAGAGAGAGAGAGAGAGAAAGGGCAATAATATGCATACAGTCAATTAAATACCCGATGGGTGTGTTTCATTGAACCAAAATAAGTTTTTCCCCGCTTGACTGTAATTGGTAGATTTTCCCAGATGGAATCAATACTTACTTGTAACGGGCAACACGCGATTGCAAATAGCCTTTGTCTTCCAAAAATGCCTTACTTTGAGGATTTGGTCTGGACAAACAGTAACGTGATCGTCGCCTCGGAGTATCAACCCGGTTCAAGATTGAAAGAGGCCCCGAGTGGCAGAGTGGTCTAACGCGGTCTTCGTTTCGGATCACTGACGTCTTACCTCTGTCTGCGAGGATTCGAGTCTCAGATTCGGCCAATGTGGATATGTGAGAAAGCTTGCCAGAAGCTTCTCGTGGGTCGGTGGTTCTTCCAGAGGCGTAACTAGGAGGGGGCAGGGGGTACATATGTCTCCGGGCGCCAAGATACAGGGGCGCCAAAATGAGGCTTACAACGTTACACTATAATAAGTAAACAAGGGTAATAAATCGGTCACAAGAAAGATGTGATTAAACGGGGAGGGGGCTGGGGCGCCAATTTTACAGTTCGTTCCCGGGTGCAAAATATCATAGCTACGCCTCTCGATTCTTCTGGGGCTTTTCCCGGGTTCTTCCTCCGCCATTAATACTGGCTGCCATGTACAGCCTATCGTGTGCTGAAAAATGGTGTTAAATCCTACAACAATAACAACAACAAGATTGAAAATACATTGAGGGACCATAGCAGGTCAGAAGCACGGAGTTGTCCACCTTCTAACTACCATGGCGCATACAGATACCGAACGCAATTGTTTCAGAGTGAGCCTAACGATGTTGGTTGTAATAAAGTCAATTTGTAGGTAACAGGGACGGTCTTCGTTCGATTCGACTCATCGGGCTTTAATCCTATCTTGTGTGTATTTTCATTTTTAGTGTCTTTTTGGCTGATGGAATTCATGTTACTTGCGTGGTAGAGCACTCTGCAACCTCATGAATATTTCCTGCGCATACTTATGTCAGAATAATCGTTCCCTAAGTGTATGGTTAAATCGTTCCATTGTTTGCGATGTATATAAATAGGTCCAACACAACTCCGCAACATATGTTTTGTTAACGCAGCAACGGTTCCGAGGATTTCTTTGCTCGGAACCACTTGCAACAGCAATGATAATGTTAGTAGCCAGCGTATGTAAATATAAGCAAAGAGCATCTGCGATATTTGCTGATTCTTTGGATGTCAAAGGCTCAAGATCTTTATATCTACGTGGCAACATCTACAATGTTTAACTCGTATTTGTACGTTCGTCCATGAATCTCATTTTGACATCCCACAATCAACCGGAAATCTTCCTTGACGTAAGTAGTAAATTGGGCACAACGCTTGTCGAGCCAACCAATCTAGAGCAGCCCCTTGAGTGACGTTTCAACAAAATCTTCACCTTTCCAATCACCACGAGACCTATAATAGATTTTGTCCTTATGTGTTATATTAATGTGTTTTACCTCCAATTTCGGTTTTAGTTATTCCATCTTTGATGACCCTTATAGCGAGTCTTTCCTAGGATATAGGACTGAATGCATTCAAGTCATGGATGATATATATATATATATATATATATATATATATATATATATATATATATATATATATATATATATATATATATATATATCAACACGTTGTCGCGCGGGGATGTAACTCATTCTCACAGATCCCTCGCTTACTTTTTACGTCAGCCCCCACCCCCAATCCGTCGGATACTTCTGGATCCGCACCATCTGTTTAGATTTCTGCATCATTAACAGTGTACGTAATCGCTATATCCATGTTGACAGAAAATTTATTTACTTTTTAAAACATATATAAAAAAAATGGCTCAATTTAACGAAATATGAACAAACGCATAAGATCAGGAACTAGTGGAATAGCTATTCAAATTATTTCAAAATTAATTTTTATTCGTGTTTAAAGACTAGATACGGTTCCTAAAATTTAAATTATCTTTGTAAATACAGCACCATTTACTTTTCTTTTAAACGATATCACACATGATATGTTTTAACGGAAGATTAAATGAATGCATAAACTAGTGCAATTGATATGTACATTTGCGAGGGAAAGGCAATTCAGGAAACTTTCAACGGCCCATCAAATCTCTTGTGCAATTTACAGAAAATCATTCAGTTTTGTAAATGCCAAATGCGAATTGATACAGTGCTGTACTAAGGGTAAATCACAGGATCTTAACCCAAAGGGTATTTGGCGCCCCATGACCTCGTGCGCCCATGGACTTGGCGGCCCAAAACCTCTGGTGTCAGGGGCAACATTCCCATCCGTCGTCCCCCTCCCCCGTTAGTAAGCTACCCCATACGCCGTCCCCTCCCCCACTAGTAAGCTAATGAATTGATATAACTGAATGTGTGTGTGTGTGTGTGTGTGTGTGTGTGTGTGTGTGTGTTTTAAAGGATAGGTGACTGAAAGGCCAGAGTGAACGAATGTTTGGAAATTCTAAACATTATAGAGTTTTATATTAAATAATTATTATTGAGTTCTCATTGTCATATCCTTTTGTTGGATGAAAGGAAACAAGTGTCTTCTCTTATCTCGTCTTTTTTATTTACGGCTATTTGGGTCTTTAGGCAAAACTTAAGCTTTAACGAATTAGTTGCAAGCCATCCACCCACAATCCTACCCTCGTGCCTGAGATATTTCATTTACATTAGGTCGTTCTATCTGTATAATTTCATTTCATTCTCTACGGAACAGAGTGGCTAGCAAAGCAAAATGTATCGACTAGCCATGGCAAATCGCCAAGTAAATCCTCATTTGTTATTTACACATATCCTTCAACTCCGGCCACTATTTTAAAAAAAGCAATCACGTATCCCTCCCCTCCCCCCCCCCCCCCAATAATTATTGCAGGTACTGTATAAGGTTTAAAAGATCTGTTCAAAACTGTTTCTGTTGCTGCAAATAATTTTTTGTTGCTATACTGGACGATAGGCGCCCGCGAACAAATGTCTTTTCCTATAATGAAAAGCTAAGATCGCATGGTGTTTTCATACAAGATAACTCGTAACGTACAAAACATTTGGTTATCTCCCTTCGTTGTACTTTGACATTCCGGATGTGTTGTGAAAAAAAAATGTAATGCCTTGCTGGATCACATATATACATCGAATCTCTCAAACATAGAGATTGAGACACACGACAGACTTCAAACAGTAAAATACATAGGGTAAGCAATATTTTCTTATCACATTATTTATCCGTAGTTTTTTTACATAACATACCCAAATTTCAATCCACCTGGTCTTATCCGTTCTCGTAGACCTGCTGACATATAGTCATCGGCCTGTGGAATACACCTGTCGCCATCGTGGAAGGCGTACTTGAAGCAGCAGTTTGTTTCTTTGTTGTTTTTTCAACACACGATAGGCTATATATGGCGGCTAGTATTAATGGTGGAAGAAGAACCCGGGAAAACCCCCTGTAAGAACCACCGACCCACGAGAAACTACTGGCAGTAGTAGAAAAGTAGTAGTGGCAGTGGTAGGGTGGGAAAGTTGCTGCAACATGCTCGTAGAATGTAGAAG
Source organism: Unio delphinus (assembly GCA_029339505.1). Lineage (NCBI taxonomy): Eukaryota > Metazoa > Mollusca > Bivalvia > Unionida > Unionidae > Unio > Unio delphinus. Next base: position 9,075,138 of record JAQISU010000035.1, on the reverse strand, counting down.
TAAAAGTGACGTGGGTGGGTGGGAAAACTGTTGCAACGGTATAATATTCTGTAATATTAGTTGTAGTAGTGAGGTGGGTGAGGATAGTTGCAAGAGTATGGTGTTATGTCGTAGCAATTTGATTAGTGTTGGAGTAGTAGTAGTAAATAACATGAAGTGGAAGGTGTACACCTATAGCAGTTGTCACGGGATAGGTTCATGCGTTTTTACGAGAATCTAATGTGAAACAAGTAGCAAAGTGAAAGTAGTTGGCTAAGTGGTTACCTCCCTTTTGCGAATTGATAAGATTCATGGCATCCCAGTACAAAAACTAATATTTACTTGATAACTCTTCGGCCAATCAGTAAATTAAATGATAAGATCAACACTAAATACACGCTATATTTAGCCAGCTTATCTGTTACATTCACTGTAAATGTTTTATCATAAATTATAGGCCAAGAAAGCTGTCAATTCGTGAATCATATATATATATATATATATATATATATATATATATATATATATATATATATATATATATATATATATATATATATATATATATATATATATATACTATCAGGTAAGGAAGCCAGTATGTTTATGTATATCGGTCAACATAACGCTGAAGGATGCACTTCAACCAGTGTTCGCTGGGGACATAAGACGCGCAATCACTTACCTTTGGCTTTGCTGCATAGTTATGCCACTTTAAACGGGATTGGGTGTGGCCTTTTATGCCAGGGGAACAGGTAACATATGACCTGTTAGTAATACCTGTATCTGCAGGCTTTATAATAAAACGTTAGTGTCCAGTATTAAATCAATTGGTCGGCTTACTCATTTGATAGTTACCTATGGAATTAAGTGGTGGTTTACCGGACGACGTGCAATTTATATGTCGTTCTTTAGACAACGGAGAGCATTTGGACGACATCAGTTATTTTGTAAAAATAAAAATATGCCAAGGATGTATGTCGAATGAATGGAGACGCATCTATACAAGCCACGCAATTTTATCACCCGTGGCTGTTTGTTTTGAGATCTTCTTGATTCTCCCGAATAAATGTGTTTAACCAATCAAGACGAGCGTGAGTAATATTGTCTGGCCATTTGATTTGTTTGTTTGTTTGTTTAGGATTTTTAACGTAGCTTTAACAATTTTTCAGTCATATCGCTACGATGTCTGCAGTGAGGCAGTTTATAGTGATGTCTACCACTGGGGCATCATGCCGCAGACATGTAGCATGATGTCCCGCCCAGTCACATTATCCTGACACCAGGCCGACCAGTCCTAACACTAACCTCTAGCAGCAGAGAGGGTGAACACACTGAACAGACCCCGATTTCAAGCGAAAATAAGGCTTCCAGATCACGTTTTCGAACAAAATATGGCCTATAGATAACGTTTTCGAACAAAATATCAGGTTTCCAACGAAATCTCATTTAACCAAAAAAAAAGTCTCCATTTAGCAAACGGAGACTTTACGATTTTTTAATCAATTTTGCTCGCAACGATGTGGTCATCACCCTCTCTGCTGCTGGAACTTTCAGTTCTGGTTAACAAAGATAATAAATGATTTCAACCAAATGTTTGATCGAGTCTTTAGGACGAAAATCCTTTGAAATTGCAAAGCAATTTAGGATTTCACAAACAAACTAATCGCTAACACCTCTTCTTGTAAATCAATCAGATTATTTGACTGGTCGGTGAGTTTGAAATTAATTCTCGTTAACGAATTATTATGGCATCGCATGTATACAGGATTAATTGGGTTTTCAATAATTAGGAATCCTGGAGGAGCTGTTGGTGCAAACGAATAAAGAATATATCCCTGCTGAGCTTGATTTGATTGCTCTAGATTAATTTGATAGCTTCCTTCAATTGCATCACATACTAAATTGAGCGCAATCACCGTTGAAATATTCACATTATGAGGGGCAATATGCCTACCGCCACCATCTGGATCATTATTATACCTGAAGAGGACAGCTGAATCTGATTTTTGTAGCGCCTTGATATCGGTTTTAACAATTCTTGCTAGTTCATCAGCGTTGTATTTGGGAAACTTGAAATTACGCAGATTGTCTTCTGTGATATTGTAATCGGTTAGGAATCGTTGTTTATTGTCGCTGTTGTCATTAATTATTGTTTGAATAATTAGTTCATAGATATATTCCATGTCCGATATAAGTTGATTTATTATTTCAACGTGTTTTTGCGATCTTGTTTTCCGTAGTTGTTCTAGTTGTGTGTCATATAATTGTTTAATCTCATTAAAATAACCACGGACGTCAGTTAGCGTAAATGAAATAGTAACAGATGAGTCGGTTGTTCTTTTAATGATAAAATCCCATTGCAATGTGTCTTTGTTGGTGAATATAAATCTATCGGCGATTTTTCCTTTTCTTATATCAGATAAATCATCTCGATAACTGGGATTGATTTCATGATATGATTGTACATCCGTGGTTAAGTCGGTGGTGGATTTTTCCGGTGGTTTTTCAGGCCATCCCAGTACGGTTCTAATAGAACTCTGATAGATATCTACGACGTATCCTTCTGTGCTTATCTCAATTGCGGATGATAGCGTCGGCTCATGAACTGTTATAGCGATTTTTGATTCTTTTCCAGTAATCGATTTTATTCTACGCGCGAATTCATTATTGATTTGTTCGATTTGGTATGATCCGGTTGGTATGGAAACAACGTTCCAGTCTGGGGTTCCGTCGGGTTTATTCTTATTTGCAAACACTAAAGAATTATTGGGTTGTTGACCACCAAATGATTTTGATCTGATATTAGGCCAACTGTGATACACTCGTAGTTTTGCTAGCGCTATCTCCTTCACGGGGGCTGGGCTAGGGAAATTCACACTAAACTCGGGTTCCGTTGATGTTATTGATATCATGCTTGTTTGTACTGGGTTCGTGTTCTCCACTATTTGTTGAAGTAATTCCATCGGTGTCGTCATTGTTATTATACTCATGTTGTATTTCTAATTTTGACACCGCGGAATCATAAATACTGACCATCACTGAGAACTCACAATCTGGTATGGTTGAGATTATTGAGATCATTTTGGTTTTTGGGTTCGTGTTTTCTGATTCCATCGGTGTTGTCATTGTTATTATATTCATGTTGTTGCTCTAATTTTGATATCGCTGAATCAAAAATACTGACCATCGCTGAGAATTCACTATCTGATATAATTGTATTATCGAGTGACGACGATATCATCAGGGATAACTGCGAATATGCGGTTGATGCAATATGAAATTGAATTAAGTAATTCTGCAGTTTACTCTGGCTGCATGATGATATCTTTTTTGCTATCCCGGTTGATATACCCCCGATTGTAGCCACCGCAGAAATGCAAATTGGAACTACGACCGGGGCAATCATTGTAACCGATGCAAGTATTATTCCGGCGCCAGCGAGAACGCTTGACACCGAGTACATGGTAATATCAATTGCGGTGATTCTTCGTCGGTATTTTTTTATTTTTATTTGATACTCCTCGGCGAGGGTTTTGAGTCTATTTTGAAATTCTCTGACCTGATCATAGCGACATTGAGTTGATGAAATCATTGTTATTTTAAAAACGCTAGCGTTTTCAATTGTGTTTTCAAGTTCGCGGAAAGTAATTTCAAATTCGCGGAAAACTCTTTCACGGTGTCGAATCGATATTACGACGATGATGGAATCATTGTTGTTATTTTAAACCCGCTAGTGTTTTCAATTATTCGCCATCGTTAAGGGGTCCAGGGCAGGACAGGTAGGTAGATGGGTTGGGATGTCGTAGGTATGGTAGCTTCAGCCTGAAAAATCATCTACGAGTTCTAAACACCAAGTTATTTTTGATCTAATGGTGGAGCTATCAACCGCGACGACATTAAAGTGTTGACCGTTACTCCTGATAATTAACATCGCAGTGCCACCAGAGTAGGTTTTACCGCCCGCGATCATGTTAAATTGATCGATAGAGATCCACGTTAGCCTGTAGATACCTTCAATCCCCGTTGTACTGTAGATATCGCCCCCCGCATCGCTCCTCGTCCAGAGACCAGTGGACAATGTAGTATAAACGTCTCTTATCCAATCCATGGTTCCATGATCGACTGTATACACGACATTTTTAATTCTTATGTGTGGATGCGGAATCCTTATCTTTTCAAAATTTTCTTTTAGTTTACGAATATCATTGTAAATATCTTTGAGAGTCATCGTAGATGTAGCCGGGACACCAAAAAACTTATCGACGACGTCGTTGGTGGGTTTTTGATCTCCCTTTAGTTTAATAATATCGTCAATGACGTCGGAATAGGTTTTATTGATTTCGGTATTTTTCATTATCGTTCCATCGCGGCGTTGAAAAAATGTAAATAAAAGGATGTTAAATGCCATAGTTGTTCGGGTTTGATAATCACTAACGAGGTCAAAATATGTCGTCGTGATATTGCTGTCTTTATAGATTTCAAAGAAATTATTAACTATTTTGTTGGTGGATTTTTGTTCGTCAATAGCTTTTTTAACTTCAGCGAGGGTTGGACCTGTCAACGATGTGGTTTCAGAAACAGGTGTTCTCCCCAAAAATCTATCAACGATGGTATTAAGTGTTGTTTGTCTCATCATAAACATATTAATATCTTTGAGAGTCATCGTAGATGTAGCCGGGACACCAAAGAAACTATTAGCGATGTAGGCATTGTGAGTGTGCTTGCCGATAAACTCACTGATTTCAGCGAGAGTCATGCCTGCCACAAGCGGGGTTCCAAAAAACTTAACAATGACGTCGTTAGTGGGTTTTTGATCTTCTATTAGTTTAGAAATCTCGAGATAATTTGCCTTGATTTCATTTTCATTCATCATCCTTCCCGCGTCCTTGTTAAAAAAGAATAGCGATAGATAGTTTTTAATTTCAGCGAGAGTCATGCCAACCACAAGCGGGGTTCCAAAGAATTTATGTATGACATTTTTGCGAAAATTATTATAACCTCGTATAAGATCATTCAGCTCACGTTCGTTGGTAGCAATCGCGTCGGTGATCGTAGACACAAGTGCGCCTGGTTTAAGTCGTCCGTCGTTGGAATACAGCGCAATAGAGTTTTCAGCGGCGTCGCGCTGCCGTATCAAAATGTCATTCAATGACACATCACTGGATTTCAATTTATCCTGTTTGTCTTGAAATACAACTATTTCATTAGGATCAACATTTGTTAAGTTCAACGTCTCAGCGATTTCATCTTCAATTAATTTTTTTATATCCTTGACAGAATCAGGGGGTGCAGTGCCATCGGGTTTGGGTTTCAAAGATCTCCCCCAAATATAAATCATGTTATTGTAAAACTCTTTCTCTCTCTAAAATCGTTTTTGACGACTTCGTTGAAAACTCTTCGATTTTCTCCAGCGATTACTAGTGTATTCATTAACGACAATATGTGGTGGTTTTCCGCTTGGGTTACTCAAGGAGTTAGAAATAGCGTCAAGGACATTTAATACTTCGCTGCCACATATTGGTGGGTCAATCATCGTTTGTGTTGGTAGCGTAGAATACCAAGTCTTCATTGGAAGGGTTTTTATATACCGCATAAACTCTTTTGGTGGGGCTAATCCATATGAATCGAAATAAACAATCCCACGTGGATCAATAGCGTATGCAACCCAGTGAGTTCCAGGTCCGGTGCTGTTATCTAAATTAATGATTCCGGTTTCAACGCTGTTTGGTTGATGTGGTAATTGATCTTTCATAAAGACACCTCTGAAGTTTTTAATCGCTAGTTTTTTAGCAGCATCCATTAAATCAAAATTGGACATAGGAACCATCGAAGATTTGGGAACCATAGGTTCCTCAATTAATAAATCGTTCCTGGTAGTCTTAGACCCTTTCCGCTGTACCACGAATACGGGGTTCCTGGTAGTCTTAGACCCTTTCCGCTGTACCACGAATACGGGGTTCCTGGTAGTCTTAGACCCTTTCCCTTTTTTTTATATCCTTTCCCAGTTGCTTTCTTTAGTGCCATTCCTGCTGCAGTACCAACGGCTCCTAACGCAGCCGCTTTAGCCACCGCTGGGGCTGCTGCTGCAATCAATGCTGGAATCGCAGCTAACAACGTAAATATACCGCCTGTTTTAATCATATTTTTGATAGCAGCCGCAGAGAGAGTAATCTGAACACCTTTTTTGGCTGCAAGTGCATCATTGAAATGTTTTATTTGACGAGTTGTCAGTGATAATTTATTTGCACCACCAGTCATTTGGTTGGGTTTCAACGTGATTGTGGTTCCACATTTTTTAGCTGATTCCGATTGCAATTTTTTGATTTGACCAGGAGTTAACGCAACACTAATAACACTATATGACATTATACATAATTGATTGATTCTAATTCAATGAAAAATCGAGAAAATCAATCAAAGATTTTCTACTGGTGCATCTACCACTCTCATTCTTCCACCAACACCTTCGAGTAGCATTGATTTATCACTGAGAATGACAGCACCCGCTCTATAATTAGCAATAGCACCACGAGTCACATTAGCTCTAAAGTGTATATCAACAACAGATTGTCTCATCAAATCGAGATGTTCCAGTGAGAAGTAATAGATCGGATACAGATTTTTAAAATCATATTGTGATATTTGCAAACCAGTCTCGACATTTTGATCGCGTGCCATAAATGACAACAGACGATGATAAACTCGTGCAATATGATTTTCGGTGTAATTAAGTTGTATATCATCGGATGGTTCCTGCTGGCCGTTTATTCTCAGTGAGACGTCTTTCACACCTAACTGATCAAATATCATATGGCTGGAGAGTTGATTGCCAACTCGTGTGTTATCCTGTAACGCAATAAATATATGACGTGGCGCAGCAACACCTTGTTTTGATGCTAGATTCCACGTGAATAACCCGTTGATATTTGATTGTTTAACATCTGTACTCACGGTTAGCCAACTCAACAACGACTTTCCTCCTTGGTCCATAAATGATAGTAATCGTTCTTCTGCGGTGATTGCTGGAGTCAACACTGGCATCCACAATGATATTTTTGTTAAATTGACTTTACCGGCATCAGCATTGGGATTTGCAGCATCTGCTGGAATCCTCCAGATTGCGTCATTATCATCACTCTTTCGTACAAGCGATACTGTATGCTTCGCCCCGTAGATAACTTTTCTGACGTTTCTACAGAATCCAAATATGTGATGCAGTGGAATCGCGCATGAAAATGATTTACGCGCTCCTTGCAACATTGAAATACGTGTTGCGGCTCCTAGATTGAAATTAACGTCGTTGTTTATAATCATATTCTCGACATCAGCATCACTATTATCACGTTTTTTTGGTCGTCTTACAACAAATGGATTTCCTCCAGCGGTATTCTTACCATCTTTTGCAAACATCATAGAGGGTCCTGCTGATCTTGTATAATCATCAGAATATCTCGCTAACCCGATTATTGTTGTAGCCACATCAACATCGCGATCTATGGACTCAATTTCTTTTCCATCAATGAGATATCTAGCACTCTCAAATAACGCCATGATACCATTATTGACAAAACCGACTTGAGTACCATCTGGATACGGTGCTGGTACAGCAGGAGTATCATCAGCTGTTACAAGTTCTCCTTCTACTTCAATAAACGCTTCACAGGGCAAAAAGTATTTACTGGTATCATGGACTTGAAGTTCAATTCTTGCTCGACTATTTGAGTCTATGGCATGATAGGCGTAATATTGATAATCGCGTACAGAATCATCCTTGCCAACTGGGGCGTCTATATCAAATGCTGGATCACGTGACTGTTTGAACATTTTATTCTATTTATCAGAGTCTAAATCGCGATTTTCCATTTTCATCGTCGTAGTTTTTTAAAGCCACTTCCTGCTATCATATTTGCAATATTGCTTTGGTCGGGGGTTAAAGCCATCGACGCTAATTTTTCGTCTACTGCGTTATTTATAATTCTACTAACACTTGCAGGCATTTCCGCTGTAGATGGCAATGGTACCGGTTTCTTTTTTCGTCTCACTAATGATGTTATTTTATTCTTCGCAGTTGAAAACGCTTTTCCAGCAAGATCTCCAACAGCACTTATACCCTTATCACGAATAACATCAATTGCTTTCATTCCTAATTGTTTAGCCAACGGCATCACTTTTGGAGCCATTCTCGCAAATAACCCTAAAATGGTATTGCCTAAACCATCTCCGTAGTATGCTCTATAAACTGGAAACCGTGAATTAACTACGTAGACGGGGGTTGGTTTATCATGATTGTAGTGTATGATCATTATTTGAAATCAGAAACAATTTTTCAATTGACTTTTCAATTCAGTCACTATGATACCCACTTTCCACTAACTCGCCAATGAAATCTCGATATGTGCTGATATCCATGATACCACCCTGAAATAATCGTCTACAGATATCAGCTGCTTCATTAATTATTTCCGGTGAGTTATTTCCAGCTCGGAACCCTCCTACAAGAACCTCTAATCGTGATATATCACTGAGAACACTACCAGGACATGAAACGCTAGCGTTTCCAACTAGACCACTCCCCAAAAATTTCTTCTCATCGTATGGCCGTCTTATTTGGAGTCGAAATTTTCTCTTGAAGTCTCTGTATTCCTTCATCCTTCTATCTAAACTCCCAGTATTTATTTCATACACTATATCAGCCCATTCATTATGTGACATTCTATAATCCGAATAATTGTCCGTGAAAAACTTCTCTTGTGAATCATAGCTGTTAGCAGCGAATTCACCTAAATTGTCTATATCCTCGTTGAGAATTTGTTGTTTAGCGCTCTCGGTAAATATAATTGATTTAGGTAGTCCACTAACTAGTTCTTCCTGAAATCCTTTAAATTTTCGTTCTGAAGCGGTTGATATATCCTGAGGAAGTGATTACAAGGATTTTTTTGTTTGTTTAGTTCTTTTTGCTATTTTTTCTAACACAGGAATAAGACCCTCTTCTTTTCTTTTACCGTCAGGATCATCTCCCAGTATAGCACGCTCTATCTCCTTCGTTGCTGTGGTTACTGGTTTAAACAATTCTTCAGATCCCGCAGCAAAATCAGTCTGAAGACTCTGTCGTTGTTGTAGTTTATTCCGTACAGAGTCACGAATTGGTACAAATCTCTTAATTGCATCCAGTCGTTCACGAGTCAATCGGGTTGTTAATGCTTCATTGACCATTATTTAAAATCAGAAACAATTTTTCAATTGCAAAACAATTTTTCAATCCGACCTAACACGATCATGGAAGCGTTATTTCATCCTATAATAGCTTCTACGATCAGTGCGGAAACGGCACTTTTTCATATAATAATAAAATGTAATGTGCCGATTCCGCATTGTTGTTTTTATTGATCAATCTGAGCCGTTCATCAATTTTTATTCAGTGTGAAATATTTTCACTGATTTTGACATTGTCAATCAAAAAATGCTAAAAAAAATGAAAATCTCTATGAGGGACGGTCACAATCAAATAATGATAAATGGTCGGTCACAATCAAATAATGATAAATGGTCAATCAAAATTGTTCATTTTCTTGAATTAACGCCCGTAGGTTTCTGACTTTAGAATTAACCTCCTTTTTCAATTCGTATTCGTACCCCAATTCTTTTCGTATTCGTTCTACGATGGTATACAACGGAGCGAACACACTTACGTCACTGGAGAATGCGAGAGAGTCCTTAATAGAATTATGAATTCTTTTGATGAGCGCATACTTCTTTGGTAGCATATACTTGTTAGTGCTAACTCCGTTTTCTATATCCTGAAAATCAGACATGATTTGATCAGGATTTAACCCATCTGATAGTTCAATATCCCAACTTTTCAATTTTGAAATCTCGGATAAAATGCTATTCATGTTTTCATAATTCATTATTCTATAATAATGATATATTTCTAAATGAAAAATATGACGCATTAGACGTAACTAAATTGAACTTTTTGTCCAGTCCCCTTTGAAATAGCCGTTTTGGTTATCCCCTCTGCAACGAATCGTACTGAGGATATACAAATATCGAAGTGCCTACCGGCTTCATATAATGATTGAAATATTTTTTCTTCGTTAGTTGTTGTATTCAAAGATTTTACTGGTCTCGCTTTTTTTGAGCATTTTCCAGTCTCTCCTCTTTTCAAATTCTCACTTTGTGTGATAGCTTGCACATTTGATAAAGAATTGTTTTTCGGATTAGAATCGATATATTCAATAACAAAATCATCCTCGATCAATCCATGGAAACACTCGTACACGAAACGATGGCAGTAATATTTCTTCTTTCCAGCACCAAACATCAAATATCCATGATTATTCACATCACCAACTGGTTTCTTCAGTCTGCGGTTTCTTACAACACCATCACTGGATGCTTCATAATTTGTGATCACAAGGTGTGGTCTGAATTCTTGGTTCATTTATATATTATACTATTGTTTGTCTAATTCATCGTTTGGTTCAATAATGAATCTTTCAATGTAGTCTTGAGGGGTTCTTATGATTTTATCCTTGATGTTGTCATGGTCAAGGACCTTTTCAGGGTCAAAATTTCTGATTGATTGTCCATTTTTTATTCTTTTATCATAATAACGCTTCAACTCCCTGTATCGCTTACCACCGCAATTTAGACACAACTGAGATTTTCCCCTGACCCCAACTCCACATAGAATACAAGGTAACGGGCCAAGGCTTCCACGTCGAAAGCTTTGCATATGATACCCACAAAACTCATTTCTGCATGATTTGTTACACGGGGTTACTGATCCAATCATAAGCCACTTGCAGTGATTCATTATATAAAAATCTTTCATTTAAATGCTTGTTTTAATTATAGCATGAGGGAATTAAGGAGAACGCCTTCGAAAAATGCTGATAAGGAGTTTAAGAGATTATTAAAAATCAATCCTAGATTTAATCTCGATAGACCCAAAAAACGTCCAATAGACGGAAACATGAAAGAGTTTAAGAGATTATTAAAAATAAATCCTAGATTTAATCTCGATAGACCCAAAAAACGTAACAAAATCAATCCTAGATTTAATCTCGATAAACCCAAAAAACGTCCAATAGACGGAAACATGAAAGAGTTTAAGAGATTATTGAAAATCAATCCTAGATTTAATCTCGATAAACCAAAAAAAACGTCCAAGAGAGATTACCCTTGGAAAGATGCTCAATTCAATCTCGATATAGTTTCTAATACACCAAAGAATACAATTCTTGATAAAGCCATGATTAGTAAAATCAGAGATTGTTTTAATGAATTCAAGCGTGATGGAGCATCTTATTGTTGGTCAACATTTCGAATTGATGGTGTTGTTGATGCTACCATGAATGATGAAAAAGCAGCAGTGATAATTTCACGTGTTGGGGAAAAACGGCATTTTTTCCGAATCAAATTCATTATCGAAGTCGATGGTAAATGGATTATTAGGGATAAATTTGAACCAATCCTCAAGAATAAAAAAGCTGTCATTGTGAGTAGAGATTCCAAACCAGGAATTCTAACCGGAATCGATAAGCCATACTACGAAAGATCTTATCCCGTAACGGCAATGGTTTATGGGATATATCCGTTAAATGATAAACCCGATATCGCAAAACTAGCTCCTGTGAAATATTCTAGTTCACTGAATTGTGTAGCAGAACGAATAATAGAACACTTCACAAATGCATCCCGAGGAAATAAACTAACTGATCTAAGACGAAAAAAAATAACCGAGTGGGAATTAACGGTAAAACAGCACGGTGCAAAGATTTCTGATATAGCTAAATTAGAAGCATCATTAAAATTCCCAATATCAGTAACAACAATAACCGGAGAAGTATTATACGAACCGAAATATCAATCGCGAGGAGCCCCAATACAGATTATTGATCATAACAAACACGCGTGGACACCTGCGGTAACAATATTTCCACGAGAACGAACCGTGAAATATATCCCTAAGGAGTTCGTCGGGGATGTTTTCTATGAAGAGAGATTATTTGATGCTATTCATGCGTTGTGTAAGGATGATCCTGTGTCAGTGTGGTTACTTAGAAGTGATGAAGAATTCGATCAATTTGTAAAACCAAATGGTGAATTATATCGCATTGAAGAATTAGATAACAGAATGAGAAAAATCGCTAGTGATTTTTCACCGGAGAATTCCCATGAAAAACTACTCACGGATAGTTTTACTATTCCATCAGTGGTAGCTCACTTCGCAAGAGAAAAAAACTCATGGCGTCCAACACGAAGTGATTTTCTCGAGGATGTTAAATTGAGTTGCGTCGAATTTGGTCATGGAGGACTGTGGAATACGAAATACTCACGTGATGGTATGATTTCGATTGATATAGCCGCGTGTTATCCCGGAAGTTTTCTCGGAAATGGGGAATGCGCTGAGTACTTCAAACGATTTGGACACCCCACGCATGAAATGACTCGTGTTGCGATTAATGGACCATTGCCTGATTTTGATTTAACCGGATTCGCTCGTGTGATATCATTTGAATTAGCTACAGGGTTACATCCGTGTAGTTATGTTTGGCTCGGTAGACACCTATCTGAAAAACACTGGATGCCAATAGTGCTATTGAGATATATGATTGATTGTGGTATGCTAATATCGTTGATTGTTTCCGAGGCTATTATATGCTATCGAGCTCAGAAAGAAGTTTGGCTACCACAACCCGATCTAGATAGAATAATCAACGAACTACGAAAACAGTTTCCAGATTTCAGTGAAGAAGAAATCATAAATTGGTCTAAGAAGTTATTTGAAATTAAAAAAGAACAAGCAAAAGATCTCGGAAGAAGAATAATCGGTAAATTTACCCAGGGTGGACGATACGACAACGCAAAATACTCTTCGCGGTTGATCATAGATGTCGCTGAATACGATTTTATTGTAGCGGATTTAATGAAATAGGGAAAACTTGTATCCCGTAAGGATGCTTTTCTATCCAATGGTGAGAAATTAGGTACGGTTGTTACCTACTGTGATGGATATAATTCCCAGTACACACATTTGAGAAGTTCAATGTTAGCCTATGCTTCTATTAATCTATTTTCGATGATAAATAGATTTCCTAATACCGCGGTTAGAGTGGCCACTGATTCGATGTATATACATAATAAGTACAAATCAGCTGTAGCTAAATTCACAGATCCCGAAGAAAATTGGGGGCGTTGGCGATTTAAAAAGGAGATGCTACATGAGTATTGTGAATCCGCAGACGTTGCCATGGATGATAAATATCTTTGTTGTAACCGTATTGAAATTCAATCAGAATTTTCTAATGCACCACCGGTATCTGATCCAGTATGTAGATATAAGACAGTTTATTTAAACGGTTGTGGTGGGTCAGGAAAGACAACTCGTGCAATTGAATTATTTCGTCGTGGAAACGCTAGCGTTTCTAACATGATTGTGTTAACACCGACTCACAGACTCGCCAGAGAGATGATACAGCGAGGGGTAAATGCTTGCACTTACCACAGTTTCTTTCGATGGAAGGGTGACAAATGGACTCCTGAGCGTATGGGTGATAAATTCATTCCTGAAATCATAATTTGGGATGAAATATGCACAGTATCATTAGATGTATTAAAAACATTTCTTGAGTGGTTGTTAAACAAAAACACAAAAGTCGTCATGTGCGGGGATCACGGCCAACCACCACCATTTGTCGGTGCATCTCCACATGAATGGCTAAAGGGTTTTGTAGACTACTATGAAGAAATCACCACTGATTATAGATCACTTGATGAACGATTACGAGAATTTAAGAAAGTAATTAGATTACAACCGGATAGAATCCAATGCGAAATAGCGCGTGTAGTGATTTCAGAAACTCCAATGAATGATTTCTGGGAAACATGGAGACCAAATGATTTGATAATTGCAAGTAGAAAAATAGTCAGGGACACACTTCAAATGAAGTTATTTGAATTGCATAAAGAAAAATTTGCAACGCTTCCAGTACCCCTTTGTTATAGGCCATCGGATACACGAAAACAGAATATTGAAGTTGATATTCCAGGACAGAGTGAAAAACAAATTCTCGTATTAAATGATATTGTGCTGGTTGATATCAATGTCGTTGAAGATGCATTGCGTGCAAATAAATCCCCGTGGACGCTAGGATACGCAGCAACAATACACTCTTCACAGGGATTGACTATATCGAATACAATTGTTTGGATGGTGGATAATCACATCGAATGGTCGAATTTAGTCTATCTCGCAGTATCCAGAGTACGAAACATAAATCAACTTCGAAGAGTTGTCCTCGATGATGAAATCATTGGTGATGATAATGACACAACAATAAGTGATATTGATGTTAGCATCATTAATAAAAAAATCTCCGGTTACAAACAACAGGACAAAAAAAAAACAACGAGAATTTGATATTGATGCTAAATTAATAATTACGCTGAAGAAACAACAGAATAATCACTGCGCGAGTTGCAATTGTATAATGCGTTGGCAGTATTCGGATAAGGATCCTCGCCAATTCACCGTAGACAGAAAAAATAACAATCTCGGTCATGTCAGAAATAATGTGATGTTGACTTGTCTTGAGTGCAATAGACGCAACGGTGCTAGTTAAGACCATGCGGTGGCAATTCAGTATCCTCGGGAATCACTTGTAGTTGTTGTCGAGTAAAACCCCGCTGAGGGGCAGTTGAATCCAGTTTATAGACTGGAGGTCTACCAGTTGATCGTGTTATACTAGATATCTTATGCGTAGTGACGCTCCAAATAGGATCAGTAGCCCTTTTTCTACCCCCTTCAAGCTCTCCTGGTTCGTATAAGTACCTCACAATGACATTACTACCAAGAATTGGTTCTTTGAAATCTTTTTGTGGTTGTACGGGTATTGACTTCTTTTTAATCGCGTTGATAGGTTTCATGTTGATTGTTCTAGTAATCTCGTTATTCAGTGCAGTAATCACAGATGGTAATCTTTTAACCCATTCACGGGATCGCTTTTCTTGAATGAATTCTTTTGCGTATTGATATCCAAATAACCGCTCAGCAATCGTCCGATTAAATCGTTCTACAATGGCCTGATCGCGATGTAGCGCAGTATGCCCTCGTCGTATGGTGACATTATGATGTTTCATTGTAGATAACACTGCACCCTGAAATTCCTTGCCAGGATCAACCTGCAATAGATTTGGCCAGTGCAGAGGACCTCGTCGATAAATCCTTTCAAATGCAGAAGCGACTTCAGTGGCTGATTTTGTTTTTAACGGTTCTGCTTCTTTGTATCGACTTGCAATATCAACTACGGTTAAAGCGTATTTGTAACGACGATCATGTGGCAGAAATAATATATCAGCCTGATGAACTTCATTAGGAGCGGTCACATCAAAATGCGAGAATTGAATTTGTTTAGGCGGTGGTAGATAAATTTGCCATAGTGCCTGTTTGGATAACCAATCAGCCGCAGTGGTTTTTTTCACTTTTGCAGCACTAGCGAGTTTATGGACTGCTGATTTACCCCTCCAGTATCCTCTTGGGGAATAATAAATTGATTCCATATTATTAATTACCAGCACCTAACATCAATTTACTTTTCATAGCCGATTTTATCAAAAATGAAGACAATTTTTCTTTGAAGGATTTATCAGGAATAGCATTTAACGCATGAATTAATTTCACATCCGCGAGATGCCTGTTTTGCAGATTGCTGCTTTTATAAGCAGCATCATGAAGGTGACAGGCCTTATCAATGGCGTTTATTGGTTCTTCACCGGGGTTGGGTTGATTTTGATTATTGAGTCTGATATCAAGTCTGGTTCCTGGTCCACAGAAGCTATATCCTGGGAGGTGCTTTTCTCCGGGGTACTTTGCCCATGGGGTTCCAGGGAGCTTTGCCAATTTGGCTGCGATATCACCTCCTCGTTTTTTTTTTAAATCAGATCTCATAGACACAAATCTAAATTTCTTTGTACCACATTGCACGCATTTACCAGAAAGCGCTGATCGGTTATTTTTAGTTGTAACCGTCGTCACATCATCTGTGCCAGTACGCGTTTTACACTTCACACAATATAGATCCATAATTTATGTATAGAAATATGGATATAATTGATTTTTCAGCGACTAAAACAAGAGAACCAATTAAGCATCATGCAGCGCTACCAAACTCTATCCAGATGATTATAATCGGGCCATCTGGATCCGGTAAAACGCAATTGTTGCTCAATTTAATAATGAGATGGATGAAGTGGGATAAGTTGTATTTAATTGCCCCTAGCGTAGATGATCAACGATGTTATGAAGTGTTAAAGGATTTTAACGAGAATGCATCAGAAATTAAGGGTGAGAACGCCATTGATTTTATAACCGATATCGATGAAGCACCGAGTATTGATGATATTGATGGAGATATTAACAATTTAGTCGTATACGACGATATAATTTTGGATAAACAAAAGAATCCTGCTAGAATATTTTCCCGTGGGCGTCACAAAAACACTGACGTGATATATGTCACTCAACGCTACACTCGGGTTCCAAAAGTCATCAGAGATAACTGCAATATTCTTTCTGTATTCAACGGAGTTGATACTCATACTCTTAGAAATATTTGGCAGACATGGTGCTCTGATATGGACTTCAATCAATTTCGAGATTTCTTTAGTCATGCTCAGTCGACTCCGCACGGATTCGCAACAATAAATCTACATGATCCTCGGACACGATATCGTATCGGACTGGATCAAATATTCGGTTGAAATCGTAAAAGAATTATTAACCCAGAACTGAAAACTTTAGCAGCAGAGAGGGTGGATGACCACATCGTTGCGACCAAAATTGATTAAAAAATCGTAAAGTCTCCGTTTGCTAAATGGAGACTTTTTTTTTTGGTTAAATGAGATTTCGTTGGAAACCTGATATTTTGTTCGAAAACTTTATCTATAGGCCATATTTTGTTCGAAAACGTGATCTGGAAGCCTTATTTTTGCTTGAAATCGTGGTCTGTTCACCCTCTCTGCTGCTCCTCTTAGTGCTGAACGTCAAGCGAGGCAGCTGTTAGTACCAATTTTGTAAATCTTTGGTATGACTCGGCCGGGGATCGAACCCACGACCTCCCGCTTCCGCGGCGGACGCTCTAACCACTAGGCCACCGGAGCGGTTCTCTGGCCATTTGATGATCCTTTACACCGTTTGAAAAAGTTAAAATTTCTCTTCCAAATATCATCAGTTATTGATTGATCAAATGGTTACTTTCATTAATGCTATTATCACATTGCCTGGCTGACAATCAAGAGGGTGTTTGTGGTTAAAAAAAAAAAAAAGATTTCACTTTAACAACTGTTAGTCATTTTGGGAAGAGATTAGTGTCGAATTCTGGATTCGCAATAGATCAAGAGCAAGAGTTTTTCTGTAATATTTGTTTTGAAAACAGTTTGGCGTTGAGTTGCCGACACTCTTTCTTTTATCCGGGAAGTCGGTATTTACGCGAATTAGATAAATAAATTTGAGATATTTCGATGTATTGTATAGAATTTTTGGAATCATTATGCAGCACTTTAATGTATTTGAATTTCTCGAAATGCATAGTAACCATTGTTGGGTTACAAGTGTCAGGTGTTTTCGGGAATGTTGAATACGAATCTATCTTTTTTTTTTTAAAAGAAAAAAAATATCTTGCATATAATGGATTTATGTCCAGAAAGTTGTTTGTGGCTTTTTTCAGATTGTATTATACCACGCAAATACTCTTAATGAAAAACAACGGTCTTCGATTTTTATGGAAATAAAACAATACACTGAGTTCAGCATCCGAACTGTGTATTGAGATAAACTATATCAGAACTGTGTATTGAGATCAACTATATCAGAACTGTGTATTGAGATAAACTATATCAGAACTGTGTATTGAGATAAACTATATCAGAACTGTGTATTGAGATAAACTATATCAGAACTGTGTATTGAGATAAACTATATCAGAACATGGTAACTTTACACACTGAAATTCTTCGAAACCGAAAACATTTGACATCAACATGAATTTTCAATTTTAAAAGGATTTAGGTTTAATGAGGGAATCGAACACGTGAAAATATTGAAATATATATATATACATATATATATATATATATATATATATATATATATATATATATATATATATATATATATATATATATATATATATATATATATATATATATATATATATGTGTGTGTGTGTGTGTGTGTGTGTGTGTGTGGAGAGAGAGAGAGAGAGAGAGAGAGAGAGAGAGAGAGAGAGAGAGCAATTAATAAAACTTGTTTTAACATGTATTGAAAAATTAGCTGAACAATGCAAGTTCCTTATGAGAACTGTTGTGGTTGGTCTTCGTCGGCAAAGTATCCAAAGCTGGATCCAAGGCCTGGTTATTAAAGTCGGGATACTGAACTTTCAGACAAACAAGTTTGTTTGGTCATGGTACAAAGAACTGTATGAATCACGGTTAGACAGTCAGCTGATAAACATAAACAGCTTTCCTAAGTCATGTATCTTTGCTTTAAAAGCTGCCCCTTTTCCAGGTGTAAGAATAGCGAATTGTTTTGATCTTTTCCAGGTGTAACAATAGCGAATTGTTTTGATCTTTTCCAGGTGTAAGAATAGCGAATTGTTTTGATCTTTTCCAGGTGTAAGAATAGCGAATTGTTTTGATCTTTTCCAGGTGTAAGAATAGCGAATTGTTTTGATCTTTTCCAGGTGTAAAAATAGCGAATTGTTTTGATCTTTTCCAGGTGTAAAAATAGCGAATTGTTTTGATTTTAATAAAATATTGCACGCAGCTTCTTTTTTGAACTAGACATTGAATAAGTTTAGACATTGAATAAGTTTAAATCCACTAGACATTGAATAAGTTTAAATCCACTAGTTCATTGTCATTATATAGGCAATGTATTAACCATTCTTTCCATTATTACCTATTGTAACAAGTGCCTGGTGTCGCCCATTGCTGTCATTGTTGACCATTATTGCCTAATGTCCCACACTGTCGCCCATTATTGCCTATTTTTATAAATTTGTTTCCATAACTTTTAACGAAGATTCATTGTAGCTGAATATAGCATGCATTGTTCTATTGGTGAGTTCGGTAAATAATTCGCTTGCCCTGTTCCGTCGTTTGCAGTTCTTACCATTGGTTAGAATTTTAGTATCGAGAGTATACCTTTACGAAGGATTTTTTTAATTAGTGTTGGGTATTTAATAAACTTTAATGGTTGCGATTTTCTTTTTAACAATTTAATACTTAATTCATAATACGTTAATCCACACAATGTTTTCCACGGCATGGTTTTTTCCCAGTATTAGGTAGTTTCAAGTGAAACAGTTATAGTGGGGCAGAACTGAATTCCACCGGAATAATTTATTGCAGCAATTGCAATCGTTTGCTGACAGTAACTCAATCAACTAATCAATAATCAATCAACTAATCAATAATCAATCAACTAATCAATAATTATTTGGATTTCATTAAAAAAAACTGGATACCTTTTTAAACAGTTTGATTGTCAAGATAGTATGTACCCTGAATCAAAAGTAGTTTTTTGTCGCATAACTTCAGTATTGAGAATTTCGACTAAAGTTAATATTTAGTTTTATATGTGTCAAGTAAAGTTCACTTTGTTATGGTCTTTTTTAGACAGTCACCCCTACCACCGTCCAAGAAAATATTGGTGGAACCCTATAATGATCATTTCCTTCCATCAAACATTTGGTTTCCGAAAGACAGTTTTAATTGGAACTGTTGTATTTGAAGCAGATTGTTGGTGCTGCTTTATATTGATGATACATAGGAAAAGTTCCATTTACATCCGTTTAAGTCCTTAGTTGAATGAGTTATGGGCCTTGTTTGTCAGTCCTCGAAAATTTCTTCCTACATCTTAGCTTTTACTAAACGTTGTTTGATTTCAGATAGATTTAGAGTGCGGTTTTATCTTCAGGAATCACTAATAGGATGGATTGCTGCACCCATTGCATGCGTTATGGCCCCAAATTCCTCCCCAACTAAATTTAGTTTCTTAAGTTTAATTTTACCATGAATATCTGGATTTAGTCTGCATTTGACAGACATCTTGATATGCACACGTCCTTGAAAGATTTTAGTTCCAGCATTAGGACGTCATTACAGAAGTTATAGCCTGAAAAAGCAAAGCCTGTCCTCTGTCTTTAGTTAGCGCACTTTAGGTTTACTGTGATTTGTTGGATTTCAAATAATTAGGATGTGCTGGTTGGATTTCATACAAATATGTTATATTGGTTTTCATACATATATGCTAATAAGATTTCTTGCAAATATGACATGTTGAACTTCGTACAAATATGATATACTGGTTGGATTTCATGAAAATCTGATATGCTGGATTTATACAAATCTAATATTCTGGTTAGATTTCATACAAATATTATATGCTGGTAGAATTAAATACAAATTGATAAGTAGAATTTTATACAAATATATGTTAGATTTCATTCAAATATGATATTCTTGTTAGATTTCATACAAATATAACATGCTGGATTTCAGTTATATTTCAGTAGTTAAATTCTTGGTCAAGTTAAGCTTCAGAAACTAAATACAATATTTTGGTGTATAATAAAGAGAGATTGAATGACTTTTATTTCCATGGTTCTGTTACATTATGTACATGAGTTATGTCCCATGTGATCGTCCTCCTGACTTTCGTTTCTGTAGTATCCTTGGTTTCTGTTGTATCACTTTTGTTGGGATTGTTATATTGTAACCGATTTTATCTTGCCGAGACACTATTAATTTTTGCCCTTGGTTTTAATGGTATTTTTTTTAAAATACATA
Organism: Unio delphinus; assembly: GCA_029339505.1. Lineage (NCBI taxonomy): Eukaryota > Metazoa > Mollusca > Bivalvia > Unionida > Unionidae > Unio > Unio delphinus. The sequence goes on along the minus strand of JAQISU010000035.1, from coordinate 9,054,300 downwards.
ACTAGCTATTACTGAGAAACTGCGTTTCCCAAAGCCAGGCCAAGAAAGGGCTAGCGAGACCACGAATGAGTTGGATTTCTAGTTTTCTACAATATCGCTTAGGACTTGTGACAGATGATTTCTCATTCTCAAACAATTTCTTTCCGCATCATAAATTTACAAATTACTTTTGCAACCATAATTTAGCACTTTTCTCATGATACAGATAATACCATTAGAGAGTTTGAGTTGTAATAGTCAGTGAGAACATTTACAGGTGTTATGGTATTTGCCTGTCCCAGTATTAACTTTCCAAGCATTGTTAGATATCAGTAAAATATTTGACATCCAGCTTTATATTAATAAGACCTTGGTGGGGTTAATTTCCAATAATTCACATTATTAATTAGAAGACTATATTGCGTATCGCCCTAAAAATACCAAAGATGGCGTGGAGGGGGAGGGGGGGGTGTTACCAAATTTCGTGTGCATCTTTATATTCACAAGACCTTAAGACAATTTCATTTTTAGCATTCCATATTATCGTTTGAATGAGTTACTTTTGGTTTCCAAGGAATAAGATGAGCAAGGAATGTCGGATCTTTAAATGTATTATGTAACTTTATGTTCAGAAGATTTTTGAATGAGTTGGCTTTAGGGGTCGTCCATTTAGTACGTACGCAAAAATAAGACAAAACTTGACCCCTCTCTCCCCCCCTTGTACGCATGCATACTTTTTACACACACACACCCCATGCGTACGTACGTATGAATGACCCCCACCCCACCCACTCGTATAGAACTTCCAATATTTCATCCACGCAGAAATGACACGGGATTAATAATATTCAAATGTTTAATGAAACGGAGTAAAACAGACAGTCCTCAGCTGCTGTATATATAAAAGAAATAAGTTGCATGTTATTAAACCTTTAAAAAGTTCGCCAGTGTCTGCTAAAGATCAGACAAATTCCGACTGAACCCAGTCAAACTGGTTACGTATAACAGGAATTTCAGCAACAAGCTTAACGTCAGGCTGAATCACAACAGCATTAACTGCACTATGCTGGGCCGCTGTCTCAATAGCCACAGCCTCGCTGACGTCATCATCCAGGTTTTGATTCAAGTTTTCAGTGTCGGTAAACTCAGTAGTGTGAACGCTTTGGTGTCGTCTTACACTGGCCTGCGACGAGTGATACACGCCGCAAACAGGAAATGTGCGCTTGATAATTTCAGATTGTGCAAGTGACGGACAATGCAGATCATATGACGCATTAAAAGGAATTTTGGATCCAAAAGCTAGCCGCTGTGCAAGTACATTGTCAGTAGACCCCCCCCCCCACCATACGCAAGCAAGCGTACGCATTTGGGTTACCCCCTCCCCCTCCATGCGTACGTACTAAATGGACGACCCCTTACATCAATCCACATCATAGGAGAGTTATGGCCCCTTACGCCTTGGTCCCATTGCCTTGGTCCTCATACCTTGGTTTCCAAAATTTCCTAACACAGGTTCCTCTACTTAAATCACTGCCAAGCGAATTTTTGTGGTGAAAGGAATCTTTTTGCGATGCACCTATGACGTGTAGCTCTAGCATATTTAGGTATTTACAATATTGAAACTATATTCCATAACAGTTTTTCTTTCCTCAGTGATTAAAAGTAGGCTGTTTTAGCAATTATTACTTTTTAATATGTCTCATTCAGTTGTCTACATTTACAGGTCCAGTCAGGCCTCGGTTTCTGTGCGAGAAATACAATTCGAAAAATGGCATCGGCCCCATCTTTGCCAGTTCAGAGACGCGTTTTAGAGAACCTTAGAGCAAAGAGGCTTCAGTCAAGTGACTGGTGGGAATACGCCATAGCTAAATCCTGGTACAATGACTGGAAGGAACATATACATAGATATAAGAACAAGACATCAAACGACAAATCAGAGAACCAGTCTGCACGCTTCAGTTTGTTAGACACTGTAGACCTGAAGTGCATGGAACCAGTCTATATGGCAGAAGTTGATGATGACAATGAGTATGTATCAGAGTCATTGTGGAAGATATTCTTATCTTGGTTTGGGTTAAGTTCTTCGCATCAACTACGACGACGTCCAATATGTGGATGTTATCTTCCCTTGTCAGTTAATCAGCATATACTGTGTGACAGAATCCTGGATTTTCTTCCCATCTGGATCTGCCGACTGAATGAGCTGGACTCTACCGATGAAGGACATCCCACAATAATGCGGGTTTTTGCCTGGGATAGCGTGGGTTACATTGGCCAGCAAGCCAGACGGATGCTAAAAATCAGTAACAACAAGCGCTGTCGGATTTGGTTTGTCATGCAGGAGAATGGCGTCGATATCGTTCTTGAGCCCATACTAGACCAGAGGCAGATTCTGATGAGCAAACTTGTCGAAAATGTTCCATCACTTTCAAAACTCCTCGAAGATCGCCAGTTAGAAATTCCGCCGTACAGTCCTGTACTTGATTACGGAGAAATCAGAAAACCTCTTTCGGATGTTTGGTTTGGGAACAGGATTCTTAGCATATTTTTGGCAGTGGAAGAAATCGGTGTTGAAATTGGATCAAAATCAGAGACAAGTTTTCAGACTGGATTCGAAGACGTTGATGATGACTTTAGCAGCATAGTTACCATATCCTCGATACGTAACCAGTGGGATGACGTTCTGAATGACTATCTAGAAAAATACATGCAAGGAGCAGGAGAAACAGCATGGACTTTAAAAGAAAACCTTATGCAGTCTGCACGGAACATCGTTGGAGAAAAGCTCGAAGAAATTAAACTGTTGAGGTCAGAGCTAGAAATAAAATTGTCAGACGCGGAAAAGAAAGAGACAGAACTAGCTAACAAGGCAGCTGATTTGATTGAAAAAGAGAAAGATCTTCAGTCCAAACTTGGTCTGTACAAGACTGCTTTGGGAGAATTCATGGCTAAGAAAAGACAATTAGAAAACGAACTGAAGAAAATTGAGTCTCAAAACGCTATTGCAGAGACGACAATTCAGCTGAATGTTGGAGGCCATATTTATCAGACATCAACGGTAACGCTAACCAAGATCGAAGGCTCCTTGTTCTCCGTGATGTTTGATGGTCGTCACGCAATCAAACGTGAAAAGGACGGAAACTTTTTTATTGACCGAGATGGTACAAACTTCCGGTACATCCTAAACTATCTCCGAGATGGTCCGAAAGCGGTAAACTCCTTCCCAGAAATTCCGCAGTTGCTGCAAGAACTGGCAATTGAAGCGGAATATTACGAACTAAAAGAGCTGCAGGATCTTATTGTGCTGAGGGTCATGTTCATTGAATCAAGGGGTAATCCGACGCATAGTTTGCCCACATATCAGCACATGCAGTCTATGTAAGGCACGTGTAAGACGTGCAAGGTGACTAGACAGGTGGAAAACAATGATATCTTTATGATATAATTATTTAGTATCTGTTAAAAATGAGCCATTATGTATGCCTTTGTGATGATAGACTCTGAATGGCATCTACTGACTAATATGGGCTTCATAAGACGTATCTCAAGTTGGTATTTGTGGCAACTATATGGCGATCCCATCTCCTTGGGACCAATGAAATGTATAATTTACTAAATTCTATTAGAGTTTGGATAGTATGAAATAAGTACCCATGGTAACTCATATGACTACTTTTCAATGTGCAAATTTAATCGTTCAAATAATGAAGTAAAATATTTTCTGAGTCGTCTTCATACTATTGGTTAACACAGTCGTGAACATAATACAGGGTGAAGAAGGCCAGTCGTTAATGGCACCCGATATTGCATATCATATTATTAGGAATCTCGCTCAGATGTTGATATGTCGATAGATGGCGTTTGAGTCTTACGGCATTTATTGGCCGGTCTTGTCGTGTAATGTGCGGCTCGACATCTTCTTCTTACGGTATTTGCATATAAAATCCCAAATAATCCTATAATTACAAACACAAGTTTTCATGATAGAAGTAGTGGAAATCCAGATTAAATCCAATGCTGAGGGCGTTAATGTGCCTGTGGTTCCACATATAGTGGTCACGTGTCAACAGTCTTTTGTTGGATTACAATAATATAATCCAAGGATATATCCTTATTTGAAATTTCAGTATACATTCGAGTCTCTATTTCCAGGAATGTTATCTTTGGGCACTCTGTACTTCCAGAGGAGAATCGCTTGAATTAAATACAGCATGTTTCCACGAGTAAAATATTTCCTTATATCTGCTCTCAGAAACTAATGTTATTTTCTTTTAACTGTGTATTTTAAAGCGAAACCGTCAATTTGCAGGCTTTGCTTCTTCGTTAATGTGCTAGGGCGAGTATCGGCTGAATTTCTTGATCGATATGAAGTTTGGAAATTTTTAAATAATTTTGGGACAGCGAATATTTATTAATTTTGCTTGTACATATATTGCTTCAGAGTGTTTATTTTGTCAAATCATTGACTGTTTACATATGAAAAGGAATAGATTTTTAATTTGGTTAACACATTTCTTGCGCTGATTGATACAGTGAACTTTGCTTGGGTAGGATATACCACCATACAAGCATGCCTGAACGGTGGTATCCGATAGACTTGGAGAGTAACATCATTAAACAAAAAAAATAAATAATAATTACGAGTTGTAAGAATTTATGGTTTTCTATTTTTATTCTGCATTGAAATGTAAATATTCCAATGGTCTAGGCAAGATTTTAGTCAATTTCAGGAACAGGTGCTACACCCAAATTTCGATGATCACTTAATTTCTGTTTGCAATCGACAGTCGTCATTCCCTGATTTCACAAAAGTTTTCATATATGAGTATGTGTGTTATGAGAGTTAAATTCGCTACTTAAACAATGTTATAAGCTTGTTTCGGGCAAAGGTGTAAGGTTTTGTCGTACGGTTTTAACAGATATACGATAGCTTGTGGGTGACGCAGAATAACTAATTATCTAATAGCAACAAGTCATGCCAGATCAGTCACTTACAACAACTCATGCCAGTTCAGTCATAGGCAATTCGTATATGTCGCATGTGTAAAACTAATTATAAAAATCTAATACTACAGGGGGTGAGATTTTTCTTGGACTAAAGGTTCCTCTGTATGTATTGTAAATAAAACAAAGTCTCGTAAAAGGTGTAGGCCTGCAAGTTGTACAAAGTCATTTGAATTGTTGTGCTTCATTAATAACAATGTTTTTGCGGGGGGGGGGGGCGATGATAATTATAGTTCTTTTGTTTATATTCCACATGAACAATCACCGATGCCCAATCTTCTTAATTTGGTTTTATTTGGTGAACTACCGATGTAAGTAACTCATTACACGTATAAAAGAACCGTTATAGCAATGATCTCAATAGTAGAATGGATCTAAAGGCAGATTATATAGAAGAAAAAAAATATATACCGTTACAACGGTAAGCTATGTACTGACAGTTAATTTGTTCATTTAATGTAATTTTTTATTTATTTGATTATGTTTTCGCTGCTTTTGTCTTATTGCTGTGAAATTTGACTTTTTTAAAGAAGATGATATAGAACGGATGCTTATAAAATATTGCAATTGGTTACTTGTTGTTAAACTTTCAACAAGTAATATGTTTTTATATGCAGAGGTTGGCCTATATCCACTTTATTAATAAAGATATATATGTATCAATAATTACATGTTCAAATTGCTAAACACGATTATATTCCTCAAAACAATTTAATGTTTACCGATTGTGAAAGAATTATAAAATCCGAATTTCTAGCGTGAGAACTATACTGTTGATCTCATGGTTTGGAGAAGTCTGTGATTATCATAATTAAGTCCACATATCTTCCTTTTTATCAGCTAATAACCAAAGACTATATTACATATTTCAATCGGACTGGAGTTCAGCAGTTGCTTCGAAAACTTGATGCATGTATAAAGATGTAAAAGATATGTTGGAGACCGATTCTTATTTTATAATATTTGATAATGCCTGCAGGACCGTAGAGAGTGATCACAGGCATGGGGTAAGAAACACCCGGACTTCTCTTAATTCTTGTTCAAACAATATTTGTCTTTTATAAATTAAAAAGTATTGTTCGGCCCGAAAGGATATAACCCCAGTTGTTCGCCCCACCTAACCCCTATAGTCGGCCTTGAATGCCTGGCACAGAAAGGCTTTTAGTAAATGAAGGATTTCATCACATCCATTACAAATCAAGACTAGTGAACATGTTAGAAGCGAACGACTTGAAAAAGATACGTAAATTTAGTGTAGATAACGAGATAGTGTAGATAACGAGATAGTGTAGATAACGAGATAGTGTAGATAACGAGATCAAAGATGAATATTGTTTTTTCTTAATCTGTCATTTATACTTCTCACTGAGAAAATCTTACATTGATTCTTATTATAAACATAAATCAAGCTTGTACAGACAACTACAATTACCCCAACAATTGAAAATTTAAAGACGCTAGAATTCCCAGGAAAATAAGTGTATTATGCATTCCAAATTAGAGTATCCTCTCTCTCTCTCTCTCTCTCTCTCTCTCTCTCTCTCTCTCTCTCTCTCTCTCTCTCTCAGGATTTATGTGCACACGGTTGTGTTTTTTTCGCCATTATTCATTATTAATATAACAGTGTATTGTATATGAATTATGTATTATGTTATTGTAGTTTTTCAGTAATAGTCTTTACTCTTCTGTTCGTAGATTCTTTCCTTTTCTTCATAACTGGCAATTAAATTTTAAACTGAATATTACAAAATATATTGTTTTTATGTTGTTGATCTACATTTTACTAATGAAAAACCACATGCTAATTTGCTTGTAAAAGTTGATCCCTCGTGGTATATTTTAATTTTGTGTTGTCAATTCGTTCATATTTTTAACCCAGTCGTATTTTCAGTCCGAATCAACCGTACGTAGCCAACCGATCTCTCACGACCTGTTCTCAAATAATAGAGAGGATTAAAAAAAGAAAAACATTTTCTCCATTAAAAGTGTTCCAGCTTGTCTTGCTTTGTTTGTGTTAATTTTTGGTTTATTTCGACAATTCATGTCCAACAATATTGGCTGATATTTCTTATGGGAAAAAACTCTGTTGAGATTAATTTAAAGAGATATAAGGGACGGTACTCTATGCCGTTGTTAGGGATGCAGTGCCGAGACGGCTTGGTGTAACGTCTTATGTGCGGAATAAAAATCAAAGATAATCATAAACTAGCCAAATATTGGAGGCTTGAACAGGATCATATTCTGTAATACATTTCCTTTCGTGGCTACGTGTCTAAATCAATGTGTAACCATTATGTATGTATGTATGTTTTTTTTTTTTTTTTTTTTTTTTTTTTTTTTTTTTTTTTTTTTTTTTTTATGGTTTAACGCCATTTTTCAGCACAATATATAGGCTATACATGGCGGCCAGTATTAGTGGTGGAGGAAGAAACCGGAAAAACCCCGGAAAGAACCACCGACCCACGAGAAGCTACTGGCAAGCTTTCTCACTTAACTACATTAGCCGAATCTTAGACTCGAACCCACGCAGACAGAGGTGAGATGGCAGTGGTCCGTAACGGACAGCGCTTTAGACCACTCGGCCACTCGGGGCCCCTTGTATGTATGTATGTATGTATGTATGTATGTATGTATGTATGTATGTATGTATGTATGTGTGTGTGTGTGTGTGTGTGTGTGTGTGTGTGTGTGTGTGATGGTAGATATGTAGGTAGAATCGCTTTATGTCACCTCAATTCAATAGTGGTCACATGGTCGCAAATAAAGTTTTAGTTCGAATAATCAAAAAGTGCGTTCGCCCCGGAAGCGGGAGGTCGTCGGTTCGATCCCCGGCCGAGTCATACCAAAGACTTACAAAAATGGTACTAACAGCTGCCTCGCTTGACGCTCAGCATTAAGAGGTTAGTGTTAGGACTGGTCGGCCTGGTGTCAGGATAATGTGACTGGGTGAGACATCATGCTACATGTCTGCGGCATGATGTCTCAATGCTAGACATCACTATAAACTGCCTCACTGCAGACATCGTAGCAATATGACTGAAAAATTGTTAAAAGCTACGTTAAAAATCCTAATCAAACAAACAAACAAAAAGTGAAACGATAGTGCGTTTACTTTGTAGAAATAACTGTGGAAACGAGTTCTAATCCCATTTTCGGCATGTGTAACGATAGTTGGATGTAATACAAAGGTGAGGTATTTTCCCTGACTTGTATGTTTTCCTCCATTTATAATAATGACCCATTAAAAGCTATACTCAGCAATGTCAGTATTGCATGTGCGTGGGTGTTACAGAGTGTTTAATAAATAAATAAATAAATTCAATCAATCAATTTGTTGCAGAGATATGATAACATACGTGTTATAATTGGTTCATTGACGAGTACTTTTAAGACAGTTTTACGTTAATATAGGATCTACACATAAATGTGAAACGTAATTGAATTGACGTTTAGTTTGGGGGCCGTTGGCTTACATGTATATTATATTAAGGTGATCCATTATAAATCCCTGTCCTATAAACAATTAGGGCTTAGGGTAGTCATACTATTGAAAATAAGACTGGCAATTTGCATTTATTCGCAAGTTGTTATATATATATATATATATATATATATATATATATATATATATATATATATATATATATATATATATATATATATATATATATATATATATATATATATATATATATATATATACATACACATATTCATACACATACATATACACACATACATATATATATATATATATATATATATATATATATATATATATATATATATATATATATATATATATTAACACGTTAATAAACACAACTCAGCACCACGCTGTACAAAAAGGTCGTGAATGTAAGTTAATAATCTGTCTGCAAACTAATATTTTGACTGCAGCAGACATTGATTTTCACACAGTTTTGAATGTATATCAAACCTGACCCAAACGTTTTTCCTTCATTGCTTCAACATCAATTTCTGAATCACTGTTTACCGTATTTTCTCTTGTATAATATAAACTCAACTACGAGCATTGAAGACACATTCATGCAGTCACATAATTCGCCAGCAGTTGAGGGTCTCCTTTGTTTGTTTCTACTTATAAATTAAAACAGATTATATATATATATATATATATATATATATATATATATATATATATATATATATATATATATATATATATATCCCATTTTTGCTATACAATTATGTGGTGAGGTGACAATTCTATGTCGATGAATTTTGAGTCCAAGGTTCAAGTTTTGCAATAATGAGATTTCCTCTGTCGAGATTCCCTGTCGATTGCATGATGCAGTGATCGACCAATCCATTTCTTCATCCATCCTTTCCTCTCCGTTTATAACTATATAAAATCACTATATCAAAATATATATTTTGTTATTATCACTCACTTGACATGTTTGGGCCAAGAAAGATAAATGCATATAATAATAATAATAATAATAATAATAATAATAATAATAATAATAATAATAATAATAATTAGGACTTTGTATTAGGGCATAACCGACTTTTGATCCGGAAATCGGATTCCACCGGATAGTATGAACTTCCGATTAATCGGAGTCGGACAAGGCAGGAACGACCGATTCGGATAATAAAAATAATAAAGTTGAATTTCTATAGCACCGTGTCTAACACTGCGTGTCATTCGATAGTGTGTTAATAAAGTTAAATAAGAAATCAGAAAAGTCCAATATGGTCAACACAACCACGCTGTGAGACAATCTATTTGAACCGACGGGTGAAAACGGGAAATGAAGCCGGATATGGTAAAGTACTAAGTAACATGCTAGACACGGCAAAACCAGATACCAGAAACCCGGAAACTGAAGATGAAATTTTTTAGAAAAAAAAATACGGATTTAGCATTTCCGATTAATCGAATCGTATCCGGAATCGGAAAAATTTCATGCCCAAAATCCGGAATCGGAAATCCGTAGAAAAATGCTAATCGGTTATGCCCTACTTTGTATAGCACCTAATCTTTAGAAGATATGAGCACTTTACAACATCTATAATGATATGACTACAGAAAAACAAACAAAACACAAACACCATGAAATTGGAAAACATAAAAAAACGCTGAATATATTTAAGGTACGAAATATTACTAGGTCTTTAAGTTTGTTCTTGCAGTCGAAAAAGGTGAGTTTTAAGAGCACTCTTGAAAGGGTCTATTCATGGACCTGTTCTTGAAAGTCTTTGTGTCTAATTTCTATGGACAATTCGTGAGACACAGGGTGATGATCTATGACACTTGATAGCGACTGAGTTTATATAATGAAGAGAACAGGTCCAAGAATAGACCAATGTGGAACACCACTACATAGATCAACTGGGCTGGAGTCTATTCCATTTGCAGATACAATTTGTGTTCTGTTGGATAAGTAGGACTTGAACCACTGTAAGGCTGTATTGCGAATGCCAACTAGATGCTGGAGACGGTGAAGAAATATAGCATGGTCTATTGTGTCAAATGCTGCAGACAAATCAAGGAAGGTAAGGACTGTAATCTTTCCGCTATCCAAAGCAGAGAGAATGTCATTAAATACTTTCAGAAGAGTAATTTCAGTACTGTGGCAAGGACGATATGCAGACTGTACGTTGCTGAAAAGACTGTTTGAATTCAAATGAGATACAAGCTGGGTTAAAACAAGTTTTTCTACGACTTTTAGATGAACGGGAGATTTGAAACTGGGCGGTACTTCTTTAAATCGTTATGGTCAAGTGTTTTTTTTCAGCAGAGGCTTTACGATGGCAGTTTTGAAACATGAAGGGAATTCTTCAGATGAGAGAGAGAGAGAGAGAGAGAGAGAGAGAGAGAGAGAGAGAGAGAGAGAGAGAGAGAGAGAGAGAGAGAGAGAGAGAACCATATAACCATAAATCCATTTAATTGCTTACTAATAAGTCTATTCATAATTACTTATCAGGACTAAGGCACGTGAATAGCTATTTAGTGCCGGCGCATACGGAAACAAGTGTCTAGTTCAAGATGCATGACGACAGTTGTCTCAGACTGAATGAGGAAATGATTCGAACCTTGAACAGGCTGTCGGTGTGTTAGTTAATTGTTGAACTAATACGGCTCCTTATGTATTTGCCATAATGAAACAAAGACAGTTGGGGTACATTCACAATAAATCATATTTCAACCAAATTTGGAATCATCAAAACAAAACCATGCGTATTCAAGTATTTATAATACATGTAAACATTTGCATTTCACGCCTATTTATTATATTACATGATTGATCTTATTTTCTATGTTTCCATATCGAACATCCAAGTAGGAACTATAAGGATTTTTCAGCGACTTCCAAACATTGGTACTTTTGTTACTTAGCAAAATACATTATTTTTTAAATTTAAAATAAATTGTGGGTTTTTCTTTCTGTTACATATTTGATAAAAATCAAAACTCCGCTGTCCTACGTGAAGATCTGACAGCGACAAGTCTGGAAATGAGTGAAGATAAACTAGAATATATATTGGTTTGGCTGGCCAGGATTGGTTTAAGCATCTTTTGAGAGCTTATCCTATTTGTACGTGAAAAAATATAGACATTGTTTTACTGATGGAATGTCAGTCCTTTAACAGTCTTGAGTTCTAAAGACTCATTACTGAAATTAGCACCTGACTTTATGGTGAGGAATGGAAAACACATGTAGGTCCAGAAAATGCCCCGGCTCATATTGTATTCTCTATACAGAAGCTAACATCCAGGATGCATCTATTCTGATAACTATAGTTTTGATCATGGACAATCGGAAATTTAAAGTTTTTACATTTTTAATATCATGTTTTTTGATAGGTTACTATGGGAACTGAATTAGTATTTTGTGTCCCATAAGGATAATAATCTGATAACCTATGTTTTTTGTTGCCATAATCAATTTATCAGCCAATCCGATGAATTCTTACACCTTTGCATTTTGGAGACTGAGCAGTATGGTTGAAGAGCTTCGGCTCTTGACGAACGATTTGATTCACTCTCAAGTTTCCGAAAGCTACATTTTGATTGGCTAATAGGTCACCAGAACATGACCCGTATACAGTCGCTGTTAGGTCTTCACGTAGGACAGTGGAAATTGGTATGTGTTTACATCTCAGAAGCTACATCAGCCTATCCCAAATTTTGGTAAATGTTACTCATTTTCACGCTTGCGTGTAAACAGGATGAAGCCGGGCGGGATTGGGTTTTGGCATAGACGATGAAAGCAATTCCGTGAAAATAATGTTTATTTATTAACTACTTGAACAATGAATGCATGTGACACCAAACCGCAAGCATATAGCCCAACAATGGATTGAACATAATGGTGCGTATCTAGTTAAACAACTGATTTAACTAAATGATAGCGTTCCTTATTGGTACTAATCAGAAAATGTACTTTAAACGAGAAACCAAACAAGGATCAATGTGTAGAGTATAACCCATATAGGACTGATTTAAGGATATAGCCATGGATGATCAATATTTAGAACTTAAACACAAAGAATGAACCGTGTTTCATCTACCACCAAGAGTTTCAAAGTATAGGGTAAATTACACAACTATGGATAAGGTATGCTTCTGTCCCCTAGGGTGATCAAATTATAGAATTTGCACAACAATAGGAATAATGTTTCATCCACATGTAGGATCTATAATATACATTGATATTAGATGTCCACCCGTATAGTGACACTGAATATTAATTTAACAATGGAACATGTGTAACTCTTGCCATCGAGTTGACGAACACGACGTATTTCCGGTTCCACAGCTTTCAATGATTTCTCAAGGAGCTACCACGCATGACCGGCCACACCCAGCCGAAGGATCCCTCAAGAACCTCCTTTTTCACTGTGGACTCGTTGGCGTCAAAGCTTTGGTCCCTCGCCGCGAGTAAACCCTTTACCGCCGTCCGAACCAACATCATCATCGACGACATCACACAGGTTAGCTTAACCGTTTCAACAACGTGTCACTGTGACCTAGTTTGTCCTTTGCACTTATTTCTGTATCACTCTGTGTGTTGCTATAAATGTGCTTCTTTTGGAGAAGGGATTGTAACAACTTGACTCATTATTCATTAAGAATTCAATTTTGAATTAAATTGAGTAATGAACAAAAAGCATATATGTGTTCTTATATTTGTACATTTGATCCAGAAATTAATGTTCAAATATCTGGTAAGTGGTAACTGGTGTCAGTCATAACAGCGATTATATGATAAATAAGTTACTAGCCATGTGCGAGGCTGTGGAGTGAATGCTTTGGCATAGTCTACACGTCGACCACATGCCAAAGTAATTCATCTACCAGAGATATCAGGCAGTTAAGATATAATAATCAATAACCACATTAGTAAATGTCCTCCGACAACTTGGGATAACTAATTTTCAACTGTAATAACGTTCAGTTAGCTATTTTATTCATTATATTAAAGATATTTATATGCCTGCATCCATTATTTACATCTTTTGTCTGCTGTAACGTTGGTTTTATTGGTAACGAAGATGGATTGTAGTAGTAATACTACTCTATGGTCTTAAACTATGTAATAGAAATAACTAAATAGGTTAGCAAACTCAACAAATAATTTACTTCTCGTTATTACAAAGTGAAGTTTAAGAGAAACAGTATTGTAAATTAAATCCCAGATATATAATCATAAATGACCTTTTGCAAGTTTAGAAGTAGAGAATGTTCAAAATGAATTCCAATAATCCTGAATTTATCGACGTTTCACAATTATATAATACATAATGTCTTTAAATGAGTCTTTAATAATTCCAAAGTATGGGTTTAGTCCAAAAAGTCAGTGAGCACTTTGCAATTCCAATACATAATTTTAAATAAATAATTTTCTCTAGAATTGTATCTGAATACATATAAACTCTGATGATAGACTTCCAAAGACTGATACCCAGGTGGTGGATTGAAATGATCTCTAAGATTTCAGTAGGTATAACTCCGCTAAAGTAAAGCCAGGAAGAAAGCAAATGTTAAAAGATGCAAATCAGTATGTTTAGATAACTGGCAAAGGATACAGTATAAACGCTTAAATTTCGTCTCTCGCATGTTGGTAAAATGTATGCGTCCATTATTTACATCTCAATACTCTTGGGGACTTGTATTTGTGATCTTTGTACAAACTTCCAATGCACAACAATAGAAGACAAAGACTACGAATCATGGAGCAGCTTGGATTTTTTTAAAAATGTATATAGGCTGCTATATTTTTCATACATTTGTACCTCTCGTATGTATTTTTATGGTAATTCTAATTTCAGGCGCGCCTGTCTCCCATGCAATAAGTAGATAATGAAAAATAGACATTGATGTTCAAAATACACGTCTTTTCAATGAAAATGTTTGCCATTCTGTGCCAGTGAACTTTTTTTTATTAAGTTCTTTTAAGCTGTTTTTTTGTGTGTGGGTATTTATCATTTTGGATCTGGGTTTTTTCCACAGGCAATCATATATCCACTGTCTGACCAGTTAAAAATTACTTAATTGATGTGGATTAAACAAAAGAACTAACAGATAGTAGTTTATACCTAATTAAAGACTAAAATACCTTTATTAAATATTCTGGCTTTGTAAACTTTAATCATCCACTGTATAAGTATATAGATAAAACTTTAAATGTTAACGTCTTATCTTATTTAAAGGTGTTTATATTGTAGTTTTATATTTTTTTTCTTTTTATTTGTATGTTTGGAACTTATCTGAAAGTTCATACTTTTCCAACGTGAATTGTCTTGAAAACGTTACATCACTGGTTTACCATTCTCTGGTACATGCCCTACTGAATTCATTGCAATACTCTTAGTTTTCTCATCTCCATCATTGATTGTATTCATCATGACAAGGGTTGTAGAAAACTGATGTTTCTTTGAAAGCCAGTTATGTGGGGTTCTCTTTTACTTTTTTTGTGTGGTTTTGTTATTGTTTTAATAGATATTTTGGACACACATTTACATACATCGACTTTAGATTTCAAAATAATTTTCAATGTTTTGCACGTATGCATTTTGCAATGGCGTTCAACGAGCCATCTTGAAATTATGTTTACTAAACTTTCGATATTTTGTTATTAATGAAATGAAAAGTACGAAGATAAAAAGGAAAAGGAATATAAACTCAGTAAATAACTCGCAAAGGCTATTTTACAGTAGTCAGGGTATTCATTTAGAGCGGAAACCAGTATACAATATCGATAACATCAGATAAACGTTTAAAAATCCAAAGCTGAACGTTTGAAGAAATGAGAAAAATAATTGTAAGACATCATTAGATGTTACAAGTACATGTTGTGGAAGAAAAGACACAAGTCCCCAAAGCACAAACAAAATATATGTTTTGATATGTGTGCATAAAGTTATTGTATCTTATTTACGTTCAATATGTAACATAAAACACCCAGAAAATCATTATCAAATAACAGCAAACCCGGTACGAGGTTGAACGTGACAAGACTGCCAACCCTATCCTCGATTTACTTTAATAAAGAGGCAAAACTTGTATCTATCTTAACAAATGCTATTAACTTTATTGACCATGCATTAGTTTAATTTGCTATAAATACATAAATCAAGTAAAAGAGGAATTGGAAAAGGAGTTTTGGAACAAGGAAACACGGAAGGAGATATAAATGCTGGAGCTCACTAAGAACGGAAAGCTGTATGAGCGACATATGGGTGGAAAGCACCGTTATCATTGTTCAGCACAGTTACAACAAATCTGCAATCTCTTGTTTGATTAAGCATTTCCCAAATTAAAATTTAAGGCTATATCATAATCTACGGATGTTATGTTAAAGACGTGAATCTCGCCAATCCAATAAAAATCTTAAATAGTAATATATTGTTCTTGTTGTAAAAGGTATATTGTGTTGTTGGCTGTGACAATAATTCTGATCACTTCAGACTTACACCAATGACAAACATTAATCCTGGCACGTTCTAATGGCTGATGACTTGTACACTGTGATATGTACATGAAACAGTCAAAGAGGGAATAGCTGTCACTGGTGTCAGTAACGAAAGTGTAGATGTTGAATGTGTCAAACACAACTCGAAAGTACAAATCTGCACCATCAAATACAACAATACATTTTAATTATTAATATGGCCTAAGAATTATACATACTTCTGGTGAATCTAATATTGTCTTTTGAAGTAATACATTTTTTGAGCAATTCAGTAGCGCAAAACATGATCTTCGGGCACTGTATTCAGCTTAATTATTCATCTATGCAATAATATTGGCCAGTTAAAACAAATTTCACATGGACGTTGTTGTATCATGTTAAACGTTATTGCAAAGAGGCACTGTAAACATATTTAATATCATCATCAGAGAAGAAGATGGAAAAATAATAACTGTTTAGGGTATGCCTGTAAAACACGTTTTTCATGTATAGCATACAGTAGGTGAAATGCATGGATTTTATGGCTAGATAAACACGTTGATGACGGATGCTACGGTAGTTTAAATGACGTAAGTTTCACTTTACAAGCTGAGATAAAAACATAAATAGTAGTAGTGAGGCCTAGACAAAGTTCAACTGCGTCAATAGGCGATACAAATAGCATTGATTCAACCTCAACAATAACCGTGTGCAAACATAAATTGAGCCTTGAATTCTTTAGACTTTATGAGATACAAATTAAAAACATTCCAAAACATGGAGACAAGATGCAGAGAATAAGTTCAAGATCTTTTATGAAAGTGGTTATGAAACAGCTAGCGATATCTCAAAATTACAAAATCCGATCGACAACACCAACACCAATAATAAATTTGAGAGCCAGAAGAATTGTTCAAGAAGAAAATCTATACATTATATTTTGCTACAACCCCCAACAACAGAAAGAAAAAAGAAAAGATGATAAATGCAACATTTTGCGATATTTGTAATCAATTTAAAAAAGAATATAAAGTGAAATAGATGCTCGTGACGTAGAGGAAAAAAGAAAATCACTGGAAGACTATAACACTTGTGGCGTTGCCCGACTCAAAATTAAATTAGAACCATGTGTTATCAAGTAAGTCGGACAAGCCACTGTTTATTGTTGCACATGACCGCAGGCTAACACCATCCCTTACGTAAGTTGCCATAGTTAAGAGAGGAAGCTGACCAAAAGCCCGTCAGAAGTTTAATTAGCACCCTTGGACTGGGAGGATGTTTTGTACATCAAGAAGCTGCCAGAAGGAGTGGGCGTGCCTTATCTTCTGGATACGCTGACTGACCGCCAGATTGAATACGTCGAGTGGATAGGGCCCCAGCGCTACCCAATCAGAATCGAGGAAGGGGTGGGACCCTGGTTTATTTTAAAATATAATATCTTTAACCGGCCGGCTAGCTTTAGTTTCCGATTACCCGTTAAGGAGGATTGTCTGTAAAGAATTGGAACTCCGTAGCCATACGTTAATTGGCGGGAAACGCTTAGATCCAGAACTCTAAGTATAGCTTCTAAAAAGGTCAGTGAGCTGTTTGTTTGATCTTTGCTTTCTGCTACTGCATTTAATTGTAGATCGTTATATATACGTATTATTACTAAAATCGTAGTAGGAATAATTATTTGTGATGTTGATATGTTTGTATATTTGAAGAATGAGTTCCTATTTGTAAAGAATCGTATTGCTTGCTAGCCGTCGTAAGAATTAATATTATTATAATTTGCTATGTGGTTATTTTATAGTACAATAGCACATTATCCATGTAATTATAGAAATTGATTGTTATCTTTGAAATGATTTCACTGTGAGAAATTAATAATATGAATATTTGAATATTTGTGTACGCTTGTGGGAGTGTAGTGTACAGACATACATCTGGTTGTCGTAGTATTATAAGTACAACGAGATTATATATATATATATATATATATATATATATATATATATATATATATATATATATATATATATATATATATATATATATATATATATATATATATATATATATATTAGATATACTTATGTGATATGATGTATGGATATATGATATCGTGCTATTACCCCATTGGTTCCCTGTAAGAGTGTGTGGGAATTTCGATGTGTATGTATGCGTGTCCTAAAACGTAATAGCCTTATCTGATGGTTAATGGATGATTTAGTGTGAGGTGAGATTTGATAAACCATATGTTAACGCCTTGTGATTTTCACAGGAAGCTTCGGGGGACAGACTAGTGAGTGGTCCCAGTGTCTCCGTTATAGACGGAAGGAAGAGAAGGAAAGAGGGAAATCTGAAGAGGAAGTTTCGGGGACAGACCAGGAAAAATGTCCCCAATTGTTGTGATAAAGAAAGGAAAGAAAGTGAAGGGAGGAGAGAAATCGGGAGAGGTGAAATTCAGGAAGAGCGGAAGGATAGGATAATAGATGAGTACAACCAAAGGCCAGGTGGAAAATCGAACTCACACTGAAAATCATAAGATGAAATAGGCTATCACTTAGAGGACAAGTGATTATGTGACATTTAACTTTATAGGTTTCATTAAATTGTTATTGTTGAATTTCATCTTCGTGTTATATATATATATATATATATATATATATATATATATATATATATATATATATATATATATATATATATATATATAACTGGGGGCTCAGAGCCGTATACCTATTTGGTCTTTAATCTAAATTTAAATTCACGAGCCAGGTGGAACTTCTATAATATTTTAATTAATATTTTGGAAGTACCCCACCCCAACATTTGCAGAACGCTACAACACTTTACGATTCTAAAGAATGATTAGACATACGAAATAGTGTTACAATTTATCTATCTATTTCAAAACGATAAAATTTACTTTTCAATCTGTTTTCAGCAATATTTTATTTTAACAACTGAAAACTGATACAAAGAAATCCGTTGATTTAGTACAGATTTAAATTAAAAAAATTCGCAAATTGCAGTATTGAAGAAATTGACAAAATGATCAATAGAGATTCCAGTCATTTGGAGCCAACGTTTACAAATACATAGAGGAATTTAATTAAAAGTGAAAGGGGTAAACGATATTTTTATAATAATTGGTAACATTGATAGAGTTCATGTAGAAGAAGAAAAAAGCACGGAAAATTTAAAGCAAAAATTGAGTTGCAGGTTTTTTGGACTCAATTTATCAATTATATCGAAAATTGGGAACCAGTCAAAATTAGTGAAAATAAAAAAAAGTATATTATCGCTTTGGATGGTCATGATAGGTTGATAATTAAAGTAAAATTTTAGTTAGAAGACTTTTGAGAGTTTAACCTACTTGTAACAGAAATAAAGACGAGACAATGTTTTATTGATGGATTTTCAGTCAATTTACAGACTTGAGTCTGGAACGCTCGTTTCTGAAATTAGCTCCTGATTCTTTGGTGTGGAATCGAAAACTCGTTTCAAACACATGTAGATCCAATGATGCCGCAGCTCATACTGTTTCTTCTACACGAAGCTTGCACGAAGGATGTGTCTACCATAAAAATATTGGTTTGATCATGAAAATTTGGAAATTTTAAGTTAATGAATTTTAAATATCATGTTGTTTCTATGCGCGTGAGTCACAAAGAGGCTTGCAACGGATGTTAAAACAGTAGAAGTATTAAAATGAAATCAATAAATACAAAAAAATGAAATCAATAAATACAAAAAAATGAAATCAATAAATAAAAAAAAAATGAAATCAATAAATACAAAAAAATGAAATCAATATATACAAAAAATGAAATCAATAAATACAAAAAAGAGTTTGAAATGTTACGAATTTAGGATCTAATAAACGGTAACAAAGAAAGAGTGACAACAAGCTTGGTAAAATTTAACAAATAATTTATTTCCCTGAAAAAGATTGTAAAAATGGAAAAAGAACTTACGGTTTTAAGAATCAAATCCTAGAACAATTCACGAATTAAATTACAAACGTCCTAGTAATAATATGTTCTAATAGATTCAAGCTCGAGTCCTTTTGGAAAATACAAGATGGAAGACCATGACGTATGCTGAAGTCTGTTTTGTGTTTATATATAGTTCCCTTTAGAATCACAAGATTTAATACTCCGGTGTTTGAAATCCGAATAAGACTTCGATAAACTTGACTCGAACTTGAACCTACCCAATTTCTCAATTAAGATCGAATGGTTTAGTTATATCAACTGGGACCTACCCAGTTTCTCAACATTGGGAATCATTATGATATTTTTAGGTACAGTTGTATACGTGTTTAGTAATTTGATATAGGATTAATTCTTTATATGGGTGTTTTAGTCTTGTTTTGTATTGCATGGAAATAATGAGACGAAGTACTAATGTTCGGTTTGGAAAGGCGTACTGAAATGTGAAATAAGAATAAGAATAACCATTGACTTGTAAAATTCTAGTTTCGTGATGTGTGGTCATTGTGTGATCAGAGAATCATTGCTGCAATATTAATGCGTTTAAGAACCTTTCAGTTGATAGTAACTATTGTCTTGTGATACTTGTAAACAGGGGAAAACAACGGACTGCTACGCTCAGGCAGGTTTTGATTCACACAGTAGAGATAAGCCATATTTGTAACAATTAAATATGACCCTTTTAGTGTTTTAATTAATATTTATGCTACATCAAGCTCAAAAAGTTTGTAAATACTCTCTAGGTAACATTGATTCTCTCAAATCCTGATGTTAAAATAGTTTAAATGTGACTTGGTATTTTCACTTCGCCATGTAGCATGAATTCATTCCATTTAGACTTACGTCGTGAGAGTCATTTGTAGGCTCAAGACGACTCTAACCTCTACATATAGCCTAAAGAAAAAAAAACAAAGTTTGAAGAAGTAAAAAATATGGTTGATTCTGGCGATCGATAGAAATAGTACATATAATGTATATATTGCAATGTCCGTTATTTTGCTACAAACACATATATATATGAATATATAATGGATTTGGTGTTTATTGCATATCAACACAGGTAAGCATTTATATTAGAGTGATTCGTCTAAGAGAACACCAAAGTAGCAAACCTGAGCTAACACGATGGTAATATTTGAACCCGTACCTTTCGATTGCAAGGCCAACATACTAGCCTGTGAACCTCTTTGTCCCATTGTGTTACGGAATCTTCAACGCATAAAATTCAAACAGGATTTCTTGCAAACGATTTCAATTATTTTCCAGAAAAACTAGTTAATTTTAATAAACGAGTTACCATAAATATCATAAATACATCTGGTCTGCAATTGTTGACCCCTAGATTTTTTGCATTTACTAGGACTGGGACACTATCCTTCAGAGTTAATATTCTATTGCACGAATATCTGGTGAGGGCTACAAAAATATATACAGATAATACGCCCACTAAGATTAAATATTACGAAAAATATGTCCTTATAATCTGGTAAATACTAATTATACTAGAATTATTCGCCATGAATAAAAAAAAACGTTATTGTTGACTCGGGTTGGATAGTAAATATATTGCTGAAAAACTAAGGTCAGCATTGTTATGTGCTACAATTAGGCTACAATATTCCTGAAAATTTTACTTCCGGACACTGGGGCAATTCACTATCTCGTCAAATGGTACCCTTATCTATAAATAGCATAATTGTAAAGTACTGTTATCAAGAAAACATTACATGTACTTCGGATTTATTCAGATTACATTGCTCCAATATCTTACAGTTTTCTTATATCGTGTAAAGAATTAGATCGTGTGAGTGAAAGAAAGTTGGAGAAATACAATCTGTACTTTAGCCATTTTGATTATCATCACCATCGTCTTCTCTCCTCCTACTCCTCCTCTTGCGCTTCTTTATCTTGTTTTGTTTTGTGAAAAAGTTATCTCAGATTAAAATGCGTTAATAATTTGTTATCGCTTTTTAGCATTGCTTACTTATATTTCTAGATAACTTTTTTTTTTTTTAAATCACGTTATGGACTGACCATTGGACGGTAAACATTCCATCTTAGCCTTACAAAATATATCGAATAAGAATAAGACAAACATAAATATGCAACAATCAGCCTTCGCGCAGTCCTTTTATAGTGGTGTGTGTGTGTGTGTGTGTGTGTGTGTGTGTTATTCGTATCTTTTAACGTAGCTTTAACACTTGCTCGGCCATATCGCTACGATATCTGCAGTTTGGCAGTTTATACTCATGTCTAGCATTGTGGTATCATGCCGTAAACATGTAGCACGATGTCCCACACAGACACATTATCCTGACACCAAACCGACCAGTCATAACGCCAATCTTCTATCGCTGAGCGTTTAACGACACCACTGTTAGTACCATTTCTTGAAGACATTAATATGTCTCGGCCTGGGCCCGCCCCTCCTCCCGCACACCCGCATTTGAGGCGGACAATCTACAAAACCACGGGAACGGAGAGAGAGAGAGAGAGAGAGAGAGAGAGAGAGAGAGAGAGAGAGAGAGAGAGAGAGAGAGAGAGAGAGAGAGAGAGAGAGTATAACACATAAATGGGTGATAAATAAGACACATAACCAATATATCTCGAACGAATGAGTAATAATAGAGAATACAACATATCTGATACTCGACTTAGAGATTTTTAATTATACAATATGATCGTATATCAAGTTTAAATTGCAGCAATTTCCCCATATATTTGTTCTTTACAGATTACATTTAAAAGTACGTTATGAGGGTATTTGTCCTATAAATACTCATACATATAGAGAAAAGGATATAATTAAAGAGATAAACAATTTATCAGATGATAATACAATAATTAATACTAATTTTATAGGTGAAAAACAAGAATTGTGCCAGGAAAAATGCAAGGGTCATATGATTGGATCTAGAGTTGAATCAAGAGGGTAAGAAAACGACAAAGTAGTTAGAAAACCGAAACTATCTCAACAAATATGTGAAAAGTATAATAAAAAGTTACCACACTATCAGTACCAAACAAAACAAAGAAACCTGAAGAGATATAATCCGATTAAGAAGGTATATATATATATGTATATATATATATATATATATATATATATATATATATATATATATATATATATATATATATATATATATAACACAAGAGAAGTGGAAAAAATAGATCGCAACTTAATACTCAGAGACTCTGATATCAATCCTCAACTAGAAATTTTGGAATAAACCATGGATTGCAATAAAGACCTAACGTGTCTTGAACTTAGAAATGATGCAGAAATAGATATAGCATCTTGATTATTTTATTATTTAAAAAAATAACACAGAAAATTTAGAAACTTACGCACTAATTAAATGCAAAAAGTAACTTAATCTATCAACAATTGGACTGCATTTTGGCTTAACATGCAACATTCCAAAATATTCTAACATACGTTGGTTTCAGTATAAATCACTACATAGAGTTCTTGCAACAAACACTTTTCTAGAAACAAATGGATTTGGAAATAATAATAGATCGAGTTGTTTTGGTGTGTGTGTGTGTGTGTGTGTGTGTGTTGTTTGGATTCAACTGAAACATTAAATCACCTTATTTTAACTGAGCAACTGTAAAGAGATTTTGGAGCGACTTAAGCTGGTGGATTAGAAACATCACCAAGTTCCTGCGTACCTTTTCATTTTACAGGAATAATTGTCGGTATGTTAGAAGTAGGCAATGTAATTAATTTTATATTGCTGATATCTAAAAGATACATATCGAATGTGCGCCTACCTTTATTTTTTACACTTTTAAAAACGATACTGCATCTGTGAGATGGAATTATCAATAGAAACAATTAAATGCTTTGAAACTAAATAGCACATATCTATGAATTTATTTGTATAGTAATTTTCTGTCTATTGTTTAAAATGTTTTAGATATATGTATAAAAATTAGTTGATGCTGTATCTTGAATCTTGAATTATCTCCTGGTCATCTAGTTATACATATCATCTGAAATTAGTTTTATAAGATTTATGTGTAAACGTATTGCATTCTTATACTCTAAAAGTATTCCATATTTCATATTCTCTTCTGCTCCACACTTCTTTCTAAAAATCTTATAGTTTTTTACTTTCTTCATTCTATCCACTTATCTTGTTGTACCTACACCCCCTCTCCATAATAGCTCACAATCCAGATGTTTGTAAGGTGGCTACCCGACCCATGGATACCTATGCTCAGGGAATATATTTTTTTTTTATATATATCTAATTATCGATTTAGGTAGAGATTTTTAAGTGTACAAATTTATAGTGTTTGAAAGCTGTTTATTCTGTTTACCTTTTAATATACATTGTTTTTCAAACAGCAAAATGTAGTTTAATATCAAGTCCATTTTCCTCCCATGTAATTTCCCAAATATTATTTCTGTATAGGTTACAATTAAAGTACGTGCATGAAAACATACCAAAATATAGATATAATATTTTCAGGGACCAGTTTGCAGAGAGAACATTTATATTTTATAAACATCCAGCCTTGTAAAACATAAGTAGATAACATTCTTTGTAGTCTAAAATTTAAACAACCTGTAAACATTGTGGTAACTCAACTCAAACAACCTGTACACATACTACTTAGATATCGGAACTTATAAATATTTTTTAATTTTTTATTATTATCCATCAATCCGAATCGATGTTTCCATTTTCTTCTTCTTTTTCCTTTATAACTGTAGTTTACTACGACACTTTCTTGCAGTTGGGTGGTTAGTTTCACTTCTAACTGTACAGTGTTCCAGTACAGATTTATTTCACTACAAAGCACGAGATGATGACATTCATTTTAAATGAAATCACTCTAATTTTATCAATATCAATTAACAGACCAGAATATGTTGCGCAGCGGTTAAGTTAAAAAAAGTTTCCATTATTCTATGACAATATGCATTCGGTATTATGCGTACTAATACCTTGCATACCATATTTCAAAACATGTTGAGCTAGCACTTCAATACAAAGAATGAAGATGTAGGAGAAAGGGGATTGCATTCGTGCAATCAGCGGCTTAGTTTGATCCATTACGAATCATGTATATGTACCAGCACACGCTATTTTGTTATTGGTATAAAAAAAATAATTCTACTTGAAACACATCAATTTAAAAAAGCTGAAATATTATAAATGTAAGGTCAAGGTAAAGAATAAATTGCCCTTTAAAAGTCTCCCAGAAATAAAAGCGCGGTAATATTTTATTTTAAGGTCTGAAAGTATTTCGTCACTTCATACATCTCTCAGATATTTTCCCGTGTACATTCAATAATAAAATCCAACCATTTATCAGTTATAGGCAGCACAGATTTCACACAATTTGAAAAAAATACATGAAGCTCCAAATGTTACATACGTGAAGATATTGACCATCGTTTCTTTCATTTCCTTTTTCTTCTGGTTATTTCCTTTTGGAATGAATGTTAAATAACGGTCTCTGCTTTGCGTTGATATCAACAAAATACCAGTTATATGTATATATATATATATATATATATATATATATATATATATATATATATATATATATATATATATATATATATATATATATATATATATATATATATATTAATCTTTCTATAATACATTTAGTTTGTGATTATCGTCAATTACGAATGTCACATATTTGGACATTTCCTACCTGTCATGATTTATATTGAGTTTCAGAAAAAGCTTGCATAAAAAGCACTAACAATTATGTTCATTTTTTAACATGACAATAATGAAATTTAATTGACAAAATGATCGTCGAAAACACTACACATCGAATTACTGTGGCATTGCATATCAGGTAACATACCATAGACAGGTGCCCTAATCAACCACCTGGCGGAACTGCGATTGACAATGCGCGGAGCGTCACGTGACTTTGTTGTTCCTGCGCCATCTTGAATAAGAGTGCACTTCCTGAGAAATAAATGCGAGAAATGTATAAAGCTTTTGCAACAAAAGCTGAGTGAATTAAGCCTCCCAAATGGATTAGAGGCAACTTCACGGCTTGTTGAATTTTAACAGCAAGTCAGACAGATTTTGGTGAGTCAGAAATTTTTTAACTTTGTCTCAAATAGGTTGCACACCTGTGTGAACTATGTCAAGCCGTAAGGTGTTCTTTACCTCTGAGTCATCTAATAAAGGGGTCATATCGCTTGTTTCAGGGTACCTTTCACCTCATTTGTACCTGTTTGTGTGTAGTATCACTGTACCATGGATTATCGTGAGATTGTACAAACTAAATGACTAATTGGTTTATTTACGTTAGATTACAGAACAGGGTCAAAGTGTTAACATTCCAACACCCACCCATCATTAAGAAAGAAATAATAAAAAAAATAGGCCGCGACCGATCCCGGGGCTAAGTCTACACAATACTGTCACGGAATGTCTACCTGTATATTGTTTCGTTGTGGCATTATACTTTTTAGGTGGTATGCAACATACATAATAGAAGAAAAATATTATGTTTATTAATGCGGTATAATCAAATAGTCTGTTAGTTTTATTTAGAATAAAATAAATACATACGATCCAAATCCCGTTCTTATCATTTTCTATTGCACATCTTTGAAATCTTGTATGTATACACTTTAATATTCATCAGATGTTCACTGGCAAATTAATGCATAATACAACATTGTCATGGAACATATGAATTGCATATATATTAACAGCAATTGTATAGTATAGTAGTTTTTTAAAAAAAATTATTATAATGAGCAATTGTCCTATATGAGGCTCTGATTTAAATTAATGTGTTGAATACAGCAGTATGTACTTGTGTTTATGCAGAAATGGAATGGAGTACAGGAGGGTAAACTGTCTGAATATCATCTTTTACGTTTTTTTTTGTCATTGTTGCAATAGTAGTCATTTATGAGCATCATTTTGGTCCAATTCTGTCCAGTGGTTTTTAAAATAAAGGTCTTAAAACATTGGTACATGTTTTAAGGCCATTTTACTGGCTGGCCATCCCAAGATTTGCCAAAAATTCTTTTAAAAGTTGGTATAAATGTTCTGTTTTTGCCATGTACATATTCGTGGAAATGATACACTGCATTCACATTTTAATGTCACTTTTGTATCCAATGCCAATATTTTTTTGAAACTTTGGTTTCGAGGTTTTGATTTGCTTTTATTTTCTAAATTCCATTATGGATTTTCATCATGCTTGACTAGGACATCAATGATTATGCTTTCAGAAATAGGTAGAGTCTAAAATGTACACATAATTGATTTTGGATTTTGGATTCCTGATATTTTTAAACATTTTCATTTAATATCTGGTTTATTGCATTTATATTGAATTTACAAATTTTAATTCATCCTCTGGAAAGTAAAACATAATTATGTTTTGTTCTGCCTGTTGCGAATTTAAACAAGTGATTTATCTACATCTACAGAGATGTCAAAATTGTATGGATGGTTTGTACTTGTGATGAGAAAGGTCCTATTGATTTATTATTAGTCAAGGTCAATGGACAAGGTCAGTGTGATTGCACAATATCTCAACTTGTCTATTTGTAACTACATTTATGGATGGCTTTCACTTGGGGTAAGGAAAAACCCTAGGGCTCTCTTGGTCTAAAAGAACAAGATCACAGTGACTTAACACAATTTGTTTCACATAAGTTGCACATCACATACTATGGGGTTACTTTGTGATTTCGGTTAAGGAAATTTATTTTGGGTCTAAATGTTGAAAGTCAAAGTAGTCTATTGACTCCCCTCAAAATTCATAAAATCTAGTTGTCCTTTAGTTATTTAGTTTTTACATTGAGGAGTGAATTTCCTTCCGAAATTGCCAGATCTCGAATAGACTCAGGTTAAAATGTTAATATCTGAGTACATGTATTCTAACAGCAGCATATATTATCAGTTTTATCCAAGTCAGATATTGTACTTTTTCCATATATTCTGCTTAAAAGAAAGTTTAAAAAAAAAAATTCAAACAAGTAGCAATGTAGAATAATTAAACATGCCAAATTTTCAGTAATTATTCATTGTATTGTGCTTTAAAATGATTCAGATGAAGGTCATATCGAGTTCTAGGTATGGCTAGAATTCAGAAAATAGGTAGTCATTTATTATTATTATTATTATTATTATTATTATTATTATTACAGAAGAAACTAAAACTTGAGATATGCACAGGGTATCTATGTAGCAAAAAACACAAAGAATTTAAATAATCAGGTAACACAATACAATTTTTTAAGGTCAAGAAAGAATAAAAATAAAGGTTAAAATAATATCTTTAACAAATTATCATAGAATCAGATTTTGGGATAACAATTTATTTAACTAAAACCAGTAATAATGATGATGATTTTAATAAAAATGATTTATATATTTTTAAACATTTACATGTTTTTGTTTTTGTTGAAGTATTGTTTAAAAAATAAGGAATTACATTTAATAATAAGAATAGTGATGTTTGTTTTTATTTTCTAAATGTTGGTAGGGCTCCTTTTTGTCAGTGATCATAGCCAAAGGCATTCACCATTTAACACATTAACCCCATGCATCTCGTTTACGGGGCATAAGGTAGCCTACTGCCAAGCTCTGAAGCATCGAGGTCATGCATAATACACTAAAGTGGGCGGTATTATAGAAAGGTGGACAGATTTAGCTCTACAATGATAGCACAAAACAAAAACCCAACAAAAAACAAGGACTCCAACTTTTAACCTTCTGCTTATGCACGAGCAAACTACCCCGTAGCCAATGGTAAACATTGTTTTAGCACAACTGGGCTAATGGAAAATTGCTTGGAAGTCGATGTATTAGGATTAATTTAGAAATAGTCCCCAAAATGCGTTTCCTACTTGAATTTCATGCAACAACATAAATAAAATCTCCAGGGATTAATGTATTAAGGTTAAATAATCTCACCTTAGTCCATGTGGACTTGAGTCTTGACTCAACCAATTAGGGTATGTGACTATTTGACTAGCTTCCAGTATGACAGTGATTCTTTTCTTGATTTTTTTCTGGTTACCAAAATACACTGGCACAATGTATGGCCCTTCAGTTGATGAAAAATAGCGCTAAGCCCACAACACAAATACATGTAAAGCTAATCGTTGGGTATCAAATGAGAACAAAACAAAATGTTTAATAAAATCTACTTTCATCATGACAGGGTGGAGGTTTGACATTTAAAAAAGAACATAATATAACAGTAGGACATAGTTTATTTAATTCGTAAGTAGCTTTTCATACTTTATATTAATGTAACCGTTACATGCATGGATGTCTTTCATATTTTATACAGTATGTCTACCAGTATATTTTTAAAACTATTTTATCTAATCTCTGTAAAGATTTGAGTCCAATTTTTGTACATATTTGTGTGTGTGTATAGAGCTTCACTGAGTCTCGTTCATTCTTTCTTCCTAGTTGGAAGTGGATTTCACTTCACATATCCCCTGTGTATAACTTAGTATATACTTGTACATTAGTTGTTCATTCTAGGTTAAGTATTTGTATATTATCAGAAAAAAAGAACACCGTGAATCATAGTTCATGCTATAGTTATTGTTTTAACTCTTGATATACACCCTTGCAACAATTTGAGATGCATCCTTGCGACAATGGAAGGTCACTGTGCCATCCATTTAGCATTTTACTGGTTTCAATTAAGTTTTACATTTACTTGATGACTTGATGTTTTTTGCATCCTGTATATGTGTACTGTTATACGAAGATCAAAGAACAAATTTGAGGTGATGCATCTTTATGAGAAGAAATTACTCTTTTCACAAAAGTTGATCCCTGTGATTTATATTCTGTGCTTATTTTTTTTTATTTGCTTAAATTTTGTGTTTTAAGTTTTTTTGTGTGGTTAAGTTCAGTTCATAGTGTACTTAAAATGCTGGGAAAAGTCCTCTAATTTGCCAATATTCTTTGAAGCCATGTGGGGAAAAATACTGAAGTTTCATCAGCTCTGCCACTTTAGCTCAGATCAATTTATAATTGTGTTGTTGTTGAACAGATCATGAAGCTGTGAAATGCTGCAGTCAGTGAAGTTCAGTTGTAGTATTTTCATTTTGGATGCTTGTTTTAAACATGTTGGTATGGTCAGTCAGAGTTCTCATATCGTACTGGTCAAGCTCAATATTCTTATGATGATGATGATGTTGTCTGCAACATGTAATTTTGACCTGTTGAAGGGAAAAATAATAAAGCTTTTCTATTTACCAATTTAATATGGAAAGTTACAAAAAGTGACCTGTGATAAATCTTTGCTTACTATTTTGTCGCTTGCACTGGGTACATGGTTTTAACACTGTATTCAATATTAACCACCACTATCACTCTTGCCTTAACTCACCTGCTGAAATTTAATATGCTTGCAGGGGGCCCGCATAGTCTAAAGTGCTCTCTGTTACTTATCACTGTCATTTCACTTCTGTCTGTGTTGGTTCAAGTCTCATATTCGGCCAATGTGGGTATTTGAGAAAGCGTGCCAGTAGCTTCTTGTGGGTCGGTGTTTCTTTCCAGGGATTTTCCTGGGTTCTTTTTTTTAAACGTGTAATTATTTTCTTTTACTTCATGTTTGAGAAATAAGAAAATACACACAGAATGCAAACTAAATAATGACAAAATATATAAATATAAGTGTAGTCATAGCAATTAAACCAGAATTTGTGACCTGTTTTTGATTATGTGTATTATAGATCAATTTAATAGTGTACTAGGTACCATAATCCATATATACGGCGATGCAATTTTAGTGACATGATCCATATACATGTATGTCAATTTGGAGAGTAAGACGATGGTGTGACTTGATGAGGTATGAAAATATGTGTCCATGAATTTGAAAGTCTTGACTTCGTTTAGCAAATTTCACTTTCAGTGCTTATCTGTACATGTACTTCTGAAGCTCATCTATATTCACTGTAAATCGATCTGAATGAGCCTTCACATTTGGGAAGTACTTCAATGTTTTGGCATTGACATTCATGGCAAAATATGTCCAATTTCAAATCCTAAGTAGCCAAAATGTTCAAGTACTGATTGACCCTGTCCTTGTAAATGCAAGTTCAACACATTTTAATGTGTCGTTATGTCTGTCAGAAACATCAGCTTTCAACAGCCAGTCATCATCATTCAATTTCGGAAAATGTTGTTCTTTTTAATCAAGAAACACCTTAATTGCTTCCAGATAAGAAATGAATCTTTTCAAGACTTTACCTTGACTATGCCAATGAACATTGCTCTACAACAGGAGATATGCATATTCACTCTCAATTTCTTATAGAAGAGACTTGAATTACCCGTGAATCAATGAAGAGCAGGGAAACTAAAGTTGACTATCTTTTCCATCACAGAGTACAAGTCCAATGATGAGATCTTTGCACACAAACTCTCCTGGTGTATAATGCAATAAAAGTTTAATAGTCAGCGTCCAACATGATTCTAAAGCAGTTTGACAAATCCGTTCTTTTTGCCAACCATTGCAGCAGCACCGTCAGTTGTTACATAGAATAATTTATTAAACTCTTATGTTCAGATTTTTTTAAATAGCTTACAAATGTAGTCAGAATTTCCTCTGCTTTGGTTGTATCATAAAGAGCTAACGAGCAACACAACTCTTCATAAATACGATCTTTTTCACAATGTTGTGTGACTACAGCTAGGAGTGACAAGTCATTTAAGTCAATGCTTTGATCAAGAGTGACACTAAATACAATAGCGTGATTTAATCTAGTCATTCCAAATGCTTGACTCAAAATACCAGTTTCTTTCTTGAAATCAGAAATACCCCTTTTGATGGCTTCACTTTTCTCTTCAGAGGTTTTAAACTTTGATTGATGTTTGGTTTCATAGTGTCTTTGTACACTAGACGTGCGACAAACAAAACTTTCAAAACAGAAAGCACAAACAGCACGATCCTTTTGTTGTATAAATCCATATTCTTTTGTCCAGTTTTTGCCTTGTTTTGGCCATTTTTGGGGCACTGTATTACTTTTATAATCATTTGGATAGTATCACCTTTTGTGCACCTGTTAAAAGTTGTATAAATATATACAAATATGTTGAAATTATAGTAAATTTAAGAAAATCTGTCAGTTTATCTCATTTTAAAATATAACATTTAAATAATGTTCCCTACCATAACATAAGAAATAGCAATAAAACTATAAACGTTTAACACGTTGGCTGTATCCCTCAGTAGCGGCAGCATGAAGTGACTGGTGTAGTGCCTTTGTGGCCACACTAATATAGCCTTTTACAGACCTAGATAATGCAAGAAGTATTAAGAAAATGATGTGGCGCAGTCCTGTGCACACAGCAGCCATTATGCTGATGTATATTTGGATTTGCATTGAAAAAAATCTTTTTTCCAATTATTACTTTTTTTGGGGGGGGGGGGGGTCTTCCGCATGCCATTGAAAATTGCTCTGCATGCCAATTCTGGCACGCATGACATTGGTTGCCAACCCCTTGTATAGCAAACAAGTCGAACAGTCAAACATTTTACTACAGTGCATGATTTGTGGCTTGAAAATTCCACTTTTATTTATGCATGGTGGCATGAAGAAGGGCAAGTGACTTTATTTTTGGATGCTATTCTGTTTGACTGGCATTTTAAGCTTATTCAGTATCATATAATAATGGACAAGTGAAATTGATGCATGTACAAGTTGTAACTTAACTATGGTCAGGTAGACTGTAAAATTGTTAAATCCCCGACATTAAATCACATCAAGAACCATGGAAAATTGTGCATTCTCTATTGCTTATTCAATCTCAAAATCTTTTTTATCTTTTTAATTTACTATAAATGTTTAAAGAAATTTATTAATCTCCACTTACCATTATTAATACATTTTATAAGTCTGCTGAGCATCTATGTTACCCCTTTCATATTTTATGATGAAATACTAAATTTTACATTTGATGTTTTTTCTAACATTAATTATCTAGTTTTGAAGTATGAAAGGCCATGGTATGTATACATCTACCGGTAATCTCTGTTCACAGGAAGTCTGTAACAAAATAAAATACACAAATCTGAGCATACATTTTTTACTGTTGGCATCCTTTTTGGACCTGGAAGGTTTGCCAACTTGGAAGTGCAACATTTTCTGCACTAATAGTACATGTAGTAGACCCATTTCCTGAACTTGTTCAGATCATTCAGCTGAGATTAAGGAAAGACAAATATTTGACAAAAATCAAGCTTGTACATGTGTCTCATCTTGCACAGTGAATGTGTAGATTTCTGGTCATGTTTTACAACACCAGTTTCATAACTGAACCATTGATTTCTGCTTGCAGCAGTCGACATTTATGACTTAAGGGTTGTATTTTATGGATTAATCCCCACATTTTATTCAGTTGATACAGTAGGAATAATTTAGTATGTTCCAGGTTTGTCTGGCATTTACTGGTAGTAAAGATGTAGGATGCATCAAGGACTAATTAAGATCAGTTGCAGATACATAACCAGTTTTCAGGAAATTATTGCTTTACCTATTATTATAAAACAAAATAGGTTACAGTAACTTTCATACATTTCTTAAAAATTTATTCAAATTTAGTTCTGAGCTTAAATTGAAAGACATTTTCTCAGCTTCTCAGCAAAATTGCTTTGAGGGTGTATCCCGGGATATAGGTCTGTCACGTGTCAAACTGTTTTACTGCTGCTTCCTTTGATTTATGTAATATCTTACAATAATGCATGTATTTGAATAATGCATGTACTAACAATATTCAGTTTACCTGTTTTAACAAACTTGAATTATCTGTTCATCTTTGGGCAAAGGTGTTTTAAAGTAACAGGTGTTGTGACCTTTTTTTCCTAGTTTATTAAATTTGGCTGTAAACTTGTATGCAAGCTCTTACTACTATGAACTTTCACCTGTTGTCAAGATACATTTATTCAAGGTGTAGCTCGGGGGTGGGGGTGGGGGGCAAGATTTGTCATGCTGCAAAACTGAGTTGCTGTTACTTTCTTTTCTGTTTTAATTGAAATTTGTCAAAAGATGCTAATATCCCAACATTTAAAATATTTTCTCTGAAACAAATAAAACCTATTATTTTGTGTAAGTGGATAAGAAAAATATATTATCAGAACCCACTATACATCACATTGGGATTCAGATCTGATGATACTTTGTGTACAGATTGAAGTACTGATGCTATAATGAAATAAGCTTGCAGAATTCTGAGAACTTGATTTGCTGAGGTTAAGATAATTAGGACAGGTTACAGCATACATGTAGATTTGAGATGATCCAAGCTTTCAGGTACTTTATTTGTATCCATCACACAAATTTACTGACCTTTCGACTTTATTTTTTTTTATACATTTTTCATAATTTTTTTTAGAATGTACAGTACCTTATTCCTTATATTTTTTCTTGTTTTTGAAGGGCAGATTACACTTACAACGAACATAATTTTTTTCCAAAACTTTTCATAGCATTTGTAATCATTTCATCTTTATGTATATGTATAGTATTTATGGCGAGTGAGTTTCAGATCATTCATAGTGAGCTGAAAGTTTTGCAGGAGTAGTGCAGTTTTCCTGTGTAAGGTCAAATATTTGATAAGATTTACTAAACAGGCATGTGAAATACTGATAGGCTTCTGTTGAATTCTTATCTGAAATATGGAGCTGAATGATATACCACAAACACATACAGTATGTGATATGGTGCTGCTACTGATTCATATATTTTTTGGTCTGGCCTGCATATATATATATATATATATATATACACATACATGTAAACACACATATATGAACACACACATGCATATAATATATATTTCAACATACTTTACAGGTTCAAGTTTTCATTACGAGGTTGACAAAAGCGAATAAATTTATGCAAACACATTGTGTCAAGTAATCAGATATTTGTTAGTTTGGAAAGAAAAGTAGTTCATAAAATATGCATCTATTATAACAGCCCTTAACATTATAGTACGGCTATCACAACTTTAAATGTTTTCATTGTTGTCTTACATTTTTATTATTAACTTTGGCAATTGTGGATGTTGCTACACTAACAGAGATGTGTGGACAGACACTAATGAAAAGTTCTGCAAATGTTTGAATTTTTGTGACAAATACCATGCATTATGACGGCAAACATTGTCAATATTTGAAGTACGTGAAACAAAAAGTGCAGGAATCTTTGTTTTATGTGCAACACTGAATCTGTTTTAATACAGTGACCTCCTAGCACCATGTTTACATCGAGCTCATGCAAAATAAATTAAAATCGGTGGTATTATAGAAAGGTAGACAGATTTAGCTTGCCAAATAATCCGGACATATTAGTTGCACGACAAAATACATAGGGACAAACCTAATTTTTATTAACCTCCCCCCCCCCAAATAATTCGCCCATGGTCGGAATCCGATTTTTTTGGTGTCCAGACTTTAGTCTTTATGGCCCCAGATCTAAGACAGGCCAGTCTTAAGTGCAGACAGACAGATGTACCTGTGCAAAAGGTAGGATACAGTGGACATTTTTAATAGAGTCTTCTCCATATGAAAATTATAGGTCCTTTAATAAAATTTAAAAATAAAATAAAAAAATCTAACTTTTAACCTTCTTCTTATGCACGAGAAAACTAACCAATGGAAATCATTCTTTTTAGTACAACTAGGCATTGGGCTATCAGAAAATTGCTTTGAAGTCGATGTATTAGGATGTATTCAGAAATAGTCCCCAAAATGTGTTCCCTACTCGCATTTCATGTGAAAACAGCAAAAACCTCCAGGGTTAATTGTGATTAGGAGCTACTGTATAATGGCAGGCAAATAATTTGGTTTTCTGGGGTATGTAAAGTTGTTAATTTGTTGTCTAAGGTAATAGAAACATTTACTACATGCACTGGTGTTGTCCTGAACTATGACATGGCAAGGATGTAAATTTTGTACATTTATATAGAAATCTTGCAGATGGGGAAAAAGTCAATTAAACTGCCACTCAAGTCAAGAGGGACAAACCCCAGACTTCCTGCTGGACCAACTGGGTCAGGTTTTAGCTCTTTTAAATGTCCAGATGATATAAAGTGAAGCTCAGAATGTATCCAAAATTCCCAATAACATTTTCATGCCCAAAGCAATCAATAGCATTGGAAGAAAGTTCCACAGAAGCACTCTTCAAACTCAGATTTCTTGGTCTACGTTCCTACATTTGGCTGTTGGACAGGTTATGTAATGGTTTTTTTTTTCTTTCTTTTTGTCAAATATTTAGCATGGCTTATTTTGTTTTGGCTTTTGATCTCTGACAAAGTTTTGCTCTGGTAACTTTTGGGTGCCATTTTTCTCATTATGTAAGTTCTGATTTGGATTTAAACATCTGGACTTATGAAAACACCTACACCCCTCAACAGTGCCTGATACTTTATACATTGTTCATCTTGTAACTTGCAAACATAATCATCCCTCATCTGTTATAAATAAGTCCCACACCTGTAGCAAAAGTCCTAGCAGAGGAGGGCCCATGCATTAATTGGAAATCATAATAGGTTGGGGGGAGTCGTTCAAAATCTGATTTGATAGTGTAGGGTAGTACTGCAAATCTGGGTCTACATTGTTCACAATCAGGGAGGTATTTGATGAGTATGAGTTAACATAATAGATATGGAAGGTCTTTAGTACTTGGCAAAAACTACCTGGTACTGTTAATGATTTAAAGTAGGTACAGTGCTGATTTGACTGTTACATTATATTTCTTGTTGCACATTTTACCCCAAAATTTGTTCTTTCAGGTTTGTATGAAAAAGCAGAGCAGTCAGGATGAGATACTGTATGTGTTAATGTAATTATATATCTATATAGCACTGCCATTACTGATAATGTTACATGGGAGACTTGGGGAAACTAATTTTGTTCGTTTTAACATTGATGAACACTGCTGATTATGCTGTTATGTGTGGATGCTGGCATACTCCTCATGTCATGAAGCTGTGAGTGCAGTTGGAATACAGATGAGGGAAAATTGTCAGTTAATGTATTTTTCTTGGATTCAACATTTCTGGCAAATGTTCATGTAAAAAGTCACATGCTGGCATACCTTATTGTACAGATTTATAAAGCTTGGCATAGTTAATATACATGCTGGTGTACTTTAGTCATGTTTATAAGTTTTCATGGATACTGCACAGTGTACCTGCCATATAAATCTATACATGTGGAAATCATTCAGAATATGAAGCCATTATAGTAGTGTGGGCGAAAGGAGAAAAAGAAATGAAGAAATTTCTCGATAGTGTTGCATCTGAAATTAGAGATACACTAAATCAGTTGCAAGAAGATTGGAGTATTGGATCCAACCGTCATTTGTCAAGTAAGCACATAACCATTTAATTTGATATCATTGATTTACTGAGCAATTGCTCCTTGTTACATGCCCATTTGGTGGTGTTGGTTGTGAGGGCATTCAGTTATTGAATTGAAGTTTGTCATGCCTTACTAGCACCAGCATTGAGAACTACAGTCAACTCCGGTTAACTGCACACCCTCGGGCCTGTCACGAGATTGTGCAGTTAACCAGAGTGTGCAGTTAACCGAAGTACGGTACAGTACAGCTTTAAATCAGCACGGCACGAATATATGTGCAGAATAAAATTAATAATGATTAGAATCCACATTTTCAACATCTTTTTTAAATGTTAAGCTTGTTTTCCTTCCTCTGAACACAACTTCACCAATTCAACCAATGGATCAAGATTCAAGGAATTATAGCGAATTTAAAACAGTTCTATAGATTGCTTGTTATTGGAAAACTGCAGTCAGACATTGATGGGTCATCTCCCACAGAAAAAGTGTTCAGCTCCAAAGTCGTCTGCATCCTGTTTTTCGCGGTGTTGTCATTTACATTTAATTCTGTTGCATATTTTCCATCTTTCCAACCATCCATTTGTTGGTTTGAAATCATTCAAACCCAAATGGTTTAGAGCAATGTTTCCCATGCTGTACTATGATTTTTCCCACGCTATTGCTCCCTAGTGGGCGCGGATATACATGTACATGTATATACTACCTAGGGCGTCCTTTACATGTCAATCATTTACAAAGTCGCATTTACCGACTTAATTGTCTGCATATTTGAAGCGCTACATCAGTGGACTGGCAATAACTGATCATGACTATACAATGTGCAGTTAGCCGGAGTAAAATTGTATGAATAATGTGCCACGGGCAGAAATGTTTTGTGCTGTTATCCGGAGTGTGCATTTAAGCGAAGTGCAGTTATCCGAAGTTTGTTCCCATTGAAAAGCATTGGGGAAAAAACGGGACCAGTGTGACTACGTGCAGTTATCTGGAGTGTGCAGTTAACCGATGTGCAGTTAAGTGGAGTCTACTGTATTTATATACACATCAGTTGTTCATGTATAATGTGCCATTTATGGTAATTGTTACTTACCTCTAAATGTACCCACAAGTTATTTGACAAAGGATAATACGTCATCAAAAAGGTACAATGATAGTTTAATAGCTGACATTTCATATTTACATTTTAAAAATTGTGCAACTAAAGTTTTAATGGGCTACCAGGATTTTTTCCAGGTTGGCAATCTGATTTTAGAATTGATCAGACCTCGTGGGCTATTGTTTTCCAGAAATGTTTTTGTAGCTAGCTGGGACTTGATAATTTGCTTTGTAAGATGTTTCATATATACATTTCATTCAAAAGCCATAATACTTCCACTAGGAGTTTTCCTTGCTTCCACTACCCAATTCAACTGCAAAGAAAACAGTTTGTAAAAATTATTAAACTTCGATACATAGATGTTAAAAACGTTAAAATTAAAATAAAAAACGTAAAAAACCGCATTTATTATCAATAAATAAAAAAAAAGAAAAAATGTTCCAGTAGTTTATAGGCATCTCAAAAATCAATATTTTACTTATTTACATGCTACATACCAGTTTTAAAATTTACGTAAAGTATCATAGACTAGCATCATAGATTCATTATTGATCGATATTTGTTATCAAGAGTATGACAGAGGAACGCCTGTATGGGCAATGATAAAAAAATGGAAGTAAACAAATATAAAAAAAACTTTTTAAAAAAAGGTTTAACAAAAACATGTTTTTCGAGGTAAAATTAAAAAAAAAAGTTTTTATCATCTATGCTTTGATCATCAGGTGCTGTTACAGATCATTAGGTATTATATGTAATTGGTTAATACATACCATTAGTTATTACATGCCATTAGTTATTACATGCCATTAGTTTATACATACCATTAGTTAATACATACCATTAGTTATTACATGCCATTAGTTTATACAGGTCATTAGTTAATACATGCCATTAGTTAATACATACCATTAGTTATTACATGCCATTAGTTAATACATACCATTAGTTTATACAGATCATTAGTTAATACATACCATTAGTTAATACATACCATTAGTTATTACATGCCATTAGTTTATACAGGTCATTAGTTAATACATGCTATTAGTTAATACATACCATTAGTTATTACAGCCATTAGTTAATACATGCCATTAGTTAATACATACCATTAGTTAATACATGCCATTAGCTTATACAGGTCATTAGTTATTACATGCCATTAGTTAATACATACCATTAGTTATTACATACCATTAGTTAATACATGCCATTAGTTTATACAGGTCATTAGTTAATGTCATTGGTTAATACATGCCATTAGTTATTACATGCCATTAGTTAATACATGCCATTAGTTTATACAGGTCATTAGTTAATGTCATTGGTTAATACATGCCATTAGTTATTACATGCCATTAGTTAATACAGGTGTTTAATTTTACAAGAACAATTTATATTTGATTTAAAAAGAGTAAATTTATGTGCATGCATCACCCATGTATGTGACTTGTACTATAATCGAGTTGAATTTTGTCTGGGGGCTGGAAGTCTCCTCTACTCAGATTGTGTACCACAGCCAGGGGGCACTGATTCTGTCAGATCGAGGTTTATGCTTCCTAAAGTAAACACTGGTCAGGTGCACAATGTGGTTCTCATCTGTTCAGTTTGTTCGTTTTGAATGATGCCAATCAGAAATGTTGAGATTCATGTCCTGAAAAAACTTTGTGGCATTTTTATTCTGCATATTTTGCCAAGTATAAAACCTGTTAATTTATATCGTTCTTAAAACCACTATATGGTATTCTCAACCATTCTGAATCACATGTTACATGCAAGAGTTTTGCCTGCTGCATCTGCTTTGTTAATTATCCCTTAATACCATGTTTGTTAGGCAGCCAACATTTGTTTATAATTTTCTCATTTTATTTGCAAAAATTTGTGTTGTTTTTATCCTCAAAAAATATAGATCTGATGTGAAAAATTCATTTTTTTTCCTCATTAATTGTTACTGTTTAAATATTAAGTCTGTACCAAATTAAACATTTTAATTTTACCAATTTCTCTTAATACCATGGGTCTATCATATGTTGTGATGATGTCAGATCCTAAAGCATCAGGATACAAAAATATGATGTTTAGTTTGACCATTTTCATCATGATGCAGAAAATTAGGAATGTATCTTCCATTTGACATGTAGTTGGTATATTAAATCTTTTTTCCCCAAAAATTGAAGTACGCATGTTACAACTCTATGGTCTTACACTAAGTAGTAGAAAATAGTAAAAACCAACAAGTTTTTGTAAAATTCAACAAAATAATTCATTTCCCAAGAATACAAAGTGAAAATGTAAAATTGAACTTACAAGTATTGTTGGTTAAATCTGATAAAAACCCTTAAAATTCTATCATAATTCCAACTGTATGATATTCCAACTGAATTTCAGTGGAGTGGTATTCCATATAAATGCTAATATTGAATGTGCTGAAATGCCTATAGTCTCAAATATACTAATGTGCCAGTGCCCTGGATTGTGACGATGTGATAAATGTCATTTGATGTATTGCAATAAAATATAATCCAAAATGTCCTTGTCTGAATATACAATAATTCCAAAGCAGTGTTTCAGTCCAAGAATATTTTTGTGCATTTGTAAAAACAATTAAAAAC
This sequence comes from Unio delphinus, assembly GCA_029339505.1. Lineage (NCBI taxonomy): Eukaryota > Metazoa > Mollusca > Bivalvia > Unionida > Unionidae > Unio > Unio delphinus. Next base: position 9,013,343 of record JAQISU010000035.1, on the reverse strand, counting down.
AGATTCTGCTCCAGATGTTAAGGCAAGAAAGTGCAATTTTTAAGTAAATAAATTCTATTTAAAAAAAATAAGACACAATAATAGATCAAGGATGTAGGCCGATCTCCAATACAAATATTTTACTTTTTCAAAAAGTTTAGGAATTTTCAAGTGGAAAACCATGAGCAGGATCAGATTCAAATAAATGTGTTACCTCAAATGATAATGATATGAATAAATAATCAACACTGATAGGAAATATTAAGTTGTTTACAAAATAAATGCCCCTGGTCAGGTACAACATGAACGTTTGGTATAGAACAGATATATATGAAATAATAATTAAGAAAAGACAATAAATAGTACCAAATAAACATATGTAGCACAGTGTACATCTGTTCTGTGCAGTATAGCACTGTCTCACCATAAAACCTTTAGTTACAACACCTTTCCTGTTATAAGGCATTTAACTATAAAACTGTACCTGTTATAAGGCCCTTAAATAACACTGGTATAGTCATGGATTCCATTTCATTTTGTGGCAGTGAAATAAACATTAATTTCTCTTATAAATATTGAAGATAGATTTAGTAATAACTTTTTTGATGAAAATTTTGTCATATTTACTTATTTTTTTTTATTGCTGTGAATTTTTAATTCTAGCTGTAAGTGATTTGAGAAACCACTAAATTGATGTTATTGCTCTAACTGCATTCAGTGTTGGAAGGCAATTTAATAATTATGGTAATATTGGGCTCAGATTGGTGTTGAAATTGAGGTCATATTTCACATTTCATTATAAGTGTGCACAGTGCAGAATGTAATGGTAGATAATTGATGAGTATGTTAATATTGTCCCCAACACCTTAAATTCTCTTGTACAAGGTCAATGTGGGATTTATTACTAATTGGTATTTAAAAGTGGGGCATTTATTATTGAAAAATTCCTGTGGTTTGTTTATATACAATGTGACAAGTCATTGTGAAGGGAGAATGGTCATTCTGGCAGGCTTTGTATACTTTATATCAAGTTAATGACTAGATAATCCTTACCATAAAGAACTACAGCAATAGAAATAATGATCCAAATCAATATATCATGGCAAGTCATTGACCTTTCTTAGGGTTCAACCAATTGTGTTCTGGCTCATACTAGATACAGGTACATGTATGTGATAGACTGGATTCTGATCAGGACTTTTTTTATGGACTTTGATGTCTAATGACACCTCCACACTGTTCTATAGTACTTATCAGTAATAGTAAAGTGTCTTGCCCAGTTGGCAAGGGTTGATCTTTGCAGGATTCTAACCCCTGTCCATAGTCTTGAAAAACTGGCACTCAAACCAGTTTGCTGCACAGATGCAAGAGTAGACCAGTGTGTTCCAGCAAAGAGCATGTCAATCAGAAACGTGGATCCATTTTGTAAAATCACCATTACCATATTTCATCTCATACTGCTTAGTGGAAATTGTGGTCTTGTTCACTTGTGGAAATGTGTAGAGCAGTTGGAATTTGCATCTCAAGATGTTTCATTCAATAAAGTTGTATATGGCACTTTCAAGCCGAACTTTTAAAATTTTATTAAAATTGAACTTGCCCTTGGTTGAATATGCTTCAGAGTATGGCAGCATAATATCGCAAGAAAGTTTAAACGTTAAGTAAAAAAAAAAATTGATGTTTTGAGGAAATCAAATTGCATTTACTAAATAAAGCACTTCAAAAAATCTTTGTACATTGAAACCATGTACCAATAATTAAAGTTATCAAAAAGATGCAAATAAATGGTAAATGTAGATGTACAGATGAGAAGGTAAAGAATGGGAGAGATTGCATATACATGTATTATTAAAAAAGTGAAAACTGACATAGACATGTATACATTGATAAATGGTTAGATAGATGAGGGTTTTGGAAATATCTTAATTTTTAGGAGAAAGACATTTAGGTGAAGGACCTTGAACTGAAAAATTAAACAAAACTTTTGATAAATCTTGTGGACCAATTAGCAGGCTATTCATATATTGGAATTCGCAGAATGCTCATAGCTATGTTATGACTTTAAAGTTGGTTCATATAAATATTACAATTAAATATAATTGAAGAGTTGGAATATAACTTCATAAATGTTTGTCAAAAGTTGCTTTATTTGGTAAATATTAACGTAATGTCTGCTCAATAAAATTGAGATTGGCATTGTCATTGATGATTGAATGCAAAATGGAAATGACCAACTTTAGTAATATATTGGTTTATATAAATTACCAATAGAGGAAGAATCTTGGCTGTTGTTATGGGTTTAATTCAGTTTCTCTGCCAAATATGCATTCATGGTAACAAGTACAGCTGGGTGATTTTGTTTGTTTGATTAGGATTTTTAACGTAGCTTTAACAATTTTTCAGTCATATCGCTACGATGTCTGCAGTGAGGCAGTTTATAGTGATGTCTAGCACTGAGACATCATGCCGCAGACATGTAGCATGATGTCTCACCCAGTCACATTATCCTGACACCAGGCCGACCAGTCCTAACACTAACCTCTTTATGCTGAGCGTCAAGCGAGGCAGCTGTTAGTACCATTTTTGTAAGTCTTTGGTATGACTCGGCTGGGGATCGAACCGATGACCTCCCGCTTCCGGGGCGGACGCTCTAACCACTAGGCCACCGGAGCGGTTACACAGCTGGGTGAAGAAGAACCTGAAAAACAACTCACTGACTGGTTGAAACCTAACTGGGAAGCTTTCTCACTTACCAACTTTTGGCCAAACCCAAGACTAAACAAATGTAAATAGCTGTGAGATGACAGTGATAGGTAAAGGTGGATGTTTCCACCACTGAGATAGCAGTTACATACTAGAAGAATGTGGTACATGCAAATGCTAACTAAATGTGTTGATATATATGTAAATGTGAGATCATGTGGTGTAAAATTATTTGCATACCCATGTTTTTTATTCCCCTATTTTAAAAATAAAAAGCATGAGAGATATGAAAAAAATGAACACACTCATTGATTTATTATTTATTACATTGTTGTTGCCAATAGACTCTAATACTGTTGAATTGTTGGCATTTCAGCTATAGAATACTTTAGTTCAACACCAAGCAAAATGAATTGAACTCAACCCTTGAGTTTGTACCTTCAGTTGTTCCACCACATCAGTTATATAATATGCATTCACTATAAAGTTCATCAGTGTGCTGCCACCCTTTGTGTGACATGACTAGGTCATATGAAAATATACATGGCATATGCTCCACTGCAGGAATGTAGTATGCCCTCATTATAAAACCATCTATTATACTGCCATCCATTGTGTGACATGGGTAGGGTGGTCATGTATGGAAATGTTTAAAACAGTTTATATTTGCATATACACAGATGTGTACAGATAATACTTGATTAGGTTAATGAAGAAGTTGTGGTTATCTTGTGACCTCAACATTAAACAATTTAAAAGTTAGACTTTGTGCCTGAGACTGTTTGACTTTCTTTTGTCCTTTAACTTTTTGCCATGCATTCAGCATCATCAGATGCTCCTCAACTTGTTGCCTGTGACTTCCTGATTGACCTTTTGCTTGTGACTTTCTGATTGACCTTTTGCTTATGACTTCCTTTTTTGTGACTTTTTGCCAGTTATTTTATTGTTTGACCGTTTGACTGTTACTCTCTGTTTGACTTTAGTTTTGTGACTTTGACTTTTGTCTTGTAACTTTTTGACTTTTGTCTGGTCACTCTCTGACTTTGTGACTTTTGACTTTGTCTTATGACTGTTTGAATTTTGTCTGTGACTTTCTGTCATTCATTCATCAGCAGATGCTCTGCTGTATTAGTTATCCAGCCTCACTGTATACAGCTGCCACTGTTTTAATACAGACCTGAAAATGGTCCTAGGACTAAGTTCCATGAAATTGCTTGAATTTTCTTTTGTCATTGATACTTAATTTCAGACGGAAGGATAAACTATCCCTGGTTGCCTGCCTTACGACTAAGTTTTAATTGAGGAAACTTGTATGCTTTCCTTGCACACCAGTAAAAAAAACGAAGCATTCTATTATTTTTTCAAAAATACCTTATTTTTTTCCTATTAAAACCCTTAGAGATTCTTCCATGAAATTGTACAGGATTTAAGTAAGCTTGAGATGCTTCATGTGATATAACAGGTCTGAATCTTCTCGCAAATTTCTCATAATGTATTGCCAACAACTAACAAAAAAAGATGTTTATTACTGTGTTCCTGCCTCTCAAATGAACATAATAGTTTTGTTGACTATTATCATTCACTATTTTCTCTTTCTGATCCTAAAAGATCGTGATTGTAGCATATCTTGTCAAATTTGTTCAAAGCTTGTTGCACTCTTTCTGCTTTTCCTGGTAGCTTGCCAGGCAATTTTTTTATTTGTGTTTCCTTATTTTACACTTTTTTTTTATTAGGGCAAGCAGGTCATTTTTAAAAACATTATACATGTATTTAATATGATTTTTAGCATTTAAGATTTATTTATTTATTTTTTTTTACAATAGAGAAACAAGTGCTAGGGTCAGCAATGATAAATGGACAATCATAACACAGGTTTATTGCCTAAACAAAATGAGGGTGGGGGAATAAGATTTAAACTACATATATTTAATTTATGATGCCAGATGCCATACAATTTATGCCAAAATGCCATATGATTTATGCCAAATGCCATATATCTTTCATATATTGGTACAGTCATATCAGAATCATTTTATTAGGCAAATCAGTTTTCGAGATCATAATATTTAGTGATTTGAGATTTAATCATTTAGGTGAGTTGTTTGGAGTTTATATGGGTGAATATTTTGGATAAATAGGTTTCTGCTTTGTAAGCATATTGCTCATGTTAATATTCATTGTTTATACAATCAGTCTTTTACAAATATAATCTAGCAACCATTTCATATGTTATTTAGAGACCAGAAAATACCAATTCCAGAGATTTTTCATTAAACTATAAGAAATAATTTGTATTGTAATAACCTGAACTCCCCCCCCCCCATACTCACTACCACATTCCTGATAATGAACCAGGAAATCAGAATCCAAAATACTGTTTATACATGATGCATTTTATACATGTTTATGGAAGTGTGGTTTGAAAAAAATTTGAAAATGTATTTGTAATTGCAAATTTTGTATATTTGTCTATTGCTTCTCCCCCCACCCCATGAAATAGCAAAAATGAAACCCCTATTGCAGGGGGGTGGGGGGGGGGAAGCATAGGTAAACATAACTACAAAACTGAGTGTAATTCTACCTAGCAGTTTAGGAGTTGTGATTACAGACTTCTCAGTGGACAAAAAAAATGTGATGGTAATTGTGTTTTCATAATTCTACTGTACACTGATCTGATACCCTTTATTTCAAACAGAATGGTCCGTCCGGAATCCCAAGAGCTTTCTACAACTAGCAGTGTCCACTTGTCCTGGAGGCACTCAGTACAGAACATGTACTGATATTAGACATCAAAGACTTAAGTGATTGTTTGGTGTATTTGTCATTTACACACAACTTTTATATAGCACTAGCATCAGCAGTATCAGGTTTTGCAGTGAATTTAATGTATATACATTTTGACAAATATTCAGCATTATACATGTAGGCAACTGAACTTCATATTTGGCTTGTAAAATTAATGCAGTCATATTTCTGCTTGTAACAGACTGTATGTTAAGCCGAGTTTTGTAGCCTTGTTGATTTTATTTTCCTATTAGAGTTCCAAGTCAGTATTGATGACTGCACTGCTGTTCATGTCAGTGGAGTAAGAAATCACATTTGTATAGAGACTTGGTCTGATTTGAGCTGGATCGACAACATTGTGTGGGGAGGAAAATTGAACCATCTCTTTACATGAGCTTTGTTCCTTCTGCAGTGATGCATGATGGTAGTCAATTAGATAGTGTTACATGATTTTCACTTGAAAAGAAGAGATCAATGTCTATAAGATTAGCAAATTCAATGAGTGAGGAATTTCGAGTCTTTGTTAAGCCCTTTGTCACAGATGCATTCTAAGACGAACAATGAAAAAGATTATTCTGTTCTGAAAATTTCAGTGATGCACTGGTCATGAAAGCTGTGTTATTGAACATTGGTCCACTCACTCGTTGGAAAGTTGGATAGGTTGATGATAATCTCAAAATGCAAATTTATAGATCATCCAAATGAATATTTCATTGGACTTTACGTGATATTGTTTTTATTCAGTGAGGAATGTGTACATGAACTAGCAGTCGTCACCTCATGCCATGTCTCATTGTGTCAATGGATTTATATTTAGAAATGGTATCATGTTGAAATAGCATAACTATGTTAAATATTCAACATATTTTCTGAACATAAAGGGGTTTGTGTATTCATGTGGAGACAGGGAGAAAAGTCCCAGGTTGTGCTTGGAAATATGTGATAAGATTCCATCAAAAGTCTGCTATTGGAGATAAACATAATTTAGATGCAGAATGCAGAAGCAGCTGCAGTAGCAAATATGGAGTCAGAACTCAAGATCTTGCCAATAGTTCCTATGGGGCCTGTGCGAGCCACCAAAACAAATTTGATGTCAGATGTGGGATTGAAGAATGTAGTAGACGAAGGTTGGTTCACACAAAATGGTCAGTTATTTGTTCATGTTGATCAATTTCATGGCCCTTTAAATCATAGGTTTGAAAAAGAAAATTAAGTGACATGGTGTTTTTTGTTTGTGATAATTATTATTATTATTATTATTTTTTTAAATTATTATTATTATTATTATTATTATTATTATTATTATTATTATTATTATTATTATTAATGTTTCAGGTATCCTTCCTGTGATAGAAAATTAGTATGACTAAAGTTTTAGAAATCTTAATTTATGGTATGTGTTGAGAAATGGCATTAAACTCCCAAACAACAACAATAATAACATTATGGTAATGAACAGGTTTTTAAGAGTTAATTAGATGTTTTAATAATAACTAATATTTTGGATATCCTACCTATGGTAAAGGTCAGGTTTTGAATAGTTAATTAGATGTTATTGTTATACCTAATGTTATGGATATCCTGTCTTTGGTTAAGATTGGGTTTTGAATAGTTAATTAGATGTTATTGTTATACCTAATGTTATGGATATCCTGTCTTTGGTTAAGATTGGGTTTTGAATAGTTAATTGGATGTAATTATTAGAACTAATGCTTTGTAGATATACTACATGTACATGCTGTAAAGATCAGGTTTTGAATGATTACTAGGGTGATATTATAAATAATGCTTTTTAGATGGTAAAGAGCAGGGTTTTTTGTTTGTTAATTGGATGTTCAGAGTACAGAGACCTGTAGCTACAAATATTTGTGTCATTGTACAATTATTTTAAGACAATGAACTGTTTTTGTATCTTATGATTTTATGCTACTACTATTGTTAAGGCTTGGACTTATTATAACACTGTGTTATTTGGATATACCAAAATTAAACCATTTCAATTAGTTTAGCAAATGTTTAACAATATGGGTTGAATGGAAAATGCGTGAAGTTTCCTTTTGACATGTACTCCTAGATTTGTACACTTGAATTTCATACTTGACATGAAAATGATGCATATTTGCATTCTACCTAGAGAATTGCTTTGACTCATGGATATTTTTCTTTAAGTGGCCATCACCCTGGTGGATGAGTGGTCGAAAGTGCTCTTTTAAACTGACCACAGCTTTCTCACCTGGTTTTTCCTCTGGACACCAGTTAACTGGTCACCATGTATAGTCTGTCATGTGCTTGTTTATACTGATCACTACCTTCTCTCTGGACACCAGTTAACTGGTCACCATGTATAGTCTGTCATGTGCTTGTTTATACTGATCACTACCTTCTCTCTGGACACCAGTTAACTGGTCACCATGTATAGTCTGTCATGTGCTTGTTTATACCGATCACTACCTTCTCTCTGGACACCAGTTAACTGGTTACCATGTACAGTCAATACTATGCTTGGAAATGGTTTAAGCCCTATTACTGCAACAGCTACTACTATGTAACATCACCCTCATAGAAGAGGGATAGTTGATTGCATTTTTCTGCATTATCTAGGGAATGACCTCCATCAGTGTTTAGACCCGATGTGAGTGAATAGATAGAATATCAACAGAGAACTGGGCAAGAGTATTGGGAAGAAATAACGAGTCCCCTTAGAAAAGAAAAATAACCAATTTAATCAAATTAAATGTGGTAATTTCAGTTCAACTTAAGTTATATCAACAGTGTCTCGTTTGGATTTATTACATCATCATAGTGGTGAAAAGAGCAATATCCTTGACTAGTTGCATCACCTTCCTCTCGACTTCCAGCGTTTCCCATTTCCTAGAGACTTCCACTTCAGATTGTCTCATCCTTGATGGACTTACTAGATTTTACTCGTCACTTCCCCTTTATCCAGACTTAACTCATCACTTCTGTTTTCCCGATTTTTGTCTTCTGTCTTGTCTCACTCTCTATAAAAAAAACTACCACTTGAATGGTCTTGCAAAAATTACCGTATGCTACTGCATGTTTGATTACTATTGCATAAAATTCACAGATCTTAACTCACTTTAGTCCTTAAGCTACGTGATTATTTAGCATTACAAAATCAAATATAATTAGGTAATTATTGTTAACTCATAATCAGTTCATCCTAAGAGACAAAGGAAATTATTTCACATTTATTTCTGATCCATATGAAAATTTGGGTTGCATGCAATGAATTCTACCAATGAACTAACTGTAAAATTAAGAAGATAAATTGCACAACAACTCTAGCATCAACACATTTTCATGAATTGAATAAACAAGACATAATATGGATCCTAGTCATATCAAACACATTTGCATAAAAAAAACAAAAAATATTATATGAAATTAAAATTGCATACCATACTGCTGTTATCTTTAGAAGTTGTGCATCCCACCACTAAACCCATTCTTTCTCACAAGACACACCTGGTCCCTTTCTTGTTTGATGAGAAAAGCACTATTCTTTTTTTTATCTATACTTACTCGGAACCAAACCTCTCTTACAAACTTTCTGATTAAAGAATTTCAACCATTGTTGTCACTTTAAATTCACATTACTTCCAAGGTGTATGCCTTAATTGCACTTGGCCAATCATATGCAGTGGTTTCTAAAAGATTTCCTAAGACAATCGTTTGTTTTGTCAGTCAGAATCTTTGAACTACATTATTTAAATTTTCCCTTGGAAGATTGACTATTTGACATGGATAAGACTGGTTCAGTTATCTCTTTCTCAAAACTGTGCTAAATTATCTGGTCAATTTCATCGAGTCAGAACACTGGCCCCTTTGAAGTTTTAACACTGACATGGAAAAGATGAAGGAGGAAAGTCGAAGTGACCCTTCACAAAGACTTCTGTTTAAATGTGATAAGATCTTTATGCTCAATGCATTCAACTTTAAGGTTCAATTCTTATTCAAAATTTGATACTACACATACTACTAATCTACTACCGGTAATAATAATACATTTTTTTCCACATTTTATGCAATTACATCTTATGCAGTGAAAAGGTAACCTTTTAAAAAGAAGGCAGCTCCAGAGAATAGCTTTTTAAAAATTTGGTAAAGTTTAATAAATAAATTCAGTTTTAATACTTTATTTACTATTTTCTGGGAGCAGTTGTATGAAATAGCTTGGTCTTGGACAGCCATTTTGAAAGTTCAACAGAGGGTTTATAAATCAGTTACTTTGTAAATTTCACATTGATCCTATTGCATATGAAATTTGGAATCTTAATTTAGCAGTCTGTCAAGTTTAGTTCAAGTTTAGATCACTTAATTTGGATATATCAGTATGCATCAATTTTTGTTGCACAGTCAACTCTAATGTTAACAGATGAAAAAGCAGAATTCCAATATAAACTTACATGGTTCCTGCTGAATACACTCAAAAGAATTGAAATGAGCCTTGGTCTTTAAAGTCAGTGGGCTTTGGTATATTAGTTGATAGTGCTTTGAATTAGTTGTGGTTTTCCTAGTGTAATGTGTTTGGTATCTGCCTAGGCCAGCCCTAGTTTGATCCTTCTCTGTGTCCTTGTGATGAACCATGCCATATAGAAACTCATAATTTCCCTTGAAAGTATTGCTATTGGAAATTGAGTAAGCACTTAATTGATACTGTAAAATAGTGTGAGCTCATTTTGTTAAGTGACTTTATTTTCAGTAGAGGGAAAGTCTTTAAAAAATGATTATGATAGTCTGACTTAATTTTCATGAGGCAGAAGGCCTTGACAGAAAAGTTTTTGCAAGGTTTTGTTGGGCTAAATAGGTAACTTCTTATAACGGCTATTGCTGTTAAAACCCCTCCCCCCCCAGCTTCCAATTTTCGTCTTTGACAAAAAAAATCATGCAGTAAGATTATTCAATAGTTCTAACAAAAAAAAAAAAAGACTAAGATATAAAAGGTTGCATATCTTCCATTTGAATGAGACTTCTTTGTGTAGCTTGTACTGAGGAACCTTAGAGTGAGAAAGAACTCTTGTACTATGTGGAGTATAGAAAAAAGCCATACGTCTTAAACAAAAGGAGAATTATGAGCTGAAAAATTGAACTTGGGCCAAACACCCCAACATTGTTTTATATTTAGAGAAGTTCACTCCTGTATATAATAGTTTGTAAGTTTAGCTAAAGATACAGAGACCCTGATATCTATTGCAAACTGCATCAGCAGATCCAGGTCTGTGTTTTTTATACTGATTACTAGCAGCAAACTGCATGGATCCAGATCTGCTGGTGCAAGATGAGATGACAGCAGATTTGGGTCTGAAAAGTTTGCTGTTGGACTTGACAGCAAGTAATTTGATACTGTGAGCTCAATTTTTCCTGTAATGATCAGGGGTTCTCTGTGGCCTAGCAGTCTAAAGTACTCTCTGTTATGGATCACTGCCATCTCACCTTTGTCTGCTTGGGTTCGAGTCTCTGATTGGCCAATGTGGATATGTAAGAAAGCTTGCCAGTGTTTTCTCCTGGGTCGGTGGTTCTTTCCAGACTTTACCCCGGGTTCTTCCTGCACCATTAATACTGGCCCCCATGTATAGGATTAAACCCTACAACAACCACCTGCATGATCATCAGTGTTTGTGATCTTTTTTTCTTTAAAGAAAGAGATTTTTTTAATTAAAAAAACATATTCAAGTTTGATAAATAAGTCAAGGTCATTTTTTTTTTATCTTCATACCTTGCTGGTGTATCTTTCTTTCTGGATTTTAAATTTTTCAGTTTGCTATAACAACCACATAATTTATGAAAATTTGTGTCACACAAGTGACAGTATTTCACAGGTAAATTTTTAGAAAATCATGAAAATTTGACTTTCACATTTAGTTTAAAAGCTTTTTGTAAAAACTCTTACTTTTCCTCAGAAGTTATGTAAGATCATCATAAAGGGGAACGACTGAGAGTCAACAATCCCTTTGTTGTCAGAATTGGCAGTAAGACTGTATAAAATAAACTTTGGTATAAAAACAGGGGTTCAAATTAAAATTTTTAGGAACCCTGAAGTACAAATGAGGGTAACAGAAAACATAGACTTAGGGAGATGTGGTGATTGTAGAGATGATTATTGTGCTGAATAAGGGACTTCATTCCATTTGCCTTTGCAAGATGAAAATTTAAAATGTTAATGTACTGTTAAAAATTAAACAAACATAAACAATTTTGTTATCCCTGTCAAATGGAAGGCAAGTGAGAATATCAGATATTGTTTTAAGGTTGTTTGTCATTATGTTCGTATTTATGTACATGTATACAAATGGTGTGTTATGTATTGTAATAAAACAAAGATGTTAATGACTACATGGCTCCATTACAGGGCAGGACAGGTGATAAAGATATGCGTCTTAAATAGTGCACCATTCTGGCCATTTAACTGGCTTAGTTTGGGTTATACAGTTGGCTCCGCTTATATGCATGGCCTCGGGACCGATGCCATGATATGCATTTAGACGGCGTATGCACTAAACCGGCATTCATGTTATGACGTGTATCTGATACAGCATGCATACTGATACCCATTATTTTTCTGAAACAAACCCCCCATTTGGCCTAGTTAATTTAAATGTGACGAGATTTGCTCTGGTATCGAATGGAGGTCAGTTTTGTCAGTAGATCGAGGATCAGACTTGTGGTCAGCACTCCAGTCTTAATCTATCGAATTTAATGATCAGACTGGATTGGATTCTTAATGAGGGCGATGCGAGTTTGTGTTAAAGCTAAAGAGTGTTAAAGCCGTCAACCATGTTTGGTTAATTATTATGGTTGTCTACTATTGCGCTGCCTGGTGATCAACAGAATCAGAAAGCTAATGCCGTCTTGGTAATATTTATGGTTATCTACTATTGTGCCTCCTGGTGACCAACGGAGATATAATAGCTGTGATGTTGGTATAACAGACCTCATTAATCAACATTGACTGCCATTGTTCAGAATCAGTTTCTTTTCATTTTGAAAGGAACAATTTTGAACAATGCAATTATCCGAAGCAACTTAGCACATAGTAATGCATGTTCGGACCAGAAAAATGTATGCAATTATGCGAAATATGCATATAAATGATATGCAATTGTCCAAAATTGATATCCATTGAAAACAATGGTAACAAATCGGGACCGGCACAAAGCTATGCAATAAAACGGAATATGCAGTTATACGATATGCACATATCTGGAGCCGACTGTATATCTTTTTTAATATGTGCCTCCCACACTGGTCATGCTGATTCTGAAACTGTGAGAGTGGGTGTACTGTACTGCTAATACTTCCCTGCTTAGTTAATGTTTTAATTTTTTCTGTCATGTTATGTGTTTACAGTGTGAAAGATGTGCTGTTTTCAAATGTCATTTACACAGATGGTGGCATTTGCCAAACAAATCTATTGGGCATTAGGCTTGGTCTAGGTGTCTAACTCATAAAAAATGTTGAGATCAAAAGGACACAAAGATTAACAGCAAATATAACAAGTTTGACTAGAACTATTTATCAAATTAATCAAGTACTGTATACAGTTGCTTATAAGGCCAGTCCAACTGCACAGACCTGCACATTGTATAATGTGCCAGCAAAAATGGGTCTATACATTTTGTTAGGAGTACTCAGTAGAACAAACATCATAGACCCTGATTTCTAGTGCATTATGCAATGGTAGATCATGGTTTGTGTTTTCGATGAGATGAGACTAAGTATATTTTACAGATTACAGCCCATTGCTGTTGGTATGAAATGAGACATTAATCGTCTTGTCAGTGGTTCCAGTGTATATAGAAAAAGTACTAAAGTAGTTCCGTTTGGTGTTTTTGGCACAGCAACAAAAGTAGTTTATTAAGTGGAGTAAATTGTTTTCCTCAAGGACATAAAACAGTAAATGTCCCTGCCAGAATGGAGCAAATAACCAGGACTTCTGTCACCATTTGACCTTGCATATGCAAGAGAGTGTATCAGGTCTATTTTACATCCTCAGGCAGCAGGTGATTTTAAGGAAGTGCCAAGAATTATTGATTCTACAACTAGCTGTTCCTTGTCAGGACCATTTGGACAGTGGGATGGTGGTGGGGAGGACAGATGGTCTCTTGAGAAGGGTTACCATATATGCTCAAGTAGTAGTTCTACCCAAATTGCTGAAGAAAAAAATGAGAGAGTTATGAAGCTTTTCAGATTAAAGGTTTATAAATGTTTAAGTTTTGATTGCATTGATGGCACTTATAACATACTATTGGCTATGTCATGCTGAAGAAGATAATTGAGAAGTTAAAAATCTTTTTCTAAGACACAATGAAGCAGCTGAATCTGGTTGGTCTTGGTGGTTATTGAACCCTCAACCCCTAGATCACATGTCCCATGCTTTACCAACCTGAGCTACTGCAGCTTCCTCAGAATATATAAATAGCAAAGTCATTTGCAAATCAGTTGCATTATATTTACTTTTTGTTACCTGTGGAATTGTATGAAAGTAAACTTCGCACAATAGATTATGAGGTGAGAACTTTTTGTGGGTAATTTTATGTGTGTGTTTTTGTGTGTGATTATGATTTTTAACGTAGTTTTAACAGGTTTTAAGTCATATCACTACGATGTCTTTTGGCCCAGGGTCCTTATGTTGGGCAATCAGAGTCTAATAAGTAATTATTGTGTATTGCTGATAGATGAAAGTTTACAGATTCAGCAGTATGTGTATTGTTTTCAGAAGAATCTTGGTCTAATGAGTATTCATAGCATTATCTCTTGCTTTCTTGATTGTCATTCCTTGGCTTAAAATTGCTGTGTGCTCACTACCCATTACACCTGTAATGTTAAAAGTCTTACCAGTTCACTGTGCTACGCATTACACCTGTACTGTTAATGTCTCAACATTACACTGTGCTACCCATTACACCTGTACTGTTAATGTCTCAACATTACCTGTGCTCACTATCCATTATACCTGTAATGTTAATTGTCTCTATCTTTGAGGCAATCAGCCAGTTAACAACTCCATGCTTCTCAGCTGCATTACATGTTACTTATAGTTTATAATAATGCTTTTATTTATGTAGGAAATAACAAGTAGTAATTGTATTTAATTATAATCTAATTTAATGGATAAATAGTGAAAACTGTTTTATTTGTCAAATACCTTGCTACATAAAGCACAAATTTTACAATGTTCCTCTTTGTTGTCTCCATATTTTTTGTACTGTATATATACATAGTTGGAGCCTGTTCTTACAAAAGTTAATGTTTATTTTGTCCATATATATACATGCAGCTTGTTACCAATGCTTTTTTGAAAAATTATTTTAATTGTGTACATGTAAAGCTGCAGAATACAAGGAGGATTACATCTATGCAACTAATTGTGTCATTTTAAAAAAAAAGGTAATTATTATTATTATTATTAGAAGTTGTAGTAGTAGTACTGTAGTAGTACAGTTAATATGAATAACAATTAAATAACAATGACGAGTATGTTGTGCAAGCATCATAAGCTATTGAGATACAGACAAACAGATCCATCAAGGATGACTTGTAAATGTTTGCAAAATCTATGTCCAGTGGGGGCGTGAGGAATGAAGATTTTGGTGCAGTGTATATTTTCCAAATTAAAAATGGTGTATTTGATTTAAATAAGAAATTACAAGCATCAATTATTTAAACGTTGATTTATCTGTATTGCTAAGATATTTGTCTCTACAGATCCAATTACTGATTGTCTCTAGAGATCCAATTACTGATATATAGTTATAATGTGGCATCTTTATAGTTTCCGAGTTGTGACCTGGGACAAGTCTCCTGCCCTAGGTGCTTGACCCCATGTCTATATTCTACATCAGTAATTGAGTCACTGAAACCACTATATTTTTATAGGATTGCAATCTTGACAGTTTTAGAGCTGTGACTGGTGAACAGTCCCCTACCCAGAGGCATGACCAAGGACATGTGTCTGGTTCTGTCCTTCAAACTTGTATATTGTTACAGGGTGGAGATCTTAAAAGTTCCAAGTTACGATTCGGGGAGGAGGAACATTCCCCTGCCCCTTGGGCATGACCAAATGGCATAATCCAGAAAATCTTTGGATTTGTTATTGTCCATGTATCAATCATTATATGTACCTGCAATGTTCAGGTCTACATGTACAATGTTTGTTTTATTAACTGCTCCCAATCATCAATAAAGTTCTATTCTGTATCAGTATTGATGTAGGAGAACCTATACTAAATTACTAATTGGCAGATTGATGGACAGACGAAGATGAATAGAACAATGTAATCGGAAATAACTTGTTTTTCTTTTCCAGAGTAAGATAATAATATAATATACAGGTACTTTTCTTAACTCTACATAAAGACAGTACTCACACAAGAGGCCCTTGGTAACAAGAGTCTCTTCTTATATCATGGATCCTGTTACTTAACAGTTATGTAATGAATAATAACGAACATCAAGGCCACCATGGTAATGATTACTATCATTAGTGTGTGGGAGGAATTCATAATGTATACAAGAATCTTTATTGTTTGTTCCAGAGACCAGTGAATAGAAGGAAGTTGATCCCTTTATTTCCTGTTAATTTTACACAGGCTCTGTAGGATTATTTCACTGATTCACCATTACCTTAACTTATGCTGTGTTTCTTATTAGCTTAATTTATAAGCATATGGTGTGGCCATGTGTTTATTGCATGCAGTTCTTCTATCAGCTTTTGCTTGTTACCATGCTGGAAGCCTAAACTCTAATTGGATTTTGATCAAACTGTAAATATAGACATTTTTTTATCAACCTATCAAATGAGTTTAGTAATGAACATATTGCACATATTAATCAGGTGATCTCACGTCTGATTGGCTGAGCTTGATGCCACTCTGCAGTTAATATTTCAGAACCAGTTTGGATCAAAACTTGGAGTACATACAAATATCATCAAGATCTCAGACTAGTTCAGTAATAAACACGATACACAAATAATAATAATAATACACAAATAATAATAATAATAATAATAATAATAATAATAATAATAATAATAATAATAATAACAGTAATCTTTACACCAAAATATGGTTTCTGAAGCCATTTGAGATAACCTTGTATCTAATTGAACTTGTGGACACTTAGAGGACTGATTTTCGATCAGATTTGGTCTATAGGCTTATGTCATTAGGATTGAAGATGAGTTTGATCATGAGCAATATCTGTATGACAGTGAGGTGACCTTGCATTTGACTGGCTGAGCATGTTGTCTAGTGGTTACAGTTTGTGGTTGAATTTAGTTTTTAATTGGTCTCATAAATTTGATGCAATTTGTGGATAGTAATTGCTTACTCTCTACATCATGCTGTTTTGCCAGTAATCTTTAAAACAAACACAGATTGTCCTCAAGTCTTTCTCCCAGCAAAATGTAGTCTCTCTGTAACATACCTATGAGGGCCCCGAGTGGCCAGGATATCTAAAGTGCTCTCTTTTATGTCTGCGTGGGAGTCTAGTCTCAGATTCGGCCAATGTGGGTATGTAAGAAAGCTTGCCAGTAGCTTCTCATGGGTTGGTAGTTCTTTCCTGGGATTTTCCCGGGTTCTTCCTCCAACAGTAATACTGTCTGCCATGTATATAGCCCATCATGTGCTGATACATGGCGTTAAAAACGCTCCAACAACAACAACAGACCAATGTGAGTTGTTTTGTGGCTTTAACGTTTTCAGCACATAACCCTGAAAAATCGGGGTGGTGGTGGGGAAGAACCATTAACCAACAGGAAGCTACCGGCAAGCTTTCCTACATTCAAGCACTTACCTATCCTGTCATTCCAAGTTCATGCAGACAGAGGTGACATGTCAGTGATCTGTAAAGACAAGCACCTTAGATCACTTGGCCAACCAGTCCTCCAGGGCCATGGATTTATGGTCTTTTAATACATATGGTTTTCCATCAATCCTGCTAGCAAAATGTGGTCTCCACACATATGGTCTATCAGTAACAGGCCATATGCCTTGCCAACAAAATATGCTTTCTCAATATTTCTCAGTTGAGGATACATAACAGAGATTTTCAGCTTGCTGTACAGTTGAACCTGCCTCGATAGACCACCCTTTCTGCCTAAAATGAATGGTCTCTCAAGACAGGTGGTTTCTCATAACAGGACAGAATGCAATATAATCAATAAATTTGTGCATTGAGAACATAGTCTCTCAAGACAGGTGGTCTCGCACAACAGTGATCTTTCAAGACAGGTTTCACAAAATTAAGGCTTGATTCTTAAATGGCATGTTGTCTCCAGAAAGAGACTTGTCTTTTAAATCAGGTTGTACCATATTATATAAAGTGGTAGGATTACTTTCCTGTTGTCTGGGTCAGATGCCAATCTGTTGTCCGGGTCAGATGCCAATCTGTTGTCCAGGTCAGATGCCAATCTGTTGCTCAGTTAGGGTCTTGCAAAATCCATTGCGGTGTATAATTACTCCATACTTTTTTTCTTGTTTCCATCCATTAATATTTTTAGACACAAAATGAACATATTGTATTTTGTACTGAATTCCCTGCCTTGTACTTATTATTTATTTTCCTTTTCTCTGCAGAGCTGCATCCAGCTGCCATGTCAATGCGGCTGGTGTCCAGCGGAAGTTATAATGTTCGGGCATCTGAAATGGCCCACTACACAGACCGCCAGCCCAAGGTTATTACCTGTTTTGTCACATTCCTTGATGACAGCAGAGAGGCCTTCGAAGTTGATGTAAGGATGTGTACTTAATATTTTATGTTATGCACATATTGGATGTATACTTGTTTTGCAAAGTTACAATGTGTTACGAGGCGAGTGGTGGTGATGATGATGATGATGATGATGTTATTATATATTATTGCCCCACTTTGTCATAGGGTTGTATAAATATAATAATAATAAATACTATAACCCACCCCTTTTTGGTACTCGTTATCTAAGAGATGACCGCCCTCAAAATAATTACCCTGGTTCGAGTATGGAAATAGATATAGTGAACTGAGCAGATATATTTAACAAACAAATACGAGCCCACGTAAAGATGAACAAACAATTTAATCAATTACATACGCAATTGTGAAAAATTCCTTTCATTAGGAATACACTCTGCTTTATAATAAAACTTTCACCGAACTACAAGGAAACTCGAAATAGATTTAAATAAATTAGCCGATCTGTTACTGATAGCTTTAGATCATCATAGGATCGAGTGACACAATCGAAGTCAATGCCTTGTACAATTTCATAACCTGATAGGCCTCAGTCTCCATTTCTTCTGTTGCTGTTCAGAATTTTGGCTCTATGACGCTTTCTACCATCTGTCTCAGGATACACTCTGAATACGTTGGAATTACAGCATGATGCAGGATTTCACCACTGGATTATGCTTTGCACTGCACTCCCCACTAGTTTCTTTTCCTCAGTATATGTTTCAGTTTACATAACATCAATATGTCCAAAAACGCTTATATCTCCTTTTGAAAAGAAATTAAACACCTTAAATCTCTCTTTATACGGGATACAGGTGAGAACTTTCAATATCCTGCTTGAAAATCAGATATTTCTATCAGTGGTAAACAGATGATAAAGCTATTAATCAACTACACATGTCCTCAAATAACGGTAGTTAGTCAAAATGCTAATTCGTTACGCCTTGACCTTACACATTAATGCACCATACTCGCGGCTTTAAATTCTGGCCCACCCTTAATTTACACAGCAAATAAATACATTCCAGCCTTCCAGTCAATACACACTGACGCTGAATCATATGTGAAATCTAAATTCAGTGAATTCACATGTATTCTCATAAATTGTATTAACTAATGTAAGGTATTAAATTCTTAGAACCTAATTATTATGCAAACAAGATGACAAATTAAACAATACGTCAACTTATCTAAGAATTGATGTAAGACTTCCTATTCATAACTCAACATAGTGTTTTATGCTAACATGACAACAAATTAAATACATCAACCTAATCTAAGACTTAATGTACGACTTCCTATGCATAACTCAACATCGCTATAATTCAAAAGCACATTATACAAATGTATCAAATAAAATCATGCAAGACTAAAGCAAACATTATATAAATTGCATCAACAAATTACATGGAATTGTGACACTATACCTTTGTGGTTTTTGTCACCCAAACAGTTTTTGTCGGCTTGCCTGGATGACTTTTTTTTTTTTTTTTTTTAAGCGAATGAATTTCTTCCAAATTTGACTCAGAGTCTCTCACTTGTTATTTTACTCTCTGTCCTCGTGCAGGAAAAGTTTTAGACTAATTTTAATTTCGATAAGGCGATGAAATTTTGTGTGAAAGCACCCCCATATTTAACATGAACAATCAGAATCAAATGCCTTTGCTGCCCTTTCTTTAGAGTTGTAACGGCGGGTCAGCCTGACCTGGTGATTTTTTAAGTAACATAATTTCTGTGGTTTCTCAAGCTTGACAACTTTCCCATGAAAATTTAACTTAACCATGTCTCTAGCAGTCAGTCTGGCTGCTAAATAAACAAAGGTTCTAATTAGTAACAAAGGTTCTAATTAGTAACAAAGGTTCTAATTAGTAACAACAGTCCCACTATAAAGAAACATCACCATACACGGCAGTATCGATATGACGTGCTTGTCTCCATAAATCGAACTAATGGTTCTCTGGTCTCAACTAATGTATTCTTGATAGATCGTCAAAAATTTGCCCCTTCACACAATGCTTGCCATATCCATTATACTCTCCACCAACGTTCCCTCTAAGCGAATGGTGGCAAGCATTACGGAGATGAGGAAAATTTAACATTGGATTGAGCAAAAATTGAAGATTCAGCTGCGCGGGGATGCCTGAGCAGCTGCGCGCGTGCAGCTTAGAGGGAACGTTGTTCTCCACACCTGCCATTTTAAGGGTTTAAGAGGAGATGTCATGAGCATGCATGTGTTTCTAATAGATAATGGAATTTAGTACTTTGATGCTAAACATTTTAAAATAAACACTAATTATTAGGGCATAACCGACTTTTGATCCGGAAATTGGATTCCACTGGATAGTATGAACTTCCGATTAATCGGAGTCTGACAAGGCAGGAACGACCGATTCGGATAATAAAAATAATAAAGTTGAATTTCTATAGCACCGTGTCTAACACTGCGTGTCATTCAATAGTGCGTTAATAAAGTTAAATAAGAAGTCAGAAAAGTCCAATATGGTCAACACAACCACGCTGTGAGACAATCTATTTGAACTGGCGGGTAAAAACCGGAAATGAAGCCGGATATGGTAAAGTACTAAGTAACATGCTAGACACTGCAAAACCAGATACCAGAAACCCGGAAATGGAACATGAAATTTTTTAGAAAAAAATACGGATTTAGCATTTCCGATTAATTAAATCGTATCCGGAATCGGAAAAATTTCATGCCCAAAATCCGGAATCGGAAATCGGTAGAAAAATGCTAATCGGTTATGCCCTACTAATTATTGCTATCTTGATATAATGTGCATTGTTATACTCTCCTTAAGAGGGCCTCAAAGGAGAATAGTCCTTGAGTAATGAGTCACCCTCTATAAATAAAGCATTATTATTATTATTATTATTATTATTATTATTATTATTATTATTATTATTATTTATTATTATTATTAAGTGTACAACTCTAATTGGTTTAATTCCAGGGTTGTCAATGGATTTAGAAAATGAAGCCTCATTTGGTCCTTGATTCCATAGTCGCAAAAGTCAAAATAAAATCTAAGATTCAAATTGAAATCCCAGTAGTCATTCATTTTTGTCAGTAAAGAGCTTATCACTTGCATTGTTTGTTTATTCATGGAACAAACTGGTGTTTGAGATTTCTTGTCTCGAGTTGTATACAGAAAAATGCTTGTACAGTATTTTGTAATAAATAGACAAGCATACCATGAGACCACAAATCACTATTTCCATCTTTTACAACATTTGTAGCCATGGAAATTTATTTTGTCCAGTCTTCCTTAAATTTTCTTACAAATTTAAGACATTGATTCTCTTTCTAAGAATTGTAACTGACTTCTGTTTTGTTGGATTTAGAGGTTGGAATGGTCATCACTGGCTATTAATTTATGAGATTCAGACAGAAAAGTTACCTAATATATCTCTTTTAGCCTTTGTGATTACAGTTCACTAATGCATATGATACCACACAATTATTCTACCTTGCCAGAGTAATTTCAAAACAGTAAATAAATCACTGAGCAGAGTGTCTAGTAAGTTCTTTCTCAATGATACAGTAAATAAAAACAGATTTTTTTTTGTTTCACCAATAGAAGCAAATTAATGACCAAAAAACAAAGTGTATCCATCTACGTTTGAAAACTAGTTTCATGAGCTGCCATATTTTCCAGTTTTGTTTAATTGATTATATTTTGATCGTCAGACAGCAGTTCATAATTGATACAAAGTTGATCTAGTCAGGTCATAATTGATTGCTTCTTCCTGGTTAGAAGAAGATGAATCAGTAATGACTTAATTAGATAAACTTTATGTAGTGTGTGCTGGAATTGAGACATGGATTTTTTAATGTGAGTTTAGTATTCTCAACAGACAAGTAGCCTTGGGTTTTTGACATTTGGAATTCAAATGTGACCTATTTGAGATGCATGGAAATTCCAACCTGCCATGTTTTTAGAATGCACATTGACTTGGGCATAGGTCTTAAAACTCTTGATCTATCTTCAGCGTGATTCCTACCAATGACATGCTGTCCATACAAATATACTGTATGCACCAGTGATGGACATTGGCTAGACTACTGATTGCATCCAATAGTCAAGTCACTGAACTGTCTGACACACTTTGTGTAACTTACTGAACTGTCTGACACACTTTGTGTAACTTACTGAACTGTCTGACACACTTTGTGTAACTTACTGAACTGTCTGACACACTTTGTGTAACTTACTGAACTGTCTGACACACTTTGTGTAACTTAGTACCAGTATTATGTTGTTCACAAAATACCCCTTCATATGTTAAGAACAACGGAAGTACACTGCTCGCTCCATAGCATATGTACAGATAATTCGCGAACCTGCTTATAATGCAGGGTCAGACATAGATCCCATTTTTTGAAACTTAAAATACCTCCAAAATGGACCACTGTTTGTTGAACATAAAGAGAATTGCAATCAAAATTTGTAAACTAAACTTTGATGTATAACTCGTTATTTTGTGATGAAAATGGTTGCTATAGCAACTGGAAATTTGATCATCTTCAGTGTATCCCCTAGGGGTGCAAGACTGAGAGTCAAATATCTCCTTGGTGTCAAAACTGGGGGTCAGACTGAGTAAAAACCAAACTTTGGTATCAAAACTGGGGGTCAAATTAAAAAAATTGGGGGTCTCTGAAGCGCAATAGAGGGTAAAGGGAAACACTGATCTTGAAATTCTCAACTTTTAATAAGGAGTAGTACTTTGTTAATTGTTTTCTTCTGAAAACAGCATTCTCAACACGCTGTAAAATAAAAGGTTTTGCTAAGTGAAAATGTCTCTAAGGTAACTGTAAGATATAAAATACAAATTGAGAAAGTTTTGTTGCTGAAATTTGTGTTATAGTTCTATTTTTTTACCTTTGTCTTATTGTAAACATTATAGATATAATACACCCTCTTGTATTCCAACATGAAAAATATCAGTTGACTCGCATTTTTTCACCTATTATATTTCTTTTTCAGAAACGTACAAAATCACAGCATCTTCTTGACAAAGTTTATGATCATCTGGAGCTAGTAGAGAAGGATTACTTTGGACTCCAGTTCCTAGATATTGGTCCTGATGCAGAAACAATAGTGAGTATAGCGTTTACTTTTTTTGTCTTGAAATATTTTGATATTTTTTCACACCTTTTGAGGAGATGGGGAAAAGTGTGTTGATTTAAGAACTTCACTAGTAGTTTGAAAAATACAGATTTGTTTGATTGGGTAGTTTACCAGATTGGGTTGCATCATAGATTTTGTAGTAGTTGGTTATGAAAACTACTGATTTGTTTGATTGGGTAGTTTACCAGACTGGGCTGCATCACAGATTTTGTAGTAGTTTATTATGAAAAATACGGATATGTTTGATTGGGTAGTTTACCAGCCTGTGTTGCATCATAGATTTTGTAGTAGTTTGTTATGAAAAATACTGATATGTTTGTTTGGGTAGTTTACCAGACTGGTTTACATTATAGATATTGTAGTAGTTGGTTATGAAAAATACTGATATGATTGATTGGGTAGTTTACCAGACAAGGGTTGTATTATAGGTTTTGTAGATCCTGGTCTGTTATTAATCTTATTTAGTCATCAGACATTCTTTAACTTTAATTAGTGTTTTCTTTCAGAAGGAAGTAGCATCATTCTCATGCTTTATCCATGTTATCTACACACCTTTCTATAGATACATGCATGTGGCTTTCCCTGGTCAAAGCCTTGATAGGTTAATGGAGTACTGTATACTGAGGTGCTGCCAGGGTGTGCAATTACATGAATCATGCAAAGTTGTATGAATCCATACACTTGCGAACCAGTGTTGTGGGAGAAGTCCTGCAAATTAATTATGCATATGAAAATGTACTCAGCACAGTATACCATTTTTTTGGTCAGTCATTCACCCTTTAAGTGCTTGTTGCATGTCAGGCTGGTAGAGATGTCATTGCATTTCTCACATGTTCTTTTTCCTGTGCTCACATCAGGGTTCTTTTGCTTGGCATAGATGGTTGTTAAACTAAATTTGATTGACACATTGGGCCCTGGCACAAGCATTATGTCATTGTTTGAACTTTGCATCAAGGAAGTTTTACAAATGCACCTTTATAATAGAGCCACCTAGAAAACCCAAAATGACTGAACCCCAGCATGGTCCATCTGTAAATGGCAATTGTTTTGTTCTGCAAATTGTGGCAATTGAGTTTATCTATTTTTAGAGTTTGAAATTGAATGTAGAAAAGGCTGAATAACAAGCTAAATAAAAATAAAGGCAATTTAAATGTAGAGTGCAATTTTCATTTCTTTTGTCAAACAGTTTGGGATCTTGCTCTACAAAACCATATTGCTCAGTAAAGTTTAAGATTAATAAATAAGAATCAAAATAAATCTGAAGAAGCAGACTCTGGCATTAATGGACTTAAAATCAAAATATGGCATTATGGAACAGATAGTATAGCAATCAGCAAAGCACTGATTCAAGAAAGTGAGGGGGGCCCCGAGTGGCAGAGTGGTCTAAAGCGCCCTCCGTTATGGATCATTGCCATCTCACCTCTGTTTGCGTGTGTTCGAGTCTTAAGATTCAGCTAATGTAGTTATGTGAGAAAGCTTGCCAGTATCTTCTCCTTAGTTGGTGGTTCTTTCCAGGGATTTTCCATGGTTCTTCCTCCACCAATAATACTGGCTGCCATGTATAGCCTATTACGTGCTGAAAAATGGCGGTAAACCCTAAAACAAAAAAAATGCTACATGTCTGCAGTATAATGCCTCAGTGCTAGACATCACTATAAACTGTCACACTGCAGACATCATAGCAAAAGGACTGAAAAATTGTTAAAGCCACATTAAAAGTCTAAATCACACACACATACATACATGTGATATGTGGAAAATTGTATTTAACAGCCATAAAGAACAGTTTCCAAACTTGTTTCCACTGGCTAAGCTATATAATATATATGACTAAGCTAAGCTATATAGTATATATGACTAATTAAAGTATATGGTATATATATCATATGTCTAAGCTAAGGTATATGGTATATATGACTAAGCTAAGGTATATGGTATATATATATATGACTAAGCTACGGTAAGCTATATGGTATATATGACTAAGCTAAGTTACATGGTATCTATGACTAAGCTAAGGTATATAGTATATATATGACTATGCTAAGGTATATGGTATATATATGACTATGCTAAGGTATATGGTATATATGACTATGCTAAGGTATATGGTATATATGACTAAGCTAAGGTATATAGTATATATGACTAAGCTAAGGTATATGGTATATATATGACTAAGCTAAGGTATATGGTATATATATGACTAAGCTACGGTAAGCTATATGGTATATATGACTAATCTAAGGTATATGGTATATATATATGACTAAGCTAAGGTATATAGTATATATGACTAATCTAAGGTATATGGTATATATATATGACTAAGCTAAGCTACATGTTATCTATGACTAAGCCAAGCAATATGACCCTTCAAAACAGCAGACTGAGGTTTTCAGCACAGAACAATATCCATACACAGGTAAGGAACAGATTAACCTCCGGCTGGGCAGTGTGCTAGATCAGACAACACACACTGATTAGCTACTGCATTGTGATTTGTGGGTCTGTGTTTTTAAAAGTTGGATCTGACTTATGAACAAGTCACTATGGTACATGCATGTTTTTTTTAAAAATAAAAAGTCCCTGTATAATCTCAGCATTTTATTCTTTAAATCTGAATGGTGTATAAGATGTGTAGCATTACTTACATGAGTACATATCTATATGGACATAATCGCTATTTAAATGAGCACAGCTAATCACTATTTAAATGAGCACACAGCTAATTGGACAGAATAATTACTTACATGAGCATGCATCTAAACACACAGAATCATTACTGACATGAGCACATCTAAACAGACAGAATCATTACTTACATGAGAACATGTATCTAACAGACCTAATCATTACGTACACGAGAACACATGTCTAAATGGACAGAATCAATCGACTGCTTCGGTGGCCTAGTGGTTAGATCATCTATCTCAGAAGCAGGAGGTCGTGATGTCTAGCACTGGGGCATCATGCTGCAGACACATAACATGATGTCCCACCCAGTCACATTATCCTGACACCAGGCCAACCAGTCCTAACACTAACCTCTTAATGTTGAACGCCAAGCGAGGCATCTGTTAGTACTATTTTTGTAAGTCTTTGGTATGACTCGGCTGGGGATTGAACCCACGACCTCTCGCTTCTGCGGCGAAGGCTCTAACCACTAGGCCACCAGAGCTGTACAATTTTTCTTTTGAATTGCTATGCTAATAAAATACCTAAACAGAACAAATATATTTTTAATGAAAAATAGTTACATTATTTGCAACAGGAATCTTTCAAAGTCTGTGTTTGATATAAGTTTTATTTCTGCTGGTATTGGTATAAGTTTTTAGTTGCTGTTTGCCCTGTGGTGTACCTCTATTAATATTTATACCCATCACACTGCAGACTGTATTATATTACTACTGACATGTACATCTATCTGTTCCCCAGTTTGTTACTGTGCAAAAATTTGATTTTCTCCTCTATCAAAAATTATGAAACTTTAAAAATAACTTTAATTTTGGGTAAGGAAGAAACCTTTTGGTTTTGGGGTCAAAATGTCAAAGGACAGGTCACTGAGATAGGAAGAAGAATAAAAAGGTACAAGGTCATGGTCACTTTGACTGAAAATTAAAAAAAGTATGATAACGTTGGTTTCTACATAAAAAACCTGGTCTAAATTTTTGGGATGGTTAGCACATATTAATAACGTATAAGACTTTATTTTTTATTGAACTGATATAGGTCAGGTTTATAGGCAACACAACAAAAAAAGGTTTCTGCACAATATTTTCATTTCTCTGGCATGTACTTCCTCCATATTTAGTGGGGGTAAGAAAATATTATTGGTTATGGTGTGAAAAGGTCAAAGGTCAAGGTTGCTGACTTGCAGGAAAAATGTTTCTTGCAGAATAACTTTGATTCTAGACCATGTACCTTGACCAAAGTTTATAGAGTCCTTGTACTTTAGGTGTGGAAAAGTCCTGTTTGATTTTGGGGTCAGAACGTCACTCAAAAGAAATGTAGTTGTGTAAACAAAATTTGTTCCTTGATCAAATTTTATGAGCAGCATGTTCTTAGGCTAATAAAGAAACCTATGGTTTTTGTGGTCTGTAGGTCAAAGGTCATGGCCATAGAAAGTTAATAAGAAAATGATTTCTGCACAGTAAATTTAGGTCACCACTGCATATGTTGACAAATTGTTATGGTCACAGAGAATCATATGAATTGCTGCAAGTGCCTGCACATGGCAGGCATTTATCGTATGACATTAATGACATGCAGCTGCCTGCATAAGGGACTTTTGAGCACATGACAGGCATTTATCTTATTACATTCATGCCCTGCAAGTGCCTGCATAAATGACTGTTAGGCACATGTAGGCAATTTATCATACAACATTCATGACCTGCAAGTGCCTGCATAAAGGAGCAATGGCAGGCATTTATCTTAGAACTTTCATGACGTGCATGTGCCTGCATAAAGGGCTATTATGCACATGGCAGGCAATTTATCATATGACATTCATGACCAGCAGCTGCCTGCATAAAGGACTATTAGGCACATGGCAGGCAATTTATCATATGACATTCATGACCTGCAAGTGCCTGCTTAAAGGACTATTAGGCACATGGCAGGCATATATCATATGACATTCAGATGACTTCTGTTGTTTTGTAAAGACATCTATTAGGTTTCTAAACAGCATTCCTTTTGCTGATTAGAACATGAAATGGACCCTGTTATAGAAGCTGTATGGTATATGGCATCCTTCCTTCAGATACAAATAGAACCAAAGCTGTGTACTGGGAAAACATTGGACTATTGATTGAAAAAACTGCAATTTACTTTATAGCTCAAGGTCTTAGTTGTTACATTTTAAGATAAAGGCCATGTGTGATTGAAGCCAAGGAAAGTGCAGTCTCAGGAAAACCAAATGATGTGTACAGTAAAGTTTAAGAACATGACTTTTATTTTTATGTGACAAATTGTATAGTTTTTATTGTTCTATTTTGATACATAATACCAATATAACACAATACTTCAAGTTACTTAATATGTTGTCAGATACAAATTTATAACAGTATTGGTTTCTTAACATTCTTTATTAAACTGAAGAAAAATGCTGAAAAAGATATTTGTATAGGGTGAACGGTATTTAGAAAGTTTTTCTTGATTTTTAAGAAGAAATACTGGTCAGAAAGCTTATTCATTTTTAAACATATTAAGATTTATTTGTTATTGCTGATTTTCTGAAACTACAGGCATACAGTTTCATCCAGAGTTCTAGTTTGTCCTAAATTAAAATGGTGCTCTTCAAGCATCTAATATTGTACCACGACAGCCATTTTGAACATCTTGCATCAACTACTCCTCTTGAATGAATAGATTGTTATATTGAAATCTTAGAATGTATGCATTGGCCAAAATGAAAATCTTGAAATGATAATTTTATTGACCTGGGAAGTTTATTTAAAAACAAATTCCACAATTTTCCTAAATGAAAATTGAACTGATTTGATATACATAAAATTGTCATGCTACTCCATCTTAAGGGATGGTCAAATTGACATAGGAGTTTTTGAGTTTTCACTACAAGAGTTTATGTAACTTTTAGGTGAAATGGTACTAATCTGATGACCATGATAGTCACAGGCATGGCCATTTTGAAAATCTTGTTATTCCTACTTCATCTGAACTGGTGGTCATATAGTTTTCACTTATTGTGTAATTTTTGTAGTTGGTCCAGAATCAAATAGATAGTGTAGGTATGACTGGTCCAGAATCAAATAGATAGTGTGGATATGATTGGTCCAGAATCAATAGATAGTGTAGATATCACTGGTCCAGAATCAAATAGTCTAGATATGACTGGTCCAGAATCAAATAGTGTGGATACCACTGGTCCAGAATCAAGTAGATAGTGTAGATATGACTGGTCCAGAATCAAATAGTGTAGATATGACTGGTCCAGAATCAAATAGTGTAGATATCACTGGTCCAGAATCAAATGGTTATTTTAGATATAACTGGTCCAGAATCAAATAGATAGTGTAGATATCACTGGTCCAGAATCAAATAGATAGTGTAGATATGATTGGTCCAGAGTCGAATAGATAGTGTAGATATCACTGGTCTAGAATCAAGTAGATGGTGTAGATATCACTGGTCCAGAATCAAATAGATAGTGTAGAAATGACTGGTCCAGAATCAGATGGTTATTTTGATATGACTGGTCCAGAATCAGATAGATTTTGTAGATATGACTTCCCAGCATTTATCAGGATAATCCTGCCATGCAGAATTCTCATGAATGGATGGTTGCATTTGCAGGAGCTTTCCCTGACATGGTTGTAGCTGCACAGGCTTTCCCTGAAATGGTTGTATTTGCATGAGCTTTATGGAAAATGGTTGTATCTGCATGGGTTTTTCTGGAAATGGTTGTATCTGCATGGGCTTTCCACTAAAACAAAATCTCGCAATATGTATTTCATCCTTTATTACATCATTGCTGATCCAAGTTCCCAAATTGTTGTCATGTTCAAAATTTGCATATGGCTACTTTTTCTGGATGCTTGGATGTATCATCATGAGCTTTTCACTGACATTGTTATCATCATGAGCTTTTCACTGAAATGGTTGTCATCATGAGCTTTTCACTGAAATGGTTGCATTATCATGGGCTTTTCACTGAAATGGTTGTCATCATGAGCTTTTCACTGAAATGATTGTCATCATGAGCTTTTCACTGAAATGGTTGTCATCATGAGCTTTTCATTGAAATGGTTGTCATCATGAGCTTTTCACTGAAATGGTTGTATCATCATGGGCTTTTCATTGAAATGGTTGTCATCATGAGCTTTTCACTGAAATG
This sequence comes from Unio delphinus, assembly GCA_029339505.1. NCBI lineage: Eukaryota > Metazoa > Mollusca > Bivalvia > Unionida > Unionidae > Unio > Unio delphinus. The sequence continues at coordinate 8,983,133 of JAQISU010000035.1, read as the reverse complement.
GTTGTCATCATGAGCTTTTCACTGAAATGGTTGTCATCATTAGCATTTCATTGAAATGGTTGTCATCATGAGCTTTTCACTGAAATGGTTGTCATCATGAGCTTTTCACTGAAATGGTTGTATCATCATGGGTTTTTACTGAAATGGTTGTCATCATGGGCTTTTCACTGAAATGGTTGTCACCATGGGCTTTTCATTGAAACGGTTGTCATCATGAGCTTTTCATTGAAATGGTTGTCATCATGAGCTTTTCACTGAAATGGTTGTCATCATGGGCTTTTCACTGAAATGGTTGTCATCATGGGCTTTTCATTGAAATGGTTGTATCATCATGGGTTTTCACTGAAATGGTTGTCATCATGGGATTTTCACTGAAATGGTTGTATCATCATGGGTTTTCACTGAAATGGTTGTCATCATGGGCTTTTCACTGAAATGGTTGTCATCATGGGCTTTTCATTGAAATGGTTGTCATCATGAGCTTTTCACTGAAATGGTTGTCATCATGGGATTTTCACTGAAATGGTTGTCATCATGAGCTTTTCATTGAAATGGTTGTATCATCATGGGTTTCACTGAAATGGATGCATCATCATGGGTTTTCACTGAAATGGTTGTCATCATGGGTTTTTCACTGAAATGGTTGTCATCATGGGCTTTTCATTGAAATGGTTGTCATCATGGGCTTTTCATTGAAATGGTTGTCATCATGGGCTTTTCATTGAAATGGTTGTAATCATGAGCTTTTCACTGAAATGCTTGTCATCATGAGCTTTTCACGAAATGGTTGTATCATCATGGGTTTTCACTGAAATGGTTGTCATCATGAGCTTTTCATTGAAATGGTTGTCATCATGAGCTTTTCATTGAGATGGTTGTCATCATGGGATTTTCACTGAAATGGTTGTATCATCATGGGTTTTCACTGAAATGGTTGCATCATCATGGGTTTTCACTGAAATGGTTGTCATCATGGGCTTTTCACTGAAATGGTTGTCATCATGGGCTTTTCATTGAAATGGTTGTCATCATGAGCTTTTCACTGAAATGGTTGTCATCATGGGATTTTCACTGAAATGTTTGTCATCATGAGCTTTTCATTGAAATGATTGTATCATCATGGGTTTTCACTGAAATGGTTGCATCATCATGGGTTTTCACTGAAATGGTTGTATCATCATGGGCTTTTCACTGAAATGGTTGTCATCATGGGCTTTTCATTGAAATGGTTGTCATCATGGAGTTTTCATTGAAATGGTTGTCATCATGGGCTTTTCATTGAAATGATTGTAATCATGAGCTTTTCATTGAAATGTTTGTCATCATGAGCTTTTCACTGAAATGGTTGTATCATCATGGGTTTTCACTGAAATGGTTGTCATCATGAGCTTTTCATTGAAATGGTTGTCATCATGAGCTTTTCACTGAAATGGTTGTCATCATGGGCTTTTCACTGAAATGGTTGTCATCATGGGCTTTTCATTGAAATGGTTGTCATCATGAGCTTTTCACTGAAATGGTTGTCATCATGGGCTTTTCACTGAAATGGTTGTCATCATGGGCTTTTCATTGAAATGGTTGTATCATCATGGGTTTTCACTGAAATGGTTGTCATCATGGGTTTTTCACTGAAATGGTTGTCATCATGGGCTTTTCATTGAAATGGTTGTATCATCATGGGTTTTCACTGAAATGGTTGTCATCATGGGCATTTCATTGAAATGGTTGTCATCATGGGCTTTTCATTGAAATGGTTGTCATCATGAGCTTTTCACTGAAATGTTTGTCATCATGAGCTTTTCACTGAAATGTTTGTCATCATGGGCTTTTCACTGTAATGTTTGTCATCATGGGTTTTTCATTGAAATGGTTGTATGATCATGGGCATTTCATTGAAATGGTTGTCATCATGGGCTTTTCATTGAAATGGTTGTCATCATGAGCTTTTCACTGAAATGTTTGTCATCATGAGCTTTTCACTGAAATGGTTGTATCATCATGGGTTTTCACTGAAATGGTTGTCATCATGGGCATTTCATTGAAATGGTTGTCATCATGAGCTTTTCATTGAAATGGTTGTCATCATGAGCTTTTCACTGAAATGTTTGTCATCATGAGCTTTTCACTGAATTGGTTATCATCATGGGTTTTCACTGAAATGGTTGTCATCATGGGCTTTTCATTGAAATGGTTGTCATCATGGGCTTTTCATTGAAATGGTTGTCATCATGAGCTTTTCATTGAAATGGTTGTCATCATGAGCTTTTCACTGAAATGTTTGTCATCATGGGCTTTTCACTGAAATTTTTGTCATCATGGGCTTTTCACTGAAATATTTGTCATCATGGGCTTTTCATTGAAATGGTTGTCATCATGAGCTTTTCCCTGAAATGGTTGTCATCATGTGCTTGTCACTGAAATGGTTGTATCATCATGGGTTTTCACTGAAATGGTTGTCATCATGAGCTTTTCACTGAAATGGTTGTATCATCATGGGTTTTTACTGAAATGGTTGTCATCATGGGCTTTTCACTGAAATGGTTGTCACCATGGGTTTTTCATTGAAATGGTTGTCATCATGAGCTTTTCATTGAAATGGTTGTCATCATGAGCTTTTCACTGAAATGGTTGTCATCATGGGCTTTTCACTGAAATGGTTGTCATCATGGGCTTTTCATTGAAATGGTTGTATCATCATGGGTTTCCATTGAAATGGTTGTATCATCATGGGCTTTTCACTGAAATGTTTGTCATCATGGGCATTTCATTGAAATGGTTGTCATCATAGGCTTTTCATTGAAATGGTTGTCATCATGAGCTTTTCCCTGAAATGGTTGTCATCATGTGCTTGTCACTGAAATGGTTGTATCATCATGGGTTTTCACTGAAATGGTTATCATCATGGGCTTTTCACTGAAATGTTTGTCATCATGAGCTTTTCACTGAAATGGTTATCATCATGGGCCTTTTGCTGAAATTGTTTAATAAACGTGCTTGTCACTGAAATGGTTGTATAATCAAGGGCTCTTTGCTGATATTGTTTATTGGGGAGGTATACGCCTGTGCTTTTCAATGAAATGGTTCAAGTGAAATGGGCTTTTAACTACAATGCTATAACTGTGTACCAGTCTTGAAATGAGGCTTAAAAGTTTTTGTCTTTAATAGCCATTATCAAGCAAAATCAATTTTTTTTTAAACATCCACTTTCATTTATTTATGATAGTCATGTGGATTGCTTTTAATTTTCACTATTTGTTATCATTACCTTGTAGTGGGTAGACTTGGCAGCAATCGGTATCTAATTGAAGGGTTTCAAGGGATACAGGTTCCCTTAGCCTTACACTAATTAATTACTGGCATGTACTGTTGTTCAAACTTCCCTAAGATACGGTTGAATGTTTCTGAGCATTGAAAATAATCTTTCTGAATCTGCATTGCAATGCCAGTGTCAAACATGCAATGGCCACACAATGTATGATGTTAAAACTTGACGTCCATGTAATAGTGAACAATGAATACTTAAGCCAAAACAGGCAAGGCAATGAAGTATAATAGCTATTGTTTCTAAAACATGCATATCTAATTTAGATAACGTCATTGGATTATTCCACTTCACATATTGAAGTTTCACAGCAGTGTTCAAAAGTTATTGTCAGTTACTTAAGTAATATGTGGTTGTTTATCTCAGTCATTTCTTTAAAATAAAGAATTGCCTCTGTGACAGTTAACTGTGTAAATTAACTGCCCATTGAAGATTCCATGAGTGATAATTAAGCAAGAATCATTGTGACTCACTATGGTTTTCTCATGTACAGGCTACAGCACATATTACTATAATTACATACATGTATTACAGTATTGGTCATAGACCAAAAGAGTTTGTTGGATTTCTGTTGTCTTGTTAGTAATATGTCTGTCTGTTACAATAGTTTGTTTTAACTGCTTCTCCAAAGTTCTTGTAAGATTGCCAAGTAACTTTACACTCACATTTATCCCATGATTAGAGGTCCTAAGTGAAAATTGTGCTGCTTGATAAATCCAGTATGGCCACCGCAGTTATGATCTGGAAAATTTTATTGTTACTTCATCAGAATGGATGGTAATGATAATTCACAAATTTGGGTTTTCGCTAAATCCTTCATTTTTATGTCTAGTTGGCCCTACAAGGAAATGTTGCAAGGCAGCAGTATTGTGGTAGCCATGGCAGCTGTCTTCAGAATCATGTTATTGCTACTCCTTCTGAATTAATTATTTTAGCACATTAACCCCTAGCGCAGTGTTTACAGGGCAGGAGGTAGTAGCCTATTCCCATGCTCTGTAGTATCAAGGTCATTTATGATACACTAATGTGGGTGGCATTATAGAAAGGTAGACAGATTTAACTATACAATGATACCAAATAATCTGGACATTTAATTTGCACTACAAAATACAGAGGGAAAATCTAATTTTTCAGACCCGTTTTATTTTCCACCCAAAATTTGCCCATGGTCGGAATCCAATTTTGTGTCCAGATTTTAGAATTTATGGCCTCAGATCTAAGGCAGACTGGTCTGAAGTGCACACAGACAGGTGAACCTGTGCAAAATGTAGGATAAGGTGGACATTTGTAATAAAAAGTCTTCTACATAAGCAAAACAAAAACAAAAAGAAACCCCCCCCAAAAAATCAAAACTTTTCACCTTCTGCTCATGCACGAGCAAAATAACTAGTGAAAAACATTTAACACAACAATGCATTATGCTAATGGAAAACTGCTTGGAAGTTGATGTATTAGGATGCATTCAGAAATAGCCCCCAAAATGTGTTTCCTACTCACATTTCATACGAAAAGAACAAAAACCTCCAGGGATTAATATTTTAAATGAGAATAATGCCAGTCAGACAGTATTGCCACCAAGTAGCCATCATGAACATCTTGCTGCTGCTAATCTTGAATGGTATGTAATATCTTGAATATATTGTAATCTATACCCCTCCAAAATGAATGGCTATATCAGCATGGAAGTTTTCACCAGTTGACTTCTTATGATTCCTAGTTGGTCCTAAAACAAAATTGTGCCAGACATGCATCCAATATGGCTGGCATGATGGTTGTCTTGTAACAACTCCATCTTGATGGTGGATTTTTATGATGTGGAGTTTTAACAAAAGAACTTCAATGAAAATTGGTTCAGGCTGATATCTAATAGGCGTACAATAGCTAATTTGAAGACCTTGCTATCACCAAGGAGGACATCAGAAATGGTTCATTGACAGTTAAAAGGAGAAAGTTCTAGTACTGAATTCCTAGAAGTTCATTTCACCCAGAAGAGCATCAGTCTCTTTGAGAGACTTCATTTTTAAAAAATCTGATTTTGTTTCAAAACTTTTGTTTTTTGTCAAACATGATCATGTCAGATGGTTAGGGAGAAGAAAATCATGTTATTTCAATTGACACATTCTGACATGGCAGGTAATGGGAAATCACTGAAGTATGCCTTGAATTATTTTTGCTAGGTAAAAAGATCAGTAAATACCAAACCACATTTTTTTTTGTGGATTAAGCCAAACTTAGGGTTAATTTTGACAGTATCTAAGACAAATTCATGTATATTAGTTTCAAGGTCAAACATAATTCTACTGCTTCTTTCTTGTGAACTTCTTTACTGTAAAATCTAAGAAAATATTTTGTCACCCATTTCAAAAATGTTTAAGATGATGTCCATTCTCAGCAATTTAAAAAGATAAAAGGCAGAAAAATGGGCTTCCTGTGAATTCCTGCAGATTTATTTCATTCAATTGAGTACCAGTCTAGTAGAGGGATGCTTTTATATGGATGGTTTATGAAAACTATTACAGGATTCAAGTATGGCAATGGAAATGGAGCTGATATAGATTAATCAATGATCAATTGAGAATCCTGTCAACATAATAGGATATCTTTTAGATTAGTTGGAAAATCAGCTCTGTCAGCTACTGTGAACTAATGGTAAGCTTACTTGTAGCCCTGGTATTGATGGCCTTCATTCAGATCTGAATTTTCATAAAGATGTTTATCATTTTTCATATTAGCATAGATATGTAGATTTTGTGACCAAGAAACAGTGTGAAGGGCATTCATGTTGTGTGTCTTGTTAATAAAACAGCATTGTAACAGGCAAACACATACATGATGTATGCATATAGTGCAATGATACATCAGCACAATACTGGCTATATTGTACTGTGGTAATGATAGAGAGCCAATATGTTCAAGGCAAAAACCAAATGGAGATGAAGACAAACCTCTTCAGCGATGACTAGACACATAAAATAAGACAAAATATGAAATCCTTAAGAAGCCATACAAAACAGAAAAAGCCCAAAAAATCTGCAATTCTATGTACAGTTTCAAGTTTTATTTTGTAACTTTCCTGTTTAATAAAAACCATAACCTCATTTGGAACATCAACATGGGTTGCATCCCATGGCAGACTGGTTGCCATCTTTGATTGCCTGGTATGATATGTAGGCTAATTCTACATGACATGTCACGGGGATAGTGAAACTGAATGTTCAATGGATCACTAAAAACACATTTGATTGGCATTGAGTAAGTTCATCCCACAAACTTTATGGCATCTTGTCTACTGTTTCTTGCTAAGAATTGTTTGTGTACATGATATTAAGGCATTTAGTTTGTTTGGTCTTTTGACATCGAAATGTGAGTCAAGATAATGCAAGATACATGTGAACTCAACTTTTAATCAGGGCAGGAAATGATTAGTTATTTGCTTACTCTGCCTTCATATAGTTTGGCAGTTTATTTGTAATACTTAAGTTTAATAGCAAATACTCATTAAAAGTAATTGCTTCATAATTTTCTTATAAAGTAATTTTTGCATTTCTTTTTAATCAATGTTTTCACAAGAGTTAAAGAATAGAAATGGTTTTAAAAACAGATTAATATTACTTTTTTTTGGCAAAATTGCATTTGCTTATGATCACAAGAAAAGAGTGCATGATTCTGTATCTCACAAGGTATGCTTATTCCCATTGATCCACTTTAATTAAGAATTACCTAACCCTCCAAGCCATCTGCATTTTCAATACCTAGATTTCAGTAGTTTCTACTCCATTCACTTTCATATCATATAGGGTATTTTCTCTTCATGAAATTTCACTGAAGTCATGAAATCATTCCTTTGTATTTTGATGCTATTGCTAGTACACTTAATGAGAGTAAATCCAAATTTGTTTGGGATTCTTCTTACTCGTTTTGGGCTAAGCAGTTCATATGTAAAGAAAAAAATACATTTAAAAGGACATACCTACCAGTAGTTCTCAAATCTAATAATTTACCCCCCCCCCCATCCCCCCAAAAAACAACAACAATATTCTCCATCAATTTTCCCCCGACAATATTGATGGGTCTAGGTTGCCTTACGCCATTGAAAATCACCCTAGTGTAATCCAAACTCATCACTATTACAGATCATTCCATAATCACATTATTCTGACATTGAATTCAATGTGCATTGTGCGCAATAATTAAGGTAAAATATCATGACGAAAGCATGAATGTCATAGTACATTGATTAATTTTGAACAATTTTACAATTGAGACATATGCAATTAGTTATTAGCTCTATTGTAATAACAGCATTCACAAAGTTGATTAATTTGAAGTGATGTAATTTGTCAAGTACAGGTACAGTAGAACCTGTCTTGAAAGACCACCCCTTTTGCCAAAAAAATAATGGTCTCTCATAACAGGTTGTAACACACTACATGTATAATCAATAAGTATCTGCATGAAAATTCTGGTCTCTCAAAACAGGTGGTCACATAGCAGTGGTCTCTTTCACTGTTTTACTGTATTATCATATATTCTTGCAGCTGTAAGTTGGATCCCTATAATGTGCTGGCAGATCTGGGTATGTGCATTTTTGGGATTAAGTAGTAGAACAACAAAATAGACCTAGATCTGAATTGCATTATGGGACAACATATCTGGGTTTGTTATGTGCATTGGGTATAACTTATATGTGAGTGCATTTGGTAGCATCCATGAAGTTCATTTATATGAAGTGATGTAATTGCCATGTATTTGTTCAGGGAGAGGAAATGAAGGTTGATTTACATTTATCGATTTTGAATTGTTGGTTGATTGAATATGTGGAGATGTTTATTGGGAAGAGTCACTGTGTGGCAGCAGTACACTAATGTATCAAGATGCATTAACAGGTCATATATCATGAACTTTTTTGGTAAATATGTAGAACATAAATGTCCCTCCTCCACCTATAAAATCAAGACTAGCACAATAAAATGTTATATAATTAAATATGACTATTAGCTGTATTGATCCAGAGGAACTTGTGGGATGGCCTGCTCCATGTCATTTGTTGTCTGTCTGTCTGTCATCTGGCATCAATTAGCACAAGTTCACTCCTGCCATTGGTCCAGATAAAAACTTGGAAGAAGATTGCAATTAAACATTATCCTAGGCCTGTTGAATCCTAAAAGGTGCCACACAGACATCCAACATGGCTACCAGACCAGCCTTTTAAAAATCTAAATTTCAGATTTTTCTTTAGAACTTATCATTATGTTAATTAACATGGGGGGGGGGGTTAACTAAAAAAATGTCTCAGTAGCTAAGCTCAATATGTTGTTGAAGAGTGTGAGTTGTGAGAGTGTGAAATTAACATACTGTATAGACCCAGAGATTTTGTAGTAATTTTAGTGACTTCACTGATTGAAGTTTCTCTATACTGCAGTCACGTGATTTCAGGAATTATAACACTGAGCCAGAGTTTCCACTGTCGACAGCCAACCAGAAATAATTTTTCATAAATACTGTTTTATGCTTGCTTATAATATGAATTCAACTGCAAAGACCCAGATTGCTGCTGTATAATGCACCAGAAGATCTAGGTCTGTGCAGTCTGTAATCATTAGAACAGACAACATAGACTCTGATTTGCAAGGGCATGATGTCATTGCAGATCAGAATCTTTGTTGTTTGTAGTTTGATTTGACTTATAAGCGAGTATAGAGGGTAATGTTATTGGTGATTGGATAAAACAAAATCTCCAGCTCAGGAGTTTTTTTTTTTTGTTTTTTTTTAAGGCCGGATCCTATGTCCATGATTTCATTAATAACCAGGCTCATGTTTTATGATTTTTAGGCTGGCCTAATGGCCATGATCTTAAGAATAGCTAGGCTCAAGTTTTACGCTTTTTAGGTCAATTCACATATTCATGATTTTAATAATAACTAGGCTCTTATATACTGGTACACATGGTAACTATTTGACAGTTGTGGAGTGGATAAAAATCAATATTCACCATGGAAATTGCAGGCAACACTTGCATATCTTTCAGTCAGAGAAGAGTTCAGATGGCAGTGACACAAATACATTATAATTCTGCCACACATGATAGGCAGCTGCACACTAAAGGGTGTGCAATGTGCACTGCAGCTACAAGAAAAAAGTATGCATAGCAGATTCAGTCAGGATCTGTTTGTCCTCAGATTGCCTTGAAAATACATGTATTTAATTTCAGCCCACTAGCAAGTATTGATGGTTTTTTAGGCAGTCTTGCATGGAGTTGACATTCTATATTTGACTTACTACTTGTACCATTTGCTTAAAACATATTATAGATTTGGTAAATTTGATGAGGTTAAATGTCTAATGCACCTTGGAAATCAGGATAAAATCAGTAGAAAGAAGTTTCCATCTGGAAAGTCCTTTAATTTTGTACCTTGGCTCAACTGGCAATTTAAGCTGCAACTTAATGACACAAAAACTGCACAAGTAAATTTCAAATTTAACTAATCCATTGTTAATTTATGGAGTTCCTCGCAGAATTTTCATAGATTGTGGAACTTTTCATTAGTTGATGTACACATGCATTATGGATCATTTGGGTGCTTGCTTGTATATATATGTACAGTCGCTCCAACAGAACTGGCAATCATAATGGTCAAGTATATTGGTATTCCAATAGTCATCTCTTTAATGGCATGTTATGAGAATAACACTAACCTCACATCACACGGACATATTATCTTTTATGTGGTACTTTATACAGTTCAGAGAAACATAATAACCTTGCATTACTTATTACCCCATTTGACATGTGTAGTTAACCGAAATGTATTGCAGTGAAGTTTTGCTTTTAAAGTATTTGGTGGTTTTCAGTGACCACATAGTTGATCATTATCATCACTAGCAACTTCACTATGATTGTACCCACATAGTGCCTTTGCAGTCAATTTTGTATCAGACCAAACTGAATGTTACAACTCTGACTGCTAGGTCATTTTCAGTGTAGAATTTCATGATCTTTGATAAAGATGAATTAAATATTTATGAAAATTTCATAGAATGTAGATGTTACTTTAACAAGCGGATATTAATTAGAAAGGAAGATAATGTGGGCATGTTGTCGCATTTAAATTAACCCCAACACACATGCACAAAAACACCTGGCTACACGACCTTGAGGTGGACATCACAAAGATGGGTCACACCTGGAGTCAGCTTGAGGGAATGGCACAGGACAGAAGCCTCTGGCGATCTTTTGTGGGCGGCCTATACCCCGGCAGGGTTTACGGGCAAAACTAACTAACAACACATGCACGTACAATCTATTCATAAAAAACACCAACATTATGCAGAATACATAAATTTAACATTTTTATTCCATACATTTAAACTTGCCACATGCAAGTTTTTATGAATTTCAAATTCACTAGTTGCATGTTTTTTTTAAATATAATACATCATGCGGTTTAGTACCTGCTCATACGTCTAATTCAGATGTTATGTGAGTGTGTCAAAAGTAACTTCTGATTTAAATAATGCACATTAAAAAAATATTTGAGCTTCCTATTGCACTAATTTTAAAATTAGGTTAGGAAGTTTTTTTTAACATTATATATACTAGTTAATCATTGTAATATTTACATAAGTGGTACTCGGCAAAACGACTCAATTAAATGCACAAATCAATTTCATGTTTTTTTAAATATAGATTTTTCTTTAAACCAGGGAGGAAAAAGTGCTAGGGTTGTCATCAAAAAGCATCCACCAACCAGAAGCACATTATTTTTTTTTAATCCTAAGGGAACTTTGAAAACAATCAGTTTAATCCTTGAAATGAAAAAAAAAAACCTGAAAATGATCTGAACATGTTTGTGTCAAAGTGCTTGAATGCTGATCAAAGTTTATCATGCATTTCATAAATAGCATACACTGGTGATGTTGGAAACATTATCCCTGTCATCTGCAACTATGTACAGAAGAGCAAACTACTTGTGTGGAGAACAATTCAGTGTGAGGGCATATTATTTGTCTCCCCCCCCCCCAGTATGGACCTGCCAAGTAAAACACAAATAACCATGTGCTTCAGATTCAAGTCCTCAAATTAGTAATGCTACCCCAGATATACATAGCTGTAATGATACCCCAGACATGCATAGCTGTAATGATACCCCAGACATGCATAGCTGTAATGATACCCCAGACATACATAGCTGTAATGATACCCAAGACATACAAGATGGTAATGAAGTCACAGGAGTACATGGTGGTAATGATACCCTAGGCATAATGGGTGATAATGAAGTGACAGGAATGCATGGGAGTATTGATATCCTAGGCATAATGGGTGATATGTTTTATGGTAGTCATTATATTTTGGTGTGTTTTAGTAGCTACTTTTCTCTCCTCCGAATTACTTGGATAAAAAGAAGTGTGATTATTACAGTATATGTAAAGAGAAGTGTGATTATTACAGTATATGTAAAGAAAAGTGTGATTATTATAGTATATGTAAAGAGAAGTGTGATTATTATAGTATATGTAAAGAGAAGTATGATTATTATAGTATATGTAAAGAGAAGTGTGATTATTACAGTATATGTAAAGAGAAGTGTGATTATTACAGTATATGTAAAGAGAAGTATGATTATTATAGTATATGTAAAGAGAAGTGTGATTATTACAGTATATGTAAAGAGAAGTGTGATTATTATAGTATATGTAAAGAGAAGTGTGATTATTATAGTATATGTAAAGAGAAGTATGATTATTATAGTATATGTAAAGAGAAGTGTGATTATTACAGTATATGTAAAGAGAAGTGTGATTATTACAGTATATGTAAAGAGAAGTGTGATTATTATAGTATATGTAAAGAGAAGTATGATTATTATAGTATATGTAAAGAGAAGTATGATTATTACAGTATATGTAAAGAGAAGTATGATTATTACAGTACATGTATATGTAAAGAGAAGTATGATTATTACAGTATATGTCAAGAAAAGTGTGATTATTACAGTATATGTAAAGAGAAGTGTGATTATTACAGTATATGTAAAGAGAAGTGTGATTATTACAGTATATGTAAAGAGAAGTGTGATTATTACAGTATATGTCAAGAAAAGTGTGATTATTACAGTATACATAAAGAGAAGTGTGATTATTACAGTATATGTAAAGAGAAGTGTGATTATTACAGTATATGTAAAGAGAAGTGTGATTATTACAGTATATGTCAAGAAAAGTGTGATTATTACAGTATACATAAAGAGAAGTGTGATTATTACAGTATATGTAAAGAAAAGTATGATTATTACAGTATGTGTGGGTTACATTAGATATGCTAAAGAAAACTTAAGGATCATATTCTCATATTTTTATCACATCAATAAGTGTAAGGATATTTATCATTACCACATGTACAAAAGATATTTAGCTAAAGTGTACAAGTTTTGCTAATAAACATTCAGCTAAACAGTACAAGTATTATCAATAAATGTATAGCTAAACAGTACAAGTATTACTAATAAATGTATAGCTAAACAGTACAAGTATTAACAATAAATAAACAGTACAAGTATTATCAATAAATGTATAGCTAAACAGTACAAGTACAAGTATTACCGATAAATGTATAGCTAAACAGTACAAGTACAAGTATTACTAATAAATATATAGCTAAACAGTACAAGTATTACTAATAAATGAATAGCTAAACAGTACAAGTATTAACAATAAATAAACAGTACAAGTATTATCAATAAATGTATAGCTAAACAGTACAAGTACAAGTATTACCAATAAATGTATAGCTAAACAGTACAAGTACAAGTATTACTAATATATAGCTAAACAGTACAAGTATTACTAATAAATGAATAGCTAAAGAGTACAAGTATTACTAATAAATGTATAGCTAAACAGTACAAGTATTACCAATAAACGTATAGCTAAACAGTACAAGTATTACTAATAAATGTATAGCTAAACAGTACAAGTATTACTAATAAATGAATAGCAAAACAGTACAAGTATTATCAATAAATGTATAGCTAAACAGTACAAGTATTACCAATAAATGTATAGCTAAACAGTACAAGTATTACTAATAAATGTATAGCTAAACAGTACAAGTATTATCAATAAATGTATAGCTAAACAGTACAAGTATTACCAATAAATGTATAGCTAAACAGTACAATTATTACTAATAAATGAATAGCAAAACAGTACAAGTATTATCAATAAATGTATAGCTAAACAGTACAAGTATTACCAATAAATGTATAGCTAAACAATACAAGTATAAGTATTACTAATAAATGTTTAGCTAAACAGTACAAGTATTATCAATAAACGTATAGCTAAACAGTACAAGTATTACTAATAAATGTATAGCTAAACAGTACAAGTATTACCAATAAATGTATAGCTAAGCAGTACAAGTATTACTAATAAATGTATAGATGAACAGTACAAGTATTGTCAATAAATAAGCCGTAAAAGTATTATCAATAAATAAACAGTACAAGTATTATCAATAAATAAACAGTACAAATATTAACAATAAATGTATAGCTTAACAGTACAAGTATTACTAATACATGTATAGATGAACAGTAGAAGTATTATAAAAAATTTATAGCTAAATAGTACAAGTATTACCAATCGAGCTAATCAGTACAAGTATTAGTAGTATCAATAAATGTATAGATGAACAGCTGTCCTTATCATCCAGGAGCTGGTTGATCTACCAGGCTATTTGTACTTCACACCTAGCTACTTTAAAAACAAAAAAGCTGGAGGAGGTTCTTCACACCACCAACCCATCTCATTTGGCAAATCACCCTTCAACTTGTCTTTAAGTCTAATGAAAGCCCCTTAGTATAAATGTTGCCGATAAAGTCAGATGTTTTACAACTTTATATATCATTTATCTTTTCAGAGATGGTTAGATCCGCTAAAGACCATCAAAAAGCAGTGCCGAGGTGAGTGGTAATTATAAATTCATATGATGAGATTTGAAAAGCAGTATTAGGTAGATACATTATTAGCTGTTACATATAACATAACCTTAATGTTTTAAAACTAATCCATAGTGATTGCTTTCATATCAGAGGTACCCCAATTTCAGCAATGGGCCAGGTCATGCAAGTGTCAAAATTGTGCAAAATAGCTCTGAATGTATGTACTTGGAATACAGTAATGCATGAAAACTCTTGAAAATTAGTTCCAAGTTGGACATATAAGATCTATATGGTGAAGCATATAATATCTGAGAAAATTAACTGAATAAATATGAATTTTAAAAAGATAATGAACTTAATTGTTTGGAATACCTCCATAGAACATGTATGCGGATTTAGGTACACTATCTAACTGATAAAAAGGTGTTGATATTTTTTTCAAATATCTCTGTCCATTCCATATTGCATGTATGCAGATTTCGGTTAATACTTACAGATACTTGGAAATTCCAACAGTTATTTATACCAGAGATGTTCTGCAATTAATGCCCTTTCATCACGTTTGAGCATGTTCAAACTTTGATCTATTTATGGAAGGTGAGAATTCAGTCAGTGGGTGGGTGGAAAAAATTACTGATTATTTTCAACTTATCAGTGTATTGTGTCGCAAGTGTGAAAAATGCATGGCAGTGAAGGATGAAGTGGAGTTTCTTGCAACACGGAGAACAAACAGTTCTTAAATGATATTGGATCCTGGTTAGATGAACTGCTAATGAAGAAAGAAATTTGATGCAAAGTCTTAAAATCTTGTTCATTTCATTTCATGTCAACTCTGCAAGAAATGGGATATATGCTTTGTATTATTTTTTGTATTATTTACAGAAATTGTGAGAAAAGCGACCCATTTACATGTACATAAAAAATTCATTTTTTTAAATTTAGGACACCAACTCACAAGAATTAACAAGTCACCAAATAACCTTCATTTTAGAGCAGACACTGTACAGTACTTAAACTAAACCTCATATACACCTCCAGTTGTCCGACTGTAAACCGGGGTGTGGTTTGGGGGCGGAAGATTCGCAGCCGTCATGACACGTTACATATATAGATAAGAAATAGATTAAGCTGTAAAATATTTGATAGATTAATGTGGATTATGAACTCTTTCTATTTAATGCTAAAAAGTCTAGCTACAGTGGTTATCTATTGTCTGTTGTTTAGCCATTAGCACAAGATAATTACTGCTACTACCAAGCTTTCTGGAGGATTGCCATGAAACTTGACACATTCATCTTATGTTGGTCCTAAATGAAGTTGGTGCTGCTTGGATATTCAGTATGTCCTCCACAATGGCCATCTTGAAAATCTTATTGCTGCTTTTGCTGAATAGTCGTATCAAATTGCACATTTCACTAAAAGACTTTATAATGTCTAGCTGGTCTGAAATGAAAAGGGTGTCAGTTTGATGTCCAATTTGACCAGCATTATGAGTGTCCATCTTGAAAATCTTATTTTGTTTATCATCCTGAATTGATGTAGTGTTTTCTCCACACTGCTTCTTATGATATCTGATGACAGTGCTGCAGAACTGGTGTCCAATGTGGCAGACACAGGACTCCATTTTGAAAATCATTCATTTTATTCCTAATCATTGCAAATGGTAAGTAATATTAGCATGAAGGTTTTGCAAGAAGACTTATTATGATGCCTAGCTTATCTAGCATAAAAATTGTGCCGAGATGGACAGTAGCCATTTTGTTTCTTACTCATTCTTCTGAAAGAAATTTAATATTACCATAGGGTTTTTCACCAGAAGACTTTTTATGATATATTGTTGGTGCAAAATGAAACCTTACTGGTATTGATCTAATGTCCAATATAGTGACTTGGTTTAAATTTCCTTAGCATCATATGCCACTATAGTGTTAAAAGTGCTTTTAATATCAGTCCCAAGAAAATCTTAAAGTGTGCTCATTAACCTGCCTTAAAAAGTGGATCATGATTACCTACTTTTCATGTTACAACAATTACAGTTTTTTATTTTGCATTTAGTCGAGTTTCTCAGACAAGGCTTTATCTTTTGAGGGAAATACAACAAGCAAAATACTTTTCATGCTCCAGTTTTTTTCCCCCACATTTATGGCAGAGTTTATACATCACTGTTCTTTATATAGTTCTGATGATTGTATACATCTTGAAGGCCATCTCACCTCTATCTGGGTAGGTTCGAGTTTCAGATTCGGCCAATGTGCATAT
The DNA here is from genome assembly GCA_029339505.1 of Unio delphinus. Taxonomy (NCBI): domain Eukaryota; kingdom Metazoa; phylum Mollusca; class Bivalvia; order Unionida; family Unionidae; genus Unio; species Unio delphinus. The sequence continues at coordinate 8,966,606 of JAQISU010000035.1, read as the reverse complement.
GTGAGAAAGCTTGCCAGTAGCTTCTCATGGGTCAGTGGTTCTTTACAGTGGTTTTCCCCGGGTTCTTCCTCCACCATTAATTGTGGCTACCATGTATAGCCTATCATGTGCTGAAAAATAGCATTAAACCCTACAACAACAACAACAACAACAACATCTTGGAGGCTGCTACTCATTACATGCAAAAAAATGGACACATTGACATACTGTGTCTGTTGTGCTTAAGCAGTTTCATTACATCTGAGTCAGTACCTTGGCTACCATTGTATGTACAGTCCTAAAATTGTACGGCTGTTTTTATATTAGTTATGTGAAGTACCTCATTGATGTACTTGTTAAGGTCATGGTAATTGACTTTTCAAGTGAGAATGAATGCTTTTGGATTATGCTGTACATGCTGAAGTTAAACTGTAGCATTCTGCTTAAGTTTTATACGTTGTCTGGGCTAGTGTGATATAGAATATGTCATCATCAGAATTGAAATATGTATTGCATTGAAAAAATATCTTTTTTTCTATATTTGCCACAGATTACTGAAAACTGTGTTTCCTTAGCAGAATGTTAATTTTTCCGAAACTACTGCACATTTAATGTTACCAAGATAACTCTCTGATTAAAGGTACTACATTTTAGATAATAGTGTCAGATCAGCTTTCTATCCATACAGTTGATTTGAAGAGCTACAGAAGTAAGCTTACCGTGCTTTCTTCTCTCATTCCAGGACCACCTTATGAATTTTTCTTCCGTGTCAAATTCTATGTATCTGATCCAAGCAAGCTAGCAGAAGAGTATACCAGGTAAATCTGCAAATGTTTTTCAATTTTCTGAAATTTTGGATTCTTGTGTTTATATTTGTTGATAATTCTGCAAACGATACCATTCTACAATTTTGCACATTCTTACCCACCTTTGCTGCTACTCACTATGTATCACATAATAATAATAATGAGGACTTTGTATAGCACCTAATTGTTTGAAGCTCTAAGTGCTTTACACCATCTATAATGATATGACTATACTTCAGAAAAACAAATGACAAAAACAATGAAATTGGAATACATAAAAACATGCTGAAAACATATAAGATACAAACATTATTAGGTCTCTAAGTTTGTTCCTGCAGTCGAGTTTTAAGAGCACTCTTAAAAGGACCACTGTGTCTTTGTGTCTAATTTCAATGGGCAATTCGTTCCACGTCGCCGGGCCCTGGTATGCAAAGTACTGTTGTCCATAATAATGTATGGTTTCATTGCATTGATCATTGATAGAACAAATTAAGAATTCATATGAATTTAAATGTTTTAAACGTTTGGCTGAAGTTGGACTTGCACTGGGAGTAACCACAGGGGGCTTCAGTTCTTGCTTGCATAGTGTGTATGGTAGGTTTTTAAAGAGTGCTTTTTTAAAAGATAATTCTTGACACTTACATATAAATATGTACATTATATGTTACACTTATTTATCAAACTATACTGCATATAGCTCAATAAGATTTGCTATTTTTGAGTAGAAAATTGGACTTTTCATTAAATACCTGTCAAGCACCTTATTTTTTAACCACCATTAAATAATGCCATCCAGTTATCTGATATTTCACTGACCCATGGGGTTGAATGAGCATGGACAGCGATGATGCGGGATGCTGAATGAAATACAGAGCTCCAACTGGTCAGCTAAAGATGGTGTGCCTTTCTTCACACAAAGAGTTTTGTGATTGATATACAGTCCTTAGTGTACATAATGTTTACAGAAGCAAAATTGGGGCTTTATATTATTGTGAAATTTACAGATATTTTGCTTTTGACTTAGTTTTTAAGTTTCAGGGAAAGGAGGAGTATTCCTTTTTTCTAAATAGACTTTGTCACTGATCACAATTACAGATACTAGAGGCTGAGTGAAGCCTGCCACTTTGAATATTCAAGTCCTATATTTTGGTACTTACACACTCCAGTTGTATTACTCTTTTTTTTCAGATAGTAAGTAAAAATAAAAGCTCATCTTGTTACTTTTGGCTCATATTCAGGTATCACTTCTTTCTGCAAGTCAAACGTGATATTGTGGAAGGAAGGTTGCAGTGTCCCAGGAGTACAGCAGTCTTGTTAGCAAGTTATGCTGTACAGTGTAAGTAGCCCATCAAATTTAGTAATTATTGCAGTGTAAATAGACCATCTAATTTAGATATTATTGCAGTGTAAAAAATAGACCATCAGTAGTTTAGTAATTATTGCAATGTAAATAGACTAATTTAGTAATTTTTGCAGTGTAAATAGACCATATAATTTAGTAATTATTGCATTGTAAGTAACACATCTAGTTGAGTAATTATTGCAGTGTAAGTAACACATCTAGTTGAGTGATTATTGCAGTGTAACTAGACCATAAGTATTCAAGTAATTACTGCAGTGTAAGTAACACATCTAATTTAGTAATTATTGCAGTGTAAGTGGCCCATCTAATTTAATAATTATTGCATTGTAAGTAACACATCTAGTTGAGTAATTATTGCAGTGTAAATAGACCATCTAATTTAGTCATTAATGCAGTGCAAGTAGCCCATCTAATTTAGTAATTTTTGCAGTGTAAATAGACCATAAGTATTCAAGTAATTACTGCAGTGTAAGTAGCCAATCAATATTTTAGTAATCATTGCATTGACATTATTATTATAGCAAAGAACATTATTTACACCTTGCAAGATTTTGAAAGTTTCTGCTTATGTGTATGGTATTTCTTAGTCTTGTAAATATGTTACCAGTCCTCATTTTCAACAACACAAGTCTTAGGTCTAGATTCAAGACTTTTGATGATTTCTGTGTGTGGTGATAGCAGTACTCTAAGTTTGATAATTCCTCTGTGTGGTGGTACGCTACTCAAAGTTTGATAATTCCTTTGTGTGGTGGTATGCTACTCAAAGTTTGATAATTCCACTGTCTAATGTCATCGGGTATAAAGTCCAAGAACTCGTCCTCATTTTCTGATAAAGTTCTTAAATCCCTCCAACATCTAGTAAATTGTTGTTGTGCAGTCATCATAAATATCATCTGACTCGCTTTCCTTGGCCTCACTGTCAGATATGATGCTGATTTCACTTCATTGTTGTTTAATAAATTGCCATGGTCTAGTCTTCATAAACGTTTTCCGACTCGCTTTCCTTGGTGTCACTGTCATATGTGGATGCTGATTTAGAGATTGAGCTTGAGCTCACAAGTAACACTTTTGATCATAGTTTGTGAAATCTGTTTAAGGTTGCAGTGTCAGTTATGTGGCAAGGTCAAATAAGGTCACCCTCTGTAGCTGTATATACTGTCTTACAAATCGAGTCCATCTATTACATAATTCACTACTACATCTTGGTCTATGCAGTTTGTTAGGATAGGAGTAATCAAGAGAACAAACAGCATAGGCCCAGATCTACTGGCACTTTATCTGATAGTAGGTCAGGGTCTATGTTTTTTGCAGTGGGACCAGACTTCAGAGTGAGTATGTGGTAATTCTCATGGAGACAAGTTTTGACTTTCAAAAACGGATTCTTCTGGTATATTCTAGTGTTTTGATAATGGTTTTATACACATGAATATAATAGTCATATGCATGTTTGTATTGCAAACAATCTTCAAAACAGTATAGACCCAGATATTTTGGTGCATGTAATAAAAGCACATCTGAAGTGCATTTTAATACTTGTAACCAGACATATGATTTGGTGAAATTCCCACTAGGATGCAAATTCTAAACATGAAACTCTATCCTTTAAACCTAGCCAACATTATCCACAAACCTAAACAACAGAATAAAGGTGTATCAATTTTCTGGCTACAGTGTCAAAACATGCACCATATTTGGCATTGTTTGGTGTGAATTACTAAGAATTTACTATTTTCTGTGGGGTACCAGTTTTTGTAGATCTTGAAGGATTCTTTAGTTAAATACATAGGACTACTTTCATTTTATACAAAATTATGCAACCAACAAAAACCCTAAAATTGTGATCCATGGAAATGAACTGATGGTACACATTTATGACAAAAAACATTTCACTGCAACATGTATTTATTTTTTTTCTCCTTGCAGCGGAATTGGGTGACTACAATCCAGATGAACATATAGATGGGTATTTGTCAGAATTCAGGTTTTTTCACAGTCAGACAGAAGATTTTGAGAAAGAAGTTTCTGAGCATCATAAAAAACACAGGTTTGTATTTTTGTTCAGTGGTGTTTGACACTTGAACCAAAGAATTCTTTTCCAGCCATGATTTACCATATTTATCTGATAATAAGCCCATACCCTATTTAATTTTGGCTGATATTTACTGCAGATATCTCTGACAATAAGTCCACTATCTACTTCTTGATAAAAATTGTCATTCTTATCAGGGGGAAAATGTTATAATTGCAAAATATGGTCTTGTTCATGTACAAAAGAGACATTTTAGGAACAAAGATGGCAACCTTGATTCAGTAATGTTATCAGAGAGAGGATAAACGTCAGTTCCACTTGTATCACACCAATCACTTCAGAAGGTCATAACCAAGTCATCCAAATGCTGGAACAGTGACCAAAGTAAAGCGTTTATCTACCTGGTGAAAGAATCACCAATACACAGTCCAGAAGTATGAAATGTTTTGGATCCCGGGAAGGTTATGAAGGATCCGATTGCCAGCCAATTATATGACCTGTTTGTTTTTTCTTTGAGGACTATCAGTGATTAGTTAACAAAGAATCATTTTCTATACTTGATTGTCATCAATCGGAATGATATTTATTATTATTATTGGTGATGATGTTGTTATTATCAGCTCCACTGGCAATAGACCAAGAGAGTTTATGGGATGGTATGTTGGCCACTATCTATCTGTTATCACTATTCATAAGCTTCTTAGAGCATTGCCTTACATTTTTTCATCAAATGGTCATGTTTGTCCTCATTTAAAATGGTGCTGCTTCTAAGCTTCTTGGTTTTATTTCATGAGTAGACTTCAGGATGGCCATATTCAACATGGTTTATTTTTCATCAGTAGACTTCTGGATGGCCATATCGACATGGGGTTATCACCAGTAGACTTCTGGAAGGCCTTATCAACATGGGCTTATGTCATCAGTATACTTCTGGATGGTCATATTAACGTGGGTTTTATTTCATCAGTAGACTTCTGTATGGCCATTTCAACGTGTTTTTTTTTTCATCAGTAGACTTCTGGATGGCCATATGAAAGTTGATTTTATTTCATCATTAAACTTCTGGATAGCCTATTGGCATGGGTTTTCACCAGTAGACTTCAGGATGGATATATCAACATGGGGTTTGTTTCATCAGTAGGCTTCTGGATGGCCATATTGACATGGGGTTTTCATTAGTAGACTTCTGGAAAGCAATATAAACATGGGTTTTATTACATCAGTAGACTTCTGGAAGGCCATATCAGCATGGGTTTTGTTTCATCAGTAGGCTTCTGGATGGCCATATCGACATGGGGTTTTCACTAGTAGACTTCTGGAAGGCCTTATCAGCAAGGGTTTATGATATTAATAGACTGCTGGATGGCCATTATTCAACATGGGTTTTATTTCACCAGTAGACTTCTGGATGGCCATATCAACACGGGTTTTATTTCATCAGTAGAGTGCTGGTTGGCCATGTCGACATGGGGTTTTCACTAGTAGACTTCTGGGAGGCAATATAAACATGGGTTTTATTACATCAATAGATTTCTGGATGGCCTTATCAACGTGGGGTTTTATTTCATCAGTAGATTTCTGGATATCCATATCAGTGTGGTTTTATTTCATCAGTAGACTTCTGGAAGGCCTTATCAGCATGTGTTTATGATATCAATAGACTTCTGGATGGCCATATCAACATGGGTTTTATTTCACCAGTAGACTTTTGGATGGCCATATCAACATGGGTTTTATTTCATCAGGAGACTTCTGGATTCAATAACTACTTGGGGTTATAGCCAGTAGACTTCATCTGAGGTGGATGCTCTAACCACTAAGTCACCAGAGCAGTCTAAATCATTGTAAATTATCTTGAACATTTTTTTTAAAACCATACCATGTCAGTGGTAGACGCATATAGTGTTATCGTTTTCCATACATGCAACCTATCATCACTTCTTGGTTAAGTTTTGTTTCTAAGTTATTTTGGTCATTTACAGTGCATACATGTTCCATGAATACAGTTTAATTTTTATTTTAATTTTAATTGGACCAACTGATAACAAAACCATATCTGTCAACTTTGGGTTATCAAAATATTAATGATAATGATGATCATGATGATGATTGTGACAATGATTACAATGAGCAGACATAGGTGCAGTATATAAACTTATTTTAATTTGATGGGATATAGAGAGACAGGACAAATATAAATACTACTGCTAATAATAATACATTTATTTCAGGGGTCAGACTCCTGCAGATGCTGAGTATAATTACCTCGACAAGGCCAAGAGGCTGGAGATGTATGGTGTAGATTTACACAATGCTAGGGTAAGGGTAAGCGTGCTAACTGAACAGCCACCACTGCAGTGTATGTTGCTGTGCCATCTAGTATTAATACTCCCTCTGCTAACATTTTTTTATGGTTCTGTGCTGTCAGTGAGTAACTCGTTACTTAAATGTTTCATAAATTCAGGATACTCAAATTTGCTCTTACGGAGTAGTTAGGTATCATAGGTGATGTTTTCTTTGATTCCATTGACCACAGATTGTGGCTCAGAATTTCAGAGAAGGAGAAATAAATTATGAGCTACTTCCATAAATCACCTTGATAGATTTACATTGCTTTACATTATATCTTCTCACAAGGCCCTTTTAGATTTATGTTCCTTAAACCAAATCTTTTTACATTGCCAAACCTTGAAGGAGCTCGGTTTAAGTGCGTCTTATCATGTAAAAGTTGGAGTTAATGAAGACTTGCTTTAACTCATTTTTACATAGTAGACACTAAGTTAGTCTTATCACGTAAAAGTTGGAGTTAATGAAGACTTGCTTTAACTCATTTTTACTCAGTAGACACTATGCAAGAAAGTTGCATCAGAAAGTGAGAGCAAATTTGAGTTGCAGTACAGCTGTCTTTTCTCCATGCATTGTGATGTGGGGGGAGAGAGGATGGATAGAATTGGGGAAAATAATAATAATAATAATAATAATAATAATAATAATAATAATAATAATAATAATGAGGATTTTGTATAGCACCTAATCTTTAGAGGCTCTAAGGGTTTCACAACATCTATAATGATATGACTACAGAAAAACAAAAACAAATTAGAAAACAAAAAATCCTGAAAATATTTAAGGTGGTAAATATTGTTAGGTCTTTAAGGTTGTTCTTGCAATTGAAAAAGATGCGTTATAAGAGCACTTTTGAAAGGGATCACTGCGTCTTTATGTCTAAAACGAAACCTACATATTGTAACATTTAAAATCCTGCAGCCAGCTTGAAAATATCTATAACTACGACTCCTGAATGGATAGCCGTATTAATTTTGGTTTTTCACTGTACAAATTCCCACATTTGTAGAAACTATGTTGATATATCATTTAATATTGCACCTGAATGGTGTGTGATAAGTAATACAAATAATACAATATTAATTTCAGAAGCAAAAGACCCAAACATTTGATTATTATTTTCAATAATCAATTGTTTTCTTCTGTAAAATATTTTTAAACACTTCTACTTTTAATGTTTTTTCTTTCAGCACAACCATCTTGTTAATTAGTTTAAGGATAAGCCATTTCAAACATTTACTCGTGTCTGTTACCAATACCAGAAATCTTCACCTGTGTGGTAATCTGGTGATACTGATAATTTCATGAATTCAGAGACAGAAAAATATTTTCAAGTTAGCAAAAATGACATTTTCCTTGAAAAATATACAATGTATTAAAATCAGTGCTTGAAAGAATGAAAGAATATAGTAAACTCTTTTACAACTTTTATATAAAAGCAAAACATTACTGGCAAGAATGTAACGCATTTTGACAAAAGAATCAAGAATATGAAGGTCTTCTAGATAGGAACACATGATGCTAATCGTCCATCAAATAGGATGGTAGGATTTGACCAAATTTGATATAAAGCACTGAGAGGTAAAGGTATTTTACATTCATACAAATGATGCCAAGCCCACTCAATAATGGTTTTTGTTACTAAAGCACCCACCATTATGAATCACTGCCATCTCACCTTTGTCTGCATGCATTCCAATCTCTAGTTCGACCAATGTGGGTATGTGAATAAAACTTGCCAGTAGCTTTTCATGGGTCCAAGGTCCTGGGTTTTCTTTTCTTCCTCCACCATTACCAAATTTGACGATGTGATCTTTGGCAATAATGTCATTAAGATTTCTAGAAATGATGCAGATTCCTAGAAATATTGAGAAGTGAAAGACTTTTCATTAGATTTTGCATTACTCTGGTGTCAGATTTTACAAGAGTCGTCTTTGTGTATTGGCTATTCCGTTGTAAATTACTGACATCGACGACCATTGCATGGTGTGGTTTCTGATGAGTTGACATGGGTGGGATAACTGTCCAAGCATGACGTGGAGAAATGAAAAGTAGCTGTACTGTATGCAATCTTTTGTATCCCATGTATCATTATATATTCAAATAGTTTTAGAAATCAATCATTTTAATGTTATGAAGCAGTTGTAATCATTGAGCATATTTTGTCCTGTTGTATTTTAAGATTAGTTACACTCTGTTTCCAATGAAGACATGTTTACAGAAAAAACCAATATACTTGTAGCAGACCTTAAAGAGAAAGAAAGTATTTTGGACATGACAACACTTTGTCTCTTGTAACATTTTGAATTAATATGAAAATTATTTGAAGCCAAAATCTTCAGTGGTGATTGGTTGCTGGCATTTAGGCATCGACTCTAGGTTTGAAATATATTTGTCCTCATTGGGCATCTTTGTAGATACATTTTCTTTTTGAAGAACAGGATGTTACTAATGCTGTTTTCTTACTTTTTAAATGGAAAATTAAGGTTATTTTTGTTCATCATTGTGTAAAGAAGACTCAACATATTAGTATATATTTAGCTTTCATGATAGACATATAACATATATATTTAGCTTTCTTGATAGACATATATTATATATATTTAGTTTTCATGTTAGACATATGTATATATATATTTAGCTTTCATGATAGACATATATTTAGCTTTCATGATATATATATATATATATATATATATATATATATATATATATATATATTTAGCTTTCATGATAGACATATTTAGCTATCATAGTAAACATATATATTTAGCTTTCATGATAGACCTATATATATGTATTTAGCTTTCATGATAAACCAATCAAATGGCCTAGTGTTTAGAGTGTCACCTCAGAAGCTGGAGGTCATTGGTTCAAACCCTGCTGAGTCATACCAAAGTCTTATAAAAATGTTACTAACTGCTGCCTTGCTAGGTGCTCAGCATTAAGAGGTTATTGTTAGGACTAGTCGGCCTAGTGTCAGGATAATGAGACCAGTGCTAGACATAATTATCATCTGCCACACATGTCATAGCAACATGACTGAAAGATTGTTACAGCTATGTTAAAAATCCTAATCACACACACACAGACACAGTTTTCATTATAGTAATTTAAAAAAAAATTGTTTTGCAACATTGCTGCAACCTCTGTAATACTTGGAATGTATAATACACCTAGCGTGCTGTTCTGCATCATGTAGTTTAATGCATGTCTTAAGAGGCAACTAATGGAGGTAGGTCTGAGGAGTTATGTCGACTCGGTGGTGGAATAAAAACTGAAAGAGTTCAAATTTTTTTTAGCCAATGTCGACATTCATTGTATGTCCATGAGCACTTTACTTCAGGTCCCTTGGCATTATAAAGATTTATTTGTTGTAATGTGCATTTAAACACCAGACCAGTCAAATAATTTCTTTTTGCACTCTGTGCTTTTGGTTTGAAATTCATTGCAACATATGCAGTACAGGTTAATTGATGTAATGAGATTGATGTAATGAAATTGATGTAATGAGATGTAACTTTTGCTTAAGTGTCATTATAACACGCAGTGTCATTATAACATGCTTTTCTTACATTATAATTTATTTTCTTTTACTTTTTGGTCTTTAGTTTATTAAGTATCATGCAGTTGTATCTATACACAAATTACTGAAAACTAATATTCAGTGTAATATGTGCACATGCTTGAAAAAGTTCAGTCTGGATTTGCTTAAAATTTAAAAAATATTAATGCTTTAAGGACTCATCTTGGTTCATTTTGTGAGAATGATGTAGCTACTAAAATCTGCTTAACATCATGAATTTTTTAATTGCCTACCACCTTACTTCCATATTCTGTTACTACTCAACTTGGCAGGTTAAATCAGTCCCAGAAATGGTTCTTGATTGTATTTAATTGTTTTTTTTATTTTTTTATTTATACATTTGAGAAGGAACACTCAGAATGAAAATCTTTCTGTAGAGAACAGGAGGTAACTCTTCAGTACATGTTTTGGTGACTGTCATATGTGTGGTTGACTAATATAATGAATTCTGATCTCACTAAATTTACTGCAATGAGAATTTGTTATGTACATGGTATGAATATTACAATGAATGTGGTAAATAAGCACATGTTAAAGTCAAACATCTGTTTCTGTATAAGCAATCTTTACTTGTATTCTCTGGCTAGTATCTTTCTGTTCATTTATTTTTATTACCTCTGTGGACTCAGGATATAGATCAATTCAGTCCTTGCACATGTTGTAATAGGTCATTAATGGAGACAGGAACCATGATGGCTTAGTACCAGCATTGTGACCAGAAGGGGTGGGTGTTGTGTTGGTGGGTGTGTCCCCCATTCAAAATTTTCAAGCAGAAAAGACTAAAAGCCCTCTCCTAAATAATTTAGTTAATTATGTTTCTGTTAATATTTTACTGTTTGTCTTCCAGGATCAAAGTAACTTGGATATACAGCTCGGTGTGACATCAATCGGACTTGTTGTATTTCAAAATAATTTAAAAATCAATACATTCCTATGGTAAGTTCACAACCAACTATGCTTGGGACTAGATAAACTTAATGAAATGTGAGATGATACTAATTATGGAAAATTGTTCATATTTGTGTCATTTTATATTTTAGTTGGCATGAGATTTCTTTCTGACTTTCGAATAAAATTGGAAAAACAAATTTGCTGTGCTACAAAATATTAATATTTTCATAAAAAAAGGATGCGCCAAGGAAAGTATTCTTCTGCATTCATATTATGGAAGTACACAAGTAAAGAGAAGTTTGGTGTCAGTGAATTCTTTGCTAAAGCTAGGATTTAATGTTAGAGTTACTTGGTCCAGATATAATTTGTAATGGTGGATACAGGTGCAGTACTTAGTACAAGTGAATGCTTATTGCTCATGTTGTGTTTAATATGAATTGGATTTTTTCTGTGTATTTTAGCATTTTTATGCAAAACAGAAACTATTGTTTAATAATTTATTGTAATATTAGCACACATTCTTCTATCACATCTTGGTATATCCTTTTCTTGAAGAAACCATTTAAATTCTCTGTATGATCTAAATCACAGTTGAGAATTTTGTGTTTTACTGGTGTCATGATACTGTACATGTGTACTATGGTAAATATTAAATCTGTCAAACATATGAAGGATGACTTGTAAATTTTACACAAATATTCAGATTTTTTTTTGTCATGGAGGGATGCGTGTCCCCACTTGTCATGGCATGTTGTCCATTCTCTTTTCCGATTACAGTTTGTGTTACTAATAATAGCACATTTTAAAATGAGTAACAAAGTATTGATCCACAAATTAAGCCAATGATTAGACCTGATCATAGTTATTTCCCTTGCATATTATTTTGTTGTTGACATTAAATAGTAGAGAATACTCTTGAAAGGAAAGATAATTCTGCCAGTAATGTTTCAGTGTTATATAAATTCAAGTAATGCATAAAGGAAAACAAAATCAGAAAACTATTAAGTATTGTTTACAGTAGTATGTGTTTTAATATAAAAGACATATATAGCAGAATCTCTCCAGTTCTTCTGTTTGGTCCTTTTAAAACTAGGTACATGTTAATCCTTTAAGGAATCATTATTCTCAGTAGTTTTATTTTCAGTATTAATAGGCATAGTTTGTAGATATACAAATCTTTATACTTTTGGAAAGAAATGCACAGATGCATCTCAACAGCTGATAAAATCCTTCTTACTTTCAAGTTGTCAGTAATTTCCAGCAGTTGCCTCCCTTTCACCATATGTTTTCTTTTGCAGGGCCAAAATAGTAAAAATTTCCTTCAAAAGGAAACAGTTCTTCATCCAACTTCGCAGAGAAGGGGTGAGTATGTGTCAATTATATGAATACTGGTTGATGTTTTCAAGAATTAGTTGTGATGTAGAATACATTTTAAAATTTCAATGTCAGTTTTGAAGAAAAAAAATGGAAATAAAAAATAAACAGCTGCTCCATGAGGATGGAATTTAGAAGCAGTTGTTTCATTCAGGCAAAATAATTTCATTAACAGTTATGCATATTAGTTTTAATGAAAGCCACATCATCCATGCATGTTTATTTTTCCTCATTTGAATGGAATTATTTACTAAATCACTTCAAGTTTGACTTAACCAAAAAGTGGACTATAAACATTCATTACATCAGCCATGTGTGTCACGGGACTAATATTTTTTAGTCTGAAGTACAAAACTTCAGTTCCTATTCTTTATATTATTTTGTAAGTTTTATTAATGTTTTTAAATTGTTTTTGTTGTTGTTTATATACCTACCATTAGGTGATGCCAAAAAAGTTACGATATTGTCATTCCCATGCATCTGTCAGTTACCAGTTTAATTTTTGCACAATAACTTTAGTTGTCCACCATCTACAATTACCAAAATTTGTGTATGGCATATATTTGGGGTTAGGAGAAATTGATTTCATGGTCAAATCTCTGAGGGCATATGATGTGCCATTCATTATCAAATTGTCAAATGGTTGTGAATCCATAGCCTGCACAAATACTTGATTAATTTCTAATTAAACATTTGCAGTTTTTTGTGAAAAACATTTATTTTTGATAATTGGAGAGCAGTATTTGACTTAATCTAAATCAAGTCAGCAGATATGAGAAAGAACAATAAATAAATAGCTGTGGTATTTTTAGAAACTGTACAAGTTAACTTATTTTTTTTTACTCTAGCACTACAATTTATATGTTTTGGAAAATATATTTTTGAGGAAAGTACACTGATTGTAGAAGGGGATGAATGGTTAAGCAATAAAACAAATTCAGGTAGACATAATTTTGTTTGAGTGGAGTTAGTTTTAATGGCACTTTTGGCATATTAGTTATGTCGACAAGGAATTGTGAAAATACTTAGGCAGCAGACTTCTGAGACCCTTGTATTACAAGTCAGATGCCATATCAGTTGAACTACTGCAGTCTCCAAAGAGAGAGACAAATGAAATTTGTTGTGTGTGTTTCTATGGATATGTTGATGACCTCATTTGATTTTCATGCAGTTATAGCATTCTTTTAAAAAAAAATGTATATAAGAAATATGGGATGTGTTAGTAACATTAGATATATATATTTCAATAAATTTCTGTCACCTTTTTATATAAAGCAACGTGTTATGACAGTTACATTGGATGTATATATTTTGAATTAATTGATGTCTCTTTATTTAACTTTAAAAAGCTTTGAGTGAAGAATTCAATTTTGATTTCGTATTTTGCAGAATGAAAATATAGAAAATCTCATAGGTTTCAACATGGTCAGCTACAGATCGTGTAAAAACTTGTGGAAGTCATGCGTGGAGCATCATACATTTTTCCGGTTACACACTCCCAACCCTCCCTCCAAAAAAGTTTTCTCCCTTGGCTCCAAGTTCAGGTACAGGTGAGTGGTGGTGTTTAGAGGAAAAGCCTGGTAGTATTACCATGTTAGTGTTGGGATTGGTTAGACATAAATATCACTTTTCTGCCAGAGATGATAGCATGATATTAAATGTTGAGTTTCGGTCTCCAGTTGTTGTGTTAAAGTTTTTGTGCCAAGATTTTATTAAAGTGTTTGTTTGATACTTTTGCATCAAAGTTGTTTGTCGTAAAACTTTGCTTTAAAATATTTGTGTTAAAGCCCTTTGTCTTGAATTATTGATAAAGTTTTCAAAGTTTTTTGTGTTAAGAGTTTCATGTTAAATTTCTGTTAAAGTTATTGCAACTCTGATATTGTGGGAGCACAATGTGCAAGTGTGAAACCATTTTCGGCACAACTCCGATTCTCAGCAATAATAGCAGGTAGAAAGTCATAGTAACAATTTCATGGAACCAACAATGGTAAACTCATCATTATCAATAGTGTTATATCATCTGGAATTTTATGAGACAGCAGATCATTGTCTGCAGGCGACCTTGTCTTGTGTACGACTATGTATGCAATAGGGATTTAATTTTGTTTATCTTCTGAAATTGAAAAATTCATGAATGAAAACTTGCAAAAAATTACTGTTATTATTTTATATAATAATTTCCTTCCATGTATTGCCAGAAACACCTTGATGGGTAAAATTGTGGTCTTAGAGTAAACATGATTTTGTTTGAATAAAATATAATGCTCACACTGTTTACTTTAACTCCAAATAAAAAATAGTATATATCATTGTGGATTTGATTTATCTATGCTGTTAAATGCTTCTTGGATATTTGGATATTGCAGATTTTATAGTTTCTAAGGTGCAAGTACATATTCATCCCAATGAACATTTTATCTGATGGTGATTTTCTAGAAATTAAAGCTTACGTTATAAGAAAGACAGTATATACTTTTTCTTTAAAATTTAAAATTGCTTTTTTAATTTAGTAAGTTTAATGTTACTTGATATTGTCTGTAATTTCATAGATATAATAAAGTGAATTAAATCAGTTATTTTTTAAAAGTTTGTTTTGCTCTATATTAATATATACTTGAACAAAGAGTCTATAGAATCCAGGAAACAGTTTTTGTTAGCTAATGTTACTGTTTATTGGCTTTCAAACATTTTATGCATTAGTGTTGTAATATTATGTCTTTGATATTTTATGTCACACCTAGCAACATCATAATGCAATGATGACAAAGTTATCATTACATTCAGATGTTGTTACATTACATCTTAAATATTGTACGTCACACCTAGCAATATCATAATGCAGTGTGCTGAAGTAAGTATGCATACAGATGTTGTTACATTGTCACAGCTAGCAATATCATAATGCAGTGTGCTGAAGTAAGTATGCATACAGATGTTGTTACATTGTCACACCTAGCAATATCGTAATGTAGTGTGCTGAAGTAAGTATACATACAGGTGTTGCTACATCTTAAATATTCTGTCGGTATCACATTGCAGTGTGATGAAGTAATCAAATCAAAGAGTTGTAACATTATATCATAAATATTCTATGTCATACCTAGCAGTATCACATTGCAGTGTGATGAAGTAATCATATCCCGGAGATGACATTACATCTTAACCCTTTACCTCATAGCATGTACAGGATCTCTCCAGTGGCCTAGTGGTTAGAACGTCTGCCGCAGAAGCGGGAGGTTGTAAGCTTGATCCCCGGCCGAGTCATACCAAAGACTTACAAAAATGGTACTAACAGCTGCCTCGCTTGATGCTCAGCTTTACGAGGTTTGTGGTAGGACTGGTCGGCCTGGTGTCAGGATAATGTGACTGGGTGGGACATCATGCTACATGTCTGCGGCATGATGCCCCAGTGCTAGACATCACTATAAACTGCGTCACTGCAGACATCGTAGCGATATGACTGAAAACTTGTTAAAGCTACGTTAAAAATCCAAAGTGCACTATAAATAGAACACCTGTTACCTAGTAAACTACACATTGCCCTGCCAGTTAACTGTTACAGCAGTGTAGTATATGCTATGTTCATCATCAATTTTAACCATTTAATATTATTGGTACACATCTATTATGTATTACTCCTTCATTGTCAAGCCTGTGAAGCTATGTGACCAACCATAGCTGACATTTCTCATCCTCGAAATATACTATTTTGTCTACGCCAACAACAAATTTGATTAATGATAAAAACTCAGTGATATACATCACTATCAGAGCCTTTACCTAAGTTATTGAAGCTCTATGTTGTCATGATTCTAATTGTGAAAACTCAAAGTACTTAACAAAATCTGCAGCCTCCATTATGTAGAGTTGAAATCCTACCCAGTTATTTAAGTAGCAGATCATTACTAGAGCTTAAATAGGGACCATATGATCTGATGTACTGGTAATTCACATCAGTGAATATAGTATCTAAAAGGGGTTTTCCCCTGAAGGTGGCACTACGAGTACCAGCTCAAAATGGCTGATGTTTACAGCAGACATCCAAATGCACTTCCATGAGAATGGGGTAGAGGTTTCAAAACACGCATCCATGCGAATCAGGTAGAGGCATCCAAAGATCTTGATTGAGAATTGGGTAGAGTTGTCCAAAGATGCTTACAGGAGGTAAAGGGTTATTTATGTCAGACTAAGCAATATCACACTGAAGTCTTATGAAGTAATTGTTGCATACTGTTGTAAATAAAACCCACACACGGTATGTAATAACTAAGCTTTTAACGTTGCAGAGTGCTAGAATCATGTATGGAATCGGGATTAATATGTATGTAGCTTATTAAATAATACATCACAATATAAATTTGCCCTCTTAAGCCAAATTCATTAAAATATTTGTTAAGCATTTAGCAAAATTTCATATCGGAAATCTTTTCTTCAAACAAACCACTTTTTTAAAATAATGATAATGGTGGACACCATTGGGGTTATCAGACAGAAAATAATGTGTTCAGCTTTTTTCTTTCCCTAATTTTGGAGAAAAATGTCAGAAATAGTGAGCAAGATGTTGCTCAACAGTGGTACCATCTCATTATTGAAGATTTTGTGCAAGCCACTAACTCAGAAAATGACAGGCCACCACATTCCAAAGAACTGTTGCAAAAAATAGTAAAAATAACTTGAGCTTGTAAGACCTGCCATTTTCAGTGTTGTAGGAACTTTATTGCAGCCTCTTATTGTTATCCAGAATTATCATAAAGTTTAATGAAATTTTACTTTTATTTTCATCCAAATTATCACAAAGTTCATTAAAAAATTTAATCCAAATTATCATACAGTTCATAAAGATTTTAAATCTGAGTCACTTAAATTATCACAAAGTTCATTAAAATTTTAAATTAGAGTCATACAAATTAACACAAAGTTCATTAAAAATTGTAGATCTGAGTCATCCAAATTACCACAGAGCTCGTTAAAATATGTATATTATATACAATTACTCCAACCCTACATATTTATGTGTATCAGCAAATATATTCAATTCCACTATATGCTTATTTATCCAGTTTTTCATATTTATATGTATTCAAGTTCATTTCCTATATATACTTGCAATCCTTGATATTATTACATTGACACTCAGTTGTGTGTGTGTGTGTGTCTATCTATATATATATATATATATATATATATATATATATATATATATATATATATATCTATATATATATATATATATATAGACACACAAACACACACACACCATATATACTTTATTAAAAGTCAGGTCCAACTGCGTGCAAGACCGACCTTGATCAGCCATCTTGTAAAGTGCTAGCAGATCAGGGTCTGTGTTGTTTGTTCAAATGATAAGACCTAACAAAATCTACATACTTGGATCTGCCATTGCATTATGTGATGGCAAATCTGAATAAAGTTTGTATTTGGATTTGACTGTCATATACACACACTCTCATTTAAAATATTACCTATATATAACTGTTATAAATGTATCTGCATGATGGCATCTTTCCATCCCTCCCAGTAGTTTTCCACCCTGTGCATTATTTATCATTTATGGGCAGTTTATAATATATGACCATAAAACTAGTGTCTTATTTTCTTATTTATTTATTTATTTATTTATTTATTTATTTATCAGTGAGGGTTTGTGTATGGCACTATTAGCTTGCAATTTATGTCTTACCTAATTGCTGTTGTTTGTTGTGGTGAACCATTTATTTCTTATTTCCTGAGATTTTAGAAAATGTATTTACATTTACACATAGTTGCATTGCATGTGACAGAAGATGACCAGTGAACTATGTCTGGTATGTAATGTATGTTCAGAAGCATTTAGAACTATTGTCTGGTATGGTAATTTATGTTGACAAGCGTTTAGAACTATTGTCTGGTATGGTAAGGTATGTTGACCAGCATTTAGAACTATTGTCTGGTATGGTAATGTATGTTGACAAGCATTTAGAACTATTGCCTGGTATGGTAATGTATGTTGACAAACGTTTAGAACTATTGTCTGGTATGGTAATGTATGTTGACAAGCATTTAGAACTACTGTCTGGTATGGTAATGTATGTTGACAAGCATTTAGAACTATTGACTAAATTAAGAAGTCTGCAATGAAAAACCTTAGCTGAATTAAGTAAAAAAACATTTATTTTATGGGATTGTAGGAAAGCGAGTAACCCATTTGCCTTTTGTTTATATAGACTGTTAGGTGTTCTCTTGTCAAAAACCACAGGCCTTAGTAAAACACTTCATTGTCCACATCCTCTCCAGGCATATGGCCTTGTCTGTTGCCACCATGATATGAGTACTGCATAGTCTTCCTTTCACCTGTCTGGTAAAAATCTGACCTTCACTGACCAACATTACTATGGAGATCTGACAGGTGCTTATTTCCAGATGAACTTACTTTAAATTTTACTGCAGCTTATGACTTTGAAAATTAATGAAGTACTTTGTTTCATAATATGACAGAAAAGTTAATGTCAATTATGGAAGTTTGCTAGGTTTTTAGATCATATCTTCTTTGATAAATCAGTCTGTATGCAAATTTGTAAGGTTGTCAGAACATGGTTGATAAAATGTATCCAGTATGGAATTAGTGAGGTCATCAGAATATAACCTCATCATATTTGATAATTGGATCCAGTATGAATTAACGAGGTTTTCAGAACATAACCTTATGATTGATACTTGTATCCAGTATGGAAATTAGTGAGGTTACAAAAACTTGACACCAGATAAGCCTCTTTAGATCTCAGTGTTACATAAATCAGAGGAGATCTGAGGGTGTCAGAACATAACCTCATTATTGTCGATAATTGTATTCATTGTGAAAACTTGTAAGGTTACAAGAATTTGACCTTTGATAAACCTTGTTAAATTTCCGCATGACATAGATCAGTGAAGATCTGAGGTTATCAGGTTGTTAATTGTTTCGTTTATGGAAAATAGTGAGTTACGGGAACTTGACCCATGATGAGCCTTGTTATATTTCCATGTGACGAATCAGTGCAGATCTGAGGTTGTCGGGTTGTTAATTGTATCATTTATGGAAATTAGTGAAATTACAAGAACTTGATCCATGATGAGCCTTCTTAGATCTCCATGTTACAATGATCAGTGGAGATATGAAGCATTGAGCCATTCATTCCAGAATAAACTGGAATGTTTGTGTTGATTAGTTTTGTAATGTATCAGGTGTTTCATTAGCTAGTTAGATACTTTGGTTGACTATTTCAGTCTTCATTCATATTTCAGAAAGTGTTGGATTGGATCATTTCACCTTTCTAACTTTGTATTGCATGTTGTCATTTCATTCATCAATGTTTATCATCATCTTCATGCATGACAATTAGTAGTTCTGCTTTACTTCTGTGTATTCAGTTGTACATCTATGTTACGAGCAAATACAGACTTTATTTAGTCATATTAAAGTGAAAAAGATTGTAACCAATTAAGGAACACTGAATGGTTTTTGGAATATTTTCGCACAATCGATTTTAAAATAGAAAATCAGCCATACAAACATTAATTATAAAATACATAGTAGTAGTTTTATTGGTTTGTAAAGGTACAAAAATGCAAATAGTAAATTTTATATTTTTGTGGTGCAAGCTGGAAATAAATTCAAAGTCCTGAAAAAAATCTCAACATACTATGTCATGGGTGTTTGAATCACTTTTACTTTTTTCTATATTAGCTAATTGTTGTTGTTGTTGTTGTTGTTGTTGTTGTTGTAGTGTTTAATGCCATTTTTCAGCACATGATAGGCAATACATGGCAGCCAGTATTAATGGTAAAGGAAGAACCCAGGAAAGAGACACCGACCTATGAGAAGCTACTGGCAAGCTTTCTCACATATGCACTTAGCCAATTGAAACAGTTGTTTAAGATATTAGTAATAGACAAACAGACAAAAACCGGCAGAGATAAATAGCTGCTTGGTCTTAAAATAATGTTAGTGAGAAGCATGACACAGCAGTCACTTTAATGTTTTGTATGTATTTCCAAAAGTTTTTAATTGATTCTCATCTCATGATTATGAAACCAAGATGATTCTGTGATAGGTTTTGCTACATACTCTCACCCTTTTATATTGATTTCAGTGTCACAATCATAGAAATTTATCATTTACTTATATTGCTTAGATCATTTAATAAATTTATTTTCTTCACATTTTAGATGAATAAATTTGAGGCTGAAACAAATTGTTTTCTGACATAGATTTGATCTAGGGGTCATAATAGCACTAAGCAGTCATTTAACATTTGCATTTGTGTTTCAATAAAAAGTTGGAGGTTATTTTTGTATTTTCAACTGTAAACAGTTTTTTCCAGTAGAGAAATAAGGTGCCAGAGACTTTGAAATAGAAGTTTTTTTCACCTCAGCTGGTTTTCTTCTGGTCTAATTTCTTTAAAATGCTTACATTGAAACCTGTGTACAACCCTATATTGAATCCAGTGTACAATCTGATACAGATGGTCGTATTACAGTGACGTTGGTGATGACTATATTGTTTGGTGATTCGTTGATTTTTTTCAGACTTGCCATGGCTGAGACATAAAATAATGAAAATATTGTCAACCATGTGAATGTCTGTCCATACACTAGATTAAGGCCATTGTTAAACATTGTGATGTTATTATTACAGGGTTTAATACCATTTTTCAGCACAAGATAGGCTGTACAAGGCAGCCAGTATAAATGATGGAGGAAAACCCGGGGTAAACCCTGGAAAGAACCGCCTACCCACAAGAAGCTGCTGGCAAGCTTTCTCATGTACCCACCCAAGCCTGAGACTTGAGCCCACATACAGAAAAGAGATGGCATTGATCAATAACAGGGAGCACATTAGACCACTTAACCACTCTGGGCCCCTTGTGATGTTAAGCTCAAAGTTTTTTAACCTCTTTCATTTGAATAAATCACTTTGTTGTGTCATCTGGTGAGATCCATTTGAATAAATCACATTTGTGTTATCTGGTGAAATTGATTAAATCATATTGTGTTATCTGTTGAAATTGATGAATTGCATTATCTTCTCTGGCTAAAAACAGCTGACAGTCAGAATTATCCTTTAAACAATATTCTATTCCGACCACCAATAAATTTGAAACTAGTTTTTAAAAATTTGAATGTTTTTTTTCTTCACCTCTGGTTTGACACTAATAGGGTGAGGTATTTTGTGAATATATTCCAACACTCAAATAATACTAGATCGTCTTAATCATCAGGTTGATTAACTGCTCTTGAGATTGTCGCAAATGGCACAGTTTACAGGCACTGCATTCTCAAAATGTTACGAGGCGCAATCGTAGGATCAGAACCCTTAAATCAAATTCAGTACTTTGAGTAAACCATTACAATCAAAAGTTTGCTTGTTTGTTGAGAAACCAAGCTTTATATATTTAATATTTAAGTCCATCTTTGTTTTAATTCAAGTCAAAGAATGTCGAAGTAAAAGTGAAAGTATGCAGGGTTAGGTCATTTGTCTGTCCTTGGGCAAGGCATTAACAAATATTGGTTTCTGTGCCATCCAACAGCAAACCAAACCATGTCAGGGGAGGTAATGCAGGACAAGTAAAATGTGGAGTAAATGTTTCAAAGACCATTCAGTGTCCTTAATTTTATTTAACTTCACTGGAATAAAAGCACATTAGTTGTCTAGAAATTGGGTCTGAATTTTAAATAGAAGTATGAGTATTTTGAAAGGCTTTAAATGAGTGTATAATAATTGTGTTGCAATTTTTGGATGGATGCTTTTTTTTTTTTTTTAGTGTCCCAGCTTCCAGTTTGAGCTTTTAAAGACTCCCTCTTCCAAGCATTTAAGAAACACAGATTATTTATTACAGTTTTCTTGTATTTGTTTTTTGTGTTTTTTGTTTATAGACTTAAAGCTAAAGACATCAAAATTTGCAGTGACATAAGGGGGGGGGGGCATGTCTTTAACATGAATAACATTTTAGTATAAAATGTGCAGGTATTATGCAAAATGGAATTCTGGCCCTAGAAGTATAACAGACAATATCTGCTGCAAGATGAAGTATGTATCTGTCCCCTTTTTCTGTTTTTGATATTGAGTATTTCAGGTCACTGTCTGATCTGGCCTTATGATGTGGATCTTGTCATTGCCCTTTTATGTTGATTCTGAACCTTCTTAAAAATATATTATGAATCAAACTCAAAATCCATTTTCAAACTTTGCCGTATAGATTGAAATTTTGCGAAAATTCATGAGAAATAACATATCATGGGCACAATATGTCCCATTTGTAACTATTTTGCATGTTGAAACTTAATGGCATTTTGCACATAGGTTGTAGAGAAAATGTAATGTTATAACTGTTTGTAGCTTTTTATAATTAATTTATTTAAACATACCTCTTTTGTTTTGTGCATTCCAAATTAAAAAAATTCTTCATATTTAATGAAACATTGCATGTTCCAACATATACAATATGCCCATGGTATGCATTCCATCAACCCCTCCACCTAACCTTCTTCATTTTGGTGTGAGTTATCTCCCTTACCCCACCTTTCAGGCTCTACTTCTTACAAAAATGGCTTTTCTTCCAGTGGTAGAACTGAGTACCAGACGCTTGAAGAGAGCAAGCGGCGAGCAAAAATTGAACGTACATTTTCTAGGTGAGCAGCTTGCTGTAATATTGACCCTTCTGCTGGAATGCTACTAAGTTTTGCTGATTTCTCTAGATGTCTAAGACTTGTAGATAATCCTGCTAATTGATGTAGGAACCATGGCAACTTTGTGCTGCTTCATTGCTTGGAAGTAGAATGTAAACACAGTCTTCATATGTACAGTCAACGATTTAATTGTTCAAATTGCTAGTTACATAGAATCTAGAATTTATTACTAATGCAGGACCGAAAAAATCGGTTAATTTCTTGCCTCGACATTGAGATTCTAATATAAAAAAGATCAGGAGTTTTAGTCCATAATTCTATATTTAATTGTGGGCAAGTGACTTAACGTTAGTTGATCAGGAAGATGTTCAACTTGTCATAAGCAGCTGTATAAATTAACATACCATCATCCACCACAGTCTTGCTATAGCAGTTTAATGTTCTTAAGACAGTGTTAAGCTGGAGGACTGTTTAATCTGTCACTGTACATAGGTATAGCAGCTGTACTAACATCTCTGATACACAGAAATTATTTACAACAATTGCTTGTAAATGTTGGCTCTATGATTTAATTTCCTAATTTTCAAAAGTCTTTACTAAACTGATGTGCAGTAAACATCCCGTAATGGACGTATTTCTGTTTCACTCTTTGCACAATATATTTGCACCCAATTGTAACAGTCTATTTGTCTTTCTTTGTGTGTTGTAATTGTTACTGTCTACATAGCATATAGAGCCCTGTTTAAAAATCCTTGGACAACTCTGAAATAAATGCAAGATCTTGCAAACATTGATCAGTAATAGCTTCATTAGCTCACCATAGCAGGCCATCCATATGACTGTCCACACTTTAGATTAATCTCAGTGGTGAAGTTTTTGGTTTTGCTGACAGGCAGGTGTGACAAAAGTGGATCATTTTGTATTTAAAGAATTTTTCAAAATGGAACCACAGTTAATTTGGGATGCAAAAGCATGAGTGCTTGAAAAGAATTATTTCTCCTGCTAGGTCAGTATTAATCAACCATGAGGGTGTTGGGTTATTTCTTAAATCCACTAATTGAATCTTGATCACGAAGTCATATTTACTTGTACTTATGTTTTTTATACCTGATGACAGATCAAAATATTTGTTTAGGGAAATATACATATATATATAATATACACTATAATTTTAAGGGACACAAAATCATCCCAGTGGCAAAGACTTACTGAAATTTAATGTGAAATAAATACTTGTGTAGATATTCTAGACATTGGTCATTGGAACTGAAATAAACTGCTCTACAATTTGACAAAATAAAAGTCTTCTTCTATATTATATAAAGAATTCAGTTAATGCAAAGAAAAATATTCAGTTCTTGGGTGGCAAATGTTGTTAACTTGCTGTGAAATGAAATATTTGATGTAACAAAAGTCAGCTGCCCCCTCAAATTTCAAATTTGTTTGGATTGTAATGTCAATTTTCAGCTTGCTTTGCAATTAGCTGAATACAAATTGTTAATTGTTTTAGAAAGAAAACATTATTGGATCGGAAGTTTCATGAAAGATGTTTTACAAATATTGAGATAAATTAATTGTCATAAAGGACAGGATTGGCTGTAACATTTCTCTGTGTTTACATGCAGTCACCATAGTTACCTAAGTGTATCTCGCCTATCTTTGAATAGTCTTGTCCCTTATCTGTTGCTTACTGCATCAACATAGGAGAGTCTACATTGTTTGTTTTAACAAAGAGTGTACCATATATACTTGTGTATAAGTTAGATTCATCAATGAATTAAATGGACCTTATCTGCCAGTGTATGCTGCACTGGCAGATAAATGGTCAATTTTGTTTTTTGTCCTATTGTATAGTCCTAACATGCTGCATAGACCCAGGTCTGCCGTTACATTATGTAGTGGCATGTCTGGATCTGTGATGTTTAGCTCAGACTAGTACATGAGTACTGAAATTGACCTTAATATCTGGTTCATCACCATACATTTGGAGTGATTTTTAAAATTAAAAACTAGTTTTCTGACAATAATTACTACTTGAAAGCTGACAAAACTAAAACATTCAATTTGGAACTTAAAGGAAGGGTGTGTGGACATACTTGAAAAAACAGGTGTTCGAACAGACGACTGATACTGAAAATTATTTTGATTACTTTTAATGTCATGTGGATTATGGAATTTGTTGTCAATAGACATCAATAAAAACAACTGACATGCTTCTTAACTTGGGATTACTCAGTGTGATAAACCCTGAAGACCTAATGTAATCAATTCATATTGCAAATAAAGCGGATCAACTTGTGTGATATAAAGTTATAAATATTACCATATTTCATTAATTAAATTGTGGAAACATTTATTGCTAAAATGCAGTCAACAGTTCTTCATGTGTCCCTTTCATTTGATGGCAGATTTCTCTTTCATTACTACATTTTTGGCAAATTTCTCTTTCCTAACCACATTTTGGATGTGATCAGATTAGTCTTTCTACTTAGAGTGGATCCCATAGTTAAATTCCTGAACCTAAGTGAGGTGGCCTTTTGACTTGTTTAAGGCAATCATCGTTATATTTAAAATTGTTTCTTGGTTGTTTGAAATAGTTTTGAATGAAAATATGGATTATCTTTCAGATAATAGATACAAATCATTCAGCTACTTTTGCCAATGACAGTATTTATATTTTGAAATGTTAACAGAATTAGAACTGACTCCCAATGATCAGTTGGCATAGTTATAGTGAAGATTGAGACTTGGGCTTCATTAAACTGTTTAGGTATTTTGCATGGGTTTTGTTGCTTTCAAAGGCATTTTTAATATATTTTTGACTATGTCATGCAAAGGAAATGGGACCTTTATTTCATTTCCAAAAATGCAGTGAAGCAGCCAAATTGGTTTGGTATGCTTGGGAGTTGCACTCACCATTTTTGGATGAGTTCAGTGTTCTTATAGTTGAGTTTTCGCGGCCCCTTTAATTAACTGATTTTGCTCTTATTTTACGAGTCTGATTAAGCACTATCATATATTCCATATGTTCATGAACTTGCCTGGTACGCAGTGAGCATGCCAACATAGTTTAAAAACAGCAAATGCAACCAGAATTATTTATTTGTAAAAGAAAAACGTTCAAATTTTATCAAGAAAGTCTACATTATTGGTACAAAGATATAACACAAACATGCTGGGCACAGAGATGCACAGAAAAGATATTATTTTCCAAACAAAAATATTTGTGATAATTTTAATATTCATTACTATATTTAATAAAAGTAAACTTTTTATGTCCAGATATGTAGGTCAAAGATGGTATGCATGGTATATCCTGAGCTTTTGGCATATTACCATATATACTCGCTTATTGGTATGCAATCTGCCAAATGGCAAAGATCCTGATCTGCCATTGCATAATGCACCTGCAGACTAGGGTCTGTGTTGTTTCTTCTACTGATTACTCCTAACAATCTGCATAGATCCAGATCTACTGGCACATTATGCAAAGGAAGATCTTGGTCTGTGCAGTTTGCAGTTGAACTTGACTTATGAGCAAGTGTATACAGTATGCATTGGCAGATGTGGGACAACTATTTACAGTTTTGGGTGTGTTAGACATGGGAAAGTATGGTTTCAAATGGGTAGTGTTTTCAGCAGTTTTATGCTTTCTCCAGCAATGGCAGGTTCTGTTAATGGAATGTGCTTGATCTTTAAAAAAAAAAGAAACAGCATTCATGAAGGATGAAGCAACCTGGGAATTAGTTCATTAGTGTCCAGTCATGGACATGTTTTGCTGCTAAAAAGGGCAAAATAAATCATGTACTTGTATTAACTACTTAGTGTCCAGTAATGGAAATGATTTACATTTCATGATAGCAAGATAAATAATACATTTTCTTGAATTAAAAATGACAAATGACAAAGTATATATTCAAATATTCTGTTTCTTAATGCAACTGCAAATCATAGTCTGTGCAATTTATTTACAGAGCACCTTTTTTATAATGCTTTTCTTGAAAGACATGAAAGTTATTATCTTTCAAATAAGGGATGTGTTTCAACAAAGCTGTGTTAACAGAACCATATTTACTTGTGTATAAGTCAGATCCAAATGCAGACTCCATAGACTTAGATCTGCTGTTGCATAATGTGCCAACAAATATGGGTCTTTGCATTTAGGATTAATTAATAAATACAAAATATAGACCCTGATCTGCTTGCACACTCAATTGGACTTTACCTCTATGCTATTATGCAGCAAACAAATGGCAAAGTAGCATAATTAAAATCACATCAGTAGGGATTCTCATTAGCAAAGAACTAAACTTTATGGAAATAGAAATGATACAGTAGATTTTAAATATCTCAGTGTAATCCATGATCAGAGGGGGCAGTAATATATGCAGGTGCTTTATAGTGAGGAACCATGTCTGTAGCATATTGGTATACCGTAATGAGGAACTATGCAGTATATTGGTATACTGTAGTGAGGAACTATGTCTGCAGCATATTGGTATACTGTAGTGAGGAACTATGTCTGCAGTATATTGGTATACTGTATTGAGAAACTATGTCTGCAGTATATTGGTATACTGTAGTGAAGTACTATGCAGTATATTGGTATACTGTAGTGAGGAACTATGCAGTATATTGGTATACTGTAGTGAAGAACCATGTCTGCAGTATATTGGTATACTATAGTGAAGAACCATGTCTGCAGTATATTGGTATACTGTAGTGAGGAACTATGTCTGCATTATATTGGTATACTGTAGTGATGAACTATGTCTGCATTATATTGGTATGCTGTAATGAGAAACTATGTCTGCAGTATATTGGTATACTGTAGTGAGGAACTATGTCTGCAGTATATTGGTGTACTGTAGTGAGAAACTATGTCTGCATTATATTGGTATGCTGTAGTGAGGAACTATGCAGTATATTGGTATACTGTAGTGAAGAACCATGTCTGCAGTATATTGGTATACTATAGTGAAGAACCATGTCTGCAGTATATTGGTATACTGTAGTGAGGAACTATGTCTGCAGTATATTGGTATACTGTAGCGAGAAACTATGTCTGCAGTATATTGGTATACTGTAGTGAGGAACTATGCAGTATATTGGTATACTGTAGCGAGAAACTATGTCTGCATTATATTGGTATACTGTAGTGAGGAACGATGTCTGCAGTATATTGGCATGCTGTAGTGAGAAACTATGTCTGCAGTATATTAGTATACTGTAGTGAGGAACTATGCAGTATATTGGTATGCTGTAATGAGAAACTATGTCTGCAGTATATTGGTATACTGTAGTGAGGAACTATGTCTGCAGTATATTGGTATACTGTAGCGAGAAACTATGTCTGCAGTATATTGGTATACTGTAGTGAGGAACTATGTCTGCAGTATATTGGCATGCTGTAGTGAGAAACTGAACTATGTCTGCAGTATATTAGGCTGCATTATATTGGTATCATCTAGTGAGGAACCATGTGTACATTATAAGAGGCTGCAGTATATTGGTATTCCATAGTGTGGAACCATACATGCATTATAATAGGGATAACAGTATATGGATGGGCTTTGTAGTGAGGGACCATGTCTGCATTATCTGAGGAGAAAGCAGTATACTGTGGTCTTCATTGTGAGAGACCATATATTTCTTATATGAGTGACAGTAGAATAATGACACACCATGCATGTGTTGTATGAAGCTTGCCAGTATACCGAAGGGCTGTATAGTGAGGGACCATACATGCATCATATGAGTGGCAATAGTATACTAAAAGAAATTTATACTAAAGGACCAAACCTGCATTATATGATTGGCGATATTATACTAAAAGACATTTATCCTAAAGGACCAATCATGCAGTATATGAGGGGCAGTAGGACACACGAATTTTGTGGCAAGAGGCCATATGTGAGGTAATATTATACTTGAAGAACTTTATATCAAGTGATCATACATGCATTAAGTGGCTGTAGGATACTGAAGGGCTTTGTAGCAAGGAACCATGTATGCATCATTTGAGGGGCAGCACTGTACCAAGACTTTGTTGTGAGTGACCAAACTC
>JAQISU010000035.1:8545000-8932500 GCA_029339505.1 Unio delphinus | reverse complement strand
AACAACTGTGAGAGCTTATGTATCCATATCACAGGTACATAAACTCTGAGTGGTTATGACCCTATATCACAGGTACATGTATTAATGGCATGAGGGGTTAGGACACCGTATGACAGGTACTTAAAGATGCGATGGGTTATGGCCCCATATCACGGGTACTTAATACTGTGAGTGGTTATGGCAATTTATCACTGGTATTGTTAGTGATTATTGCCCTGTATCATAGGTACTTAATGCTGTGAGAGATTATGGCCCCAACCTCTACATTTTAATAATGGAAAGATTTTTATGGAGGTTTCTTTTTAAAGTAGGTTTTGAATCTTCTATACCAGAAAATCCCATTGTAATCATTTTCTGTTGCATCATTGAAAAGTAATAGCGTGACTGATACAAAAGATTGTGCAGTATTACCTGTCACTGGTATGTATGTAGAAGTGATGTATGGCTAGTGCAGTATTACCTTTACCTGCCACTGATTTGTATGTAGAAGTGATGTATGGCTAGTGAAGGTATTACCTGACCCAGATATGTTTGTTTGGACAGCGGCAGATGCTTTATCTGCTCGGGAAATGGACAAACCTGCCCATTCACGAGTCTTCTGCTGCCTTGCATGTCGGCTGTGGTTAGCCAAAGTGTAAAGGAGTTGCAACTCTTTGGTCTGGAGAGGGATCTGCTCCGCCAGACGACTTTTGCCCAAGACACACTGATAATGCTGGACAAATCTGAAGTTACCATACCAGATCGGTCATTGCCTGGGTCAACAATGACCATGCTTGTCTTTGTCCACGAGGATGGAGGTGACAAGTGTGCTACTGGTACTTTGCATAAAGTCGGAACGAGAGACATCAGCTCCATCGCCACCTGAAACATTAGAAATCTGGCGCAAGTTGGAAGACTCCAAGAGTTGACACATGAGATTGAACACTACACATGGCACATCCTGGGACTCTATGAAGTAAGATGGAAAGCCCTAGGAGAACACAAAACTGAAGATGGGCATATATTATGCTATAGTGGAGAGTTGGACAAGTCCATAAATGGAGTAGACTTTTTTTTAAACAAGGCCATCAAGGAATCTGTGCTTGAATGTCGCCCCATATCTAGCAGAATCATTTCCATTCGTCTGAAAGCATCTCTCTTTAACATCACAATTATCATAGTCTGTGCTCCAACTACTGATCATGATGATGAAGGAATAGAGTAGTTTTACAACAAACTCCAGGGCATTATAAATATGGTAAGTAAAAAAGACATCCTCATCCAAGGAGACTGGAATGCCAGAGTTGGCAAAGATGCTCTAAAAGACAGGGACGATCATTGTGGATTTTCTTGCAGTGAGCTTACCAATGAAAGAGGGAGACAGCTGCTTGAGTTTGCAAGCTACAAAAACTTTGTACTAGCCAACACCCTGAGCCAACATAAAGATCCGTGATGCTGAACATGGTACGCACCAAATGGATCTCATCATAACGAGATAACTACTTATCAGTTCACTGATGAATGGGAAGGCAGTTGGAGTAGACAACATCCCAGCTGAAATTATCAAAAGGGGGGGGGGGGATTAGTGATAGAGCTACTAACAAAAATCTGCAACAAGATCTGGCATATAGGTGAATGGCGAACACAGTGGACCCAGCCAACGATTATAACACTCCCCAAAAAAGACAGCTGTGCCAAAATTACAGAACTATCAATTTGATAAGCGATGCTAGTAAGGTGATGCTGAAGATCATCTTGAACAGACTGAACCCTCAAGCAGAAGAAATAATCGCTGAAAAACAGGCAGGGTTACGGAATAGAAGAAGCACAACAGAACAAATATTAACTTTAGGGTTCTGTGCGAAAAGTACTCGCAACATCAACTAGACATCTATCATGTGTTCATAGATTTCAAAAAGGCTTTTGACTGAGTGTGACATGAGGAATTGTGGGCCACAATGAAGAAGTACAACATGGGTCAAAAGTTGGCCAATACCATCAAGCGGCTGTACCGCAAGGCTACCAGTGCAGTAATTGTTGACGGTTGTGTGGGCCCCTGATGTAGGAGTGATATATGGCTACAATAAATAACATCCAAATATTTAAATGCGTAACTGCAATCTTGGCTTATTTTCCAACTATTTCCATGTTTTATGTTTTATAATTCAGATTAAGGTAATATAAATCAGATTAAGATTTTATATATATATATATATATATATATATATATATATATATATATATATATATATACATACATATGTTAGATACATGTTTTAAGTAAAAGATATAGACTATAGCTGAAAACAGTTTTTTGTTCTTTTAATAGTACAAGGAGAGCCCAAATCTTAAAATGTGAATTCTTATCTCCTTACATAATAGAATTTCACTATGTTCTGTTTCATATTTGCTGCTCTTATTTCTCTGTGATAAATATAGGTGAAGATTTGATGAAAATATGTGTTTGCATTTCAGATTTTTATGCCCAACGAAATTCATAAAAAAATCTGCACTTCACAAAAAAAATAACTAATTCATAGTAATATTCATATTGCATCAACTTAGATCTGCCATCTTATGATGCACCTACAGGTCAGGGTTTACTCTGTTGCAGTTAATCAAAGAAACCAGTCAACCCATTTGGAATACCTTGGCTTTTTAAAACTTTTTACAAACATAACAACACCTTAAACATGATATATATATGCAACAGCAGATGCAAATATATCATGACTGTTCTGGTGGCCTAGTGGTTAGAGCGGTAGATTGTGGGTTCTATCCCTGGCCGAGTCATACCAAAGACTAAAAGAAAATGGTACTAAATAGCTGCCTCGCTTGGTGCTCAGCATTAAGAGGTTAGTGTTAGGACTGGTCAACCTGGTGTAATGATAATGTGACTGAATGGGACATCATGCTTCATGTCTGTGGCATGCCTAGACATCACTATAAACTGCCACATTGCAGATATCGTAGTGATATGAATGAATTTTTTTATAAGCTACGTTAAAAATCCAAATCTCACCCCCCCCCCCAACACACACACACACAGATTGTGTCATAGGGGATTGATACATTCATGATACTGAATGCAGCTATTTCTTCTGGCCTATACAGACTGGTTGTCACATTTGGCTGGCCTATACAGACTGGTTGTCACATTAGATGAAGAATATGTTATTTACATGTGCCAGCTAAACTGTTGGAAGATAATAGAACAAGTACATTGTAGTGTTACATGTGACATCATTTGTTAGATTTCTAATATTGTGTTTTATCTTTATTCTCATAGTTAAACATTACTTGCTTTAACATTCATGTCCTTTATTGTTAAATATTGTTGAGGTAGTCCTATAGGACAATCCTATTTTTGCAGTATATTTTATCAGTGTAAATGCCTTGTAGAGTGTTAAGGTAACCACATTTGCATGAAATTTACTCTTATCCCTTCCCTTCAGTCACATTTGAGGTGGGTTTCAGCCACTGTGAACAATACCGAAGTGTTATGAATGAGACCAAACCCAGATCTACTGGTGTGATGATGCATGTAGATCTGTGTTGTGTGCATTTGGCTGTATGCTGCAGTCATAAGCAAACTAAATAATAACTGGACAGTTTCGTCCATAAACATTAATATTATTTTTTTATGGGTTCATGTCTTGCCAAATTACAACAGCACTCCATTATTTTAACATTGGTGGGCATGGTGTAGATAACCTGATGGTGTTATTATTATATGATCTCACTAATCCATAATAAAATAGGCTCCATTACTATACCTGCCTTATAACAAGAATAGTGTTATATTGAATGGCATTATAGAGAGGGAGTATTATCACTATATCCGCCTTATAACAAGAACAGTGTTATAATGAATAGTATTATAGAAAGGGAGTATTATCACAATACCTGCCTTATAACAGGAATAGTGTTATATTGAATGGTATTATACAGAGGGAGTATTATCACTATACCAGCCTTATAACAAGAATAGTGTTATATTGAATGGTATTATAGAGAGGGAGTATTATCACTATACCAGCCTTATAACAAGAATAGTGTTATATTGAATGGTATTATAGAGAGGGAGTATTATCACTATACCAGCCTTATAACAAGAATAGTGTTATATTGAATGGTATTATATAGAGGGAGTATTACCACTATACCTGCCTTATAAAAAATAGTGTTATATTGAATGGTATTATACAGAGGGAGTATTATCACTATACCAGCCTTATAACAAGAATAGTGTTATATTGAATGGTATTATAGAGAGGGAGTATTATCACTATACCAGCCTTATAACAAGAATAGTGTTATATTGAATGGTATTATACAGAGGGAGTATTATCACTATACCAGCCTTATAACAAGAATAGTGTTATATTGAATGGTATTATAGAGAGGGAGTATTATCACTATACCAGCCTTATAACAAGAATAGTGTTATATTGAATGGTATTATACAGAGGGAGTATTATCACTATACCATCTTTATAACAAGAACAGTGTTATAATGAAGAGTAATATAGAGAGGGATTATTATTACTATTTTCCTTTCAGTTAAATTCTTTTTTTGTTTTAAAAAATAACAGTGGTGCTCTTGAATGTTGGCAGGACTGGTGTTTTGTTGTTAAAATGAAATGAATCCAGTGGCACTCTAGTATGTGGCTTGTAAATTCTGAGTAATCTCAACAAGAATAAACAGAATCAACACTAGAAAATATATTTAGTAAATGTTGAGTCATATCTTTAGAAATTTTGTCATCATGAGAACAAATTATTGCAGTTTTAAAAATTGTTTAAATATGTTCATCTGATATGAGCATTTAATTTATATACAATCTCAAGCAACAAACTTTTTGTACATATTGAGATGCCTACATTTGCACTTACCTTTAATGCAGTTAATTTCATTGTGTTCTATAAAATTGAATATATCTTGGAATTCTCAAAGTGTGTTACATTTGGCAGGTGTAATTGTATATGTTCATCGTATTAAACCCTGAAAACTATATCAAGTGTAAAGTTAGTGATGTAGCCATAGAAAAAAAAACTTTCAAAAGTCCAATTATTCTTTTTCAGGTCACCTAGTAAAAGGTACGCAAGGCGGACAGTGGGTGGACACACAAGGAATGTGATTCTTGAGGAGAAAAACATTATTGATGGGTACAGAAATATACCCAAATCACAAACTTTTGCTGGTACAACCCAGAATAATTCGGCACATCATTCATCATTTCATCGTTACGATGGTGTCAATCATAATCACCGTGCCACTCTTCCTCATGACTATAAGATGGGCACGTCAGTGGCATCAATTCATTCAGAGAGATCGGATGAGTAAGTAGTACTTTTTTCTTTCTGTTAAATGACAAAACTAGTATCGGTACCATTTTTTTTTTTTTATAAAAACATTTCCTGTGTCCAGGTGAATGAAAGGCCTGAATTATTGGTGGATATATTGCTGAGACTTTGTTCTATTTCTTGAACACAGATTGGATGAACTTTAGTGTCTGTACTTGCACATTAATCAGATTGATCTGCAAACAGTATAGACCATGAAATAGCAGATCAGATGTGATGAGAAATCTGCATCTATGCTGATTCCATTTGTATGCCAGTATATATGGTAATGAACATAAAGAAAACTTAGTTTTGATCGAAGCATGTCATATAAGTTGTATGGAGACCTGCAGCATGGACTGATTTGAATATAAAATATGGCTGTCTATGCATCCGTCCACAATAACCCCAACTGCTGTTCCACAGACACCCTTTATGCCGTTCCACAAAAATCCCAACGGCTGTTTCACAAAAACCCCAACGGCTGTTCCACACAAAAAACCAACTGCTGTTCCACGAAAACCCCAACTGCTGTTCGACAAAACTGCCAACTGTTGTGCCACAAAAACCCCAACTGCTGTCTTCATATCCTCCCCATGCTTCAAAATTGTATACACCTTTGATTTTGTGTCAGTTGTGGGATAGACACAAAGAGAATATTGCCAGAGATCATATTGCCATAATTATATCATTAAACTGCTTAATTTGTTTTTTTGCCTTTTCAAACAGATATGGTAAATGACATCATAATGATGTTCCGATGCTTTGTTAATATTTTGAAAATTATGTATCTTCTACATGGTTTGATTTATTCACCTGAAACATTTGTATACTACTCCATATACTTAGTACCAGTCAGGCCCAACTGTACACATAGACCCAGATCTGCCATTGTATAATGCATTAGCTCATCATACTCTGTGTAGTTTGTTCTACTGATTATTCCTATTGATTTGCATAGACCCAGATATACATATTATGCAATAGAGATCATGCTATGCCATCATATTATGCAACACAGACCCCAATATGCCATCAAATGCAACATGACCCCAGTATACCATCATATTATGAAACACAGTCCCTTATATGCCATCATCTTATGCAGCATGACCCCTATATGCCATCATATTATGCAACACAGACCCTGATATGCCATCATATTATGCAGCACAGACCCCAATATGCCATCATATTATATAACACATACCCCAACATGCCATCATATTATGCAACACATACCCCAATATGCCATCATCTTATGCAGCATGACCCCTATATGCCATCATATTATGCAACACAGACCCTGATATGCCATCATATTATGCAGCACAGACCCCAATATGCCATCATATTATGTAACAGATACCCCAACATGCCATCATATTATGCAACACAGACCCCAATATGCCATCATATTATGCAACACAGACCCCAATATGCCATCATATTATGTAACAGATACCCCAACATGCCATCATATTATGCAACACAGACCCCAATATGCCATCATCTTATGCAGCATGACCCCTATATGCCATCATATTATGCAACACAGACCCTGATATGCCATCATTATGCAGCACAGACCCCAATATGCCATCATATTATATAACAGATACCCCAACATGCCATCATATTATGCAACACATACCCCAATATGCCATCATATTATATAACACATACCCCAATATGCCATCATATTATGCAACACAGACCCCAATATGCCATCATATTATATAACAGATACCCCAACATGCCATCATATTATATAACACATACCCCAACATGCCATCATATTATATAACACATACCCCAATATGCCATCATATTATGTAACAGATACCCCAATATGCCATCATATTATGTAACAGATACCCCAACATGCCATCATATTATATAACACATACCCCAACATGCCATCATATTATATAACACATACCCCAACATGCCATCATATTATATAACACATACCCCAACATGCCATCATATTATATAACACATACCCCAACATGCCATCATATTATATAACACATACCCCAACATGCCATCATATTATATAACACATACCCCAACATGCCATCATATTATATAACAGATACCCCAACATGCCATCATATTATATAACACATACCCCAACATGCCATCATATTATATAACACATACCCCAACATGCCATCATATTATATAACACATACCCCAACATGCCATCATATTATATAACACATACCCCAACATGCCATCATATTATATAACACATACCCCAACATGCCATCATATTATGCAACACATACCCCAATATGCCATCATATTATATAACACATACCCCAATATGCCATCATATTATGCTCCAGTGCTAGACATTACTTTAAATTGCCTCTCTGCAGACATCATAGCGATATGACTGGAAAATTGTTTCAAGCTATGTTAAAAATCTAAATCACACTCAATCAACCAAGATATGCAAGGAGTTTAATGATTTCATAAGCAGAAGGTTTCTACCATTATTTAAAAGGATTTTAATGACTTCATAAGGAGAAAGTTTCTACCATTATATGAAAGGATTTTAATGACTTCATAAGCAGAAAGTTTCTACTATTATATGCAAGGATTTTAATGACTTCATAAGGAGAAAGTTTCTACCATTATATGAAAGGATTTTAATGACTTCATAAGCAGAAAGTTTCTACTATTATATGCAAGGATTTTAATGACTTCATAAGCAGAAAGTTTCTACTATTATATGCAAGGATTTTAATGACTTCATAAGCAGAAAGTTTCTTCCATTATATGCAAGGATTTTAATGATTCATAAGTTTTTACCATTATATGAAAAGTGTTTAATGACAGCAGAAAGTTTCTACCATTATATGAAAGGAGTTTAATAACTTCATAAGCAGAAAGTTTCTACCATTATATGAAAAGAGTTTAATGTCTTCATAAGCAGAAAATTTCTACCATTATATGAAAGGAGTTTAATAACTTCATAAGCAGAAAGTTTCTACCAATATATAAAAGGATTTTAATGACTTCATAAGCAGAAAGTTTCTACTATTATATGAAAAGAGTTTAATGTCTTCATAAGCAGAAAGTTTCTACCATTATATAAAAGGATTTTAATGACTTCATAAGCAGAAAGTTTCTATCATTATATGAAAGGAGTTTAATGACTTTGTAAGTAGAAAGTTTCTACAATTATATGAAAGGAGTTTAATGACTTCATACGCAGAAAGTTTCTACCATTATATGAAAAGAGTTTAATGTCTTCATAAGCAGAAAGTTTCTACCATTATATGAAAAGAGTTTAATGTCTTCATAAGCAGAAAGTTTCTAATATTATATGCAAGGATTTTAATGACTTCATAAGCAGAAAGTTTCTACCATTATATGAAAAAGTATATGAAAAGAGTTTAATGACTTCATAAGCAGGAAGTTTCTACCATTATATGAAAGGAGTTTAATGACTTCATAAGCAGAAAGTTTCTATCATTATATGAAAAGAGTTTAATGTCTTCATAAGCAGAAAGTTTCTACCATTATATAAAAGGATTTTAATGACTTCATAAGCAGAAAGTTTCTACCATTATATGAAAAGAGTTTAATGTCTTCATAAGCAGAAAGTTTCTACCATTATAAAAAAGGATTTTAATGACTTCATAAGCAGAAAGTTTCTATCATTATATGAAAAGAGTTTAATGTCTTCATAAGCAGAAAGTTTCTATCATTATATGAAAGGAATTTAATGACTTCGTAAGTAGAAAGTTTCTACAATTATATGAAAGGAGTTTAATGACTTCATAAGCAGAAAGTTTCTACCATTATATGAAAGGATTTTAATGATTTCATAAGCAGAAAGTTTCTACCATTATATGAAAGGATTTTAATGACTTCATAAGCAGAAAGTTTCTACCATTATATGAAAGGAATTTAATGACTTCGTAAGTAGAAAGTTTCTACCATTATATGAAAAGCGTTTAATGTCTTCATAAGCAGAAAGTTTCTACCATTATATGAAAGGAATTTAATGACTTCGTAAGTAGAAAGTTTCTACAATTATATGAAAAGCGTTTAATGTCTTCATAAGCAGAAAGTTTCTACCATTATATGAAAGGAGTTTAATGACTTCATAAGCAGAAAGTTTCTACCATTATATGAAAAGCGTTTAATGTCTTCATAAGCAGAAAGTTTCTACCATTATATGAAAAGCGTTTAATGTCTTCATAAGCAGAAAGTTTCTACCATTATATGAAAGGAGTTTAATGACTTCATAAGCAGAAAGTTTCTACCATTATATGAAAGGATTTTAATGACTTCATAAGCAGAAAGTTTCTACCATTATATGAAAGGAGTTAAATGACTTCATAAGCAGAAAGTTACTACCATTATATGAAAAGAGTTTAATGTATTCATAAGCAGAAAGTTTCTACCATTATATGAAAGGAGTTTAATAACTTCATAAGCAGAAAGTTTCTACCATTATATGAAAAGAGTATAATGACTTCATAAGCAGAAAGTTTCTACCATTATATGAAAAATTATATGAAAAGAGTTTAAGGACTTAATAAGCAGAAAGTTTCTACCATTATATGAAAAGAGTTTAATGTATTCATAAGCAGAAAGTTTCTACCATTATATGAAAAGAGTTTAATGTATTCATAAGCAGAAAGTTTCTACCATTATATGAAAGGAGTTTAATAACTTCATAAGCAGAAAGTTTCTACCATTATATGAAAAGAGTTTAATGTCTTCATAAGCAGAAAGTTTCTACCATTATATGAAAAAGTATACGAAAAGAGTTTAATCACTTCATAAGCAGAAAGTTTCTACCATTATATGAAAGGAGTTTAATGACTTCATAAGCAGAAAGTTTCTACCATTATATGAAAAAGTATACGAAAAGAGTTTAATCACTTCATAAGCAGAAAGTTTCTACCATTATATGAAAGGAGTTTAATGACTTCATAAGCAGAAAGTTTCTACCATTATATGAAAAAGTATACGAAAAGAGTTTAATCACTTCATAAGCAGAAAGTTTCTACCATTATATGAAAGGAGTTTAATGACTTCGTAAGTAGAAAGTTTCTACCATTATATGAAAGGAGTTTAATGTCTTCATAAGCAGAAAGTTTCTACCATTATATGAAAAGAGTTTAATGTCTTCATAAGCAGAAAGTTTCTACCATTATATGAAAGGAGTTTAATGACTTCATAAGCAGAAAGTTTCTACCATTATATGAAAAGAGTTTAATGTCTTCATAAGCAGAAAGTTTCTACCATTATATGAAAAAGTATATGAAAAGAGTTTAATGACTTCATAAGCAGAAAGCCTCTACCATTATATGAATGGAGTTCCTTAATATCGTAAGCAGAAAGCTGCAAGGTCTTGTTTTTCCACACATGGTAACATTTATATTCTTTATATTCTTTTTTTTCTATTACACAGCTATAGATTTAATCAAGAACCAATACACTTTTATTTTCTACTTCAAAACTGACCTTAAACAAATGTTCAAACTTGACCTCCCCCAGTCTTTCTGACCCTGCCTGTCTGATACTTTATCATGTCCCACAATTGCTTCTAATTAGCTTGGGTCTGGGTCACCATGACCTCAATTTATTTGGGTCTGTGACCCTGTAAAACATGTTCACCAATGGGACATCTTGTTATGAATAATAAATTTGGATTGCTAAACCTGTCAGATGCTACATGGAATAACATACATGCCCACTTACAGGTCAGATCCAAGTGCAGACTGCATAATGTGCCAGCATATCTGGGTGTATGCAGATTTGTTAGGACTAAACGATAAAAAACCCACCCATAGACTCTGATTGCCAGCACATTATGTGACAGCACATCATGGCCAACCATATATTCTTGCTTAAAAGACTAGTCACACTGCAAACTGCACAGACCCAGATCTACTGTCACATAATGCACCATAAATCTGGTATTTGCAGGTGTTTGTAGTAATCAATTAAACAAACAGCATATACCCTGATCTTTAGGTGCATTAAGCTATGGCAGATCAGGGTCTGTGCAGTTTGCAGTTGGATTCAACTTATAGGCAGGTATATATGGCACTTATGTTTCCAGAATAAAATATTTGAAACACCCTGGCTTCAAGAATGCAACAGTCTTGTCATTTTTATAAAGTATTTACATAAGAGGGATAGGTCACTACTACTGCCATAAGGTTTAGGTAATAGATTATCACTGTTAAGTGGTGTATTGGAAAGGGGATGACATGTAAAAGGTGAATTTAATCTAATTTGCAAATCCACCGTGAAAACCATCTTTTAAGTTCCGTCAATCCATTTGGTTGCATGATTATAAAAGTATGTCATGTTTGAGTTGAATAATCCTGTCAATACTATAGTATTGTTTACTTAGTATTAATAATTATCCATATGCAAGTGTCTTATGTTTTTGCATGATGGGACAGTTTTGTGACTGAATGAAAATGCTTTGGTGCTTTACAGTACAGCAACACTACTAGGTTATTTAGTGCTTACTGCTTAGGCATTTGGAGTAAGGTGTCCTGCCCAGTAAGTGTGAAGTTTTATCAATTATTGGGGGTGAATTGCAAAGCAATTCCTCCTAATTGGTAGAAGAGATCTAATATATCCAGAAAATTTGTATGTCTATCTGTCTGTCTGGAATCAAACTGTGGTTAGGTTTAGTCAGATACTTTGATTTGAAAGTAAAATGAATTGTTAAGTAAATATTTAAGGAGTGCTACAGCCATCAGTGAAAATAGGTCTTTGTGACATATATTTCATTATCTTTAATCCGACCATTCTACCTTTGGTACTTTTCATTGAGAATATTTCAAAATTGCTATTTTTTAGTGTATGATTTAGAAATTGAAATAGAAAACACAAAGGAAAAGTTATTTTGATAACAGCAGTTATGCAGTTTTCTCTTGAGCAAAGGTTGTATGAATTTGATGACAAATAATTCCTAGATAAACTGATAATCAGTTATCTGTGCAAGCAGAGAATGCCAGGTTTCCATAATCTTTACTATTCCAGAGTGCAGGTGATTGAAAGTTCAATAATTGTTTACTTGGGGGGTAATCCTCGTGTGGTTCATGTGATAAGGATATGTCAATAATTTGAGGGATGATATGCTTAGGCACTAGATATATAAGGCATATTAAAATGTTAATTTAAAGTATTTGACATATTGAATTTTATTCTTTTATTGTCTCTGGAAATAAATTCCTCACCAGAGTAACAAACTTGGTGTTGTGAAGTTGACCTAGTTATTGCAGTAATATCTTTAGTAATTTCTTTCCTTCTCAACATGTTTGCCGAGGAATTCACCAGTTGTATGGATTAAGACTTTTTAAAAGGGATTAAACACCCTTCTTTTTGCAGTAGGGTGTGGAAGGTTAAACTCATTGGATTTTAATATTGCAGTATTAAATTAAGAAATAACAGTAGAAAGGTTAAGATTAAAAGCAATGTAATAAAAAGTATGAATGGGTTCCATGTAAAAAAGACTCATATTAAATATTATATTATGACTTGTGAGTTTACATTGCACTTAAAATTGTGGAATGTGATAGGAAGTCTGTTTACTATTGTAATTATAAACCACTGTGATGTCATACTGTTTGAAATGACAAGCTACATAGAACTATCTATTGATAATGCAAGGCAAGTTATCAAGGAACCTAAACAAAAAAAAAATGCTATGCTACCCTAGCAGGACACTGAGAAAACCAAGTGGGGGATGTAACTATGCTATTTAATTGCAGGTGGGGATGTAACTATGCTATTTAATTGCTGAATATTTGTTTATAATTGCACTGAAAATCATAGAGAATAAAGAGCTTTTTTACTTTGTATAATTACATTTATGTTCAGCATATCCAACCATTGAGCAACATTACATCAAAAGTTTTTAACAACCAACACACATCTGTGAAATCGATTGCTTATTACATTATTGCTTTTTGTTGTTGTTGATTCACAACAAAACAAGATAATGTTTATATTAAAACAAATGGAGACATATGCTTCTTGAAACAGCTGTCAACGTTTGAACTCAATTTTGTTTGTTTTAGTAAAATATTGATGCCATAATTTCATTGCAAATAGTATTGAGGCTTTTCATCCCTGAGTAAATCTTTTAATGCCATATCAGTAACTTAAGGTTTATCACAGACTCTGGAACTTTTCTCCATTATGAACTGTTATCAGTGTTAACAAAGTTTTTGTTTTGTCAGGTACTCATTTCATTTGGTTACCATGCCATCTTTGATAACATTTGTAAATGAATATACTAAAATAATTATATTACTTATCAAATAATATTTATAAGTATTTGATAAATAAGCGTCTTAAAATAACTTTAAATTTAATGGTGTCTTTTGAGAACCAGTGAAAAATTATGATATCTTTGTGCTCCAGTGAAATATCAAGATTATTTCTCACAGAAAATCCAGTTATTCATGGCATAATATAAGATAATAAAGCTATTCCATTACAGAGATATTTATCATTTTGTTTGCATGCTAAGAATAGACTTATAAATTTGCAGGTTTAGAATTTTGACTGAAAACATTAACCATACAAAATGGGAAATGTGTTTTATTATTTTCATGCACATCTTCAGTTGCAATTATTTGCAGCCTTGTGTATGTATGTGGTTTATTGTTGATTACCTACAGGGTATCATCTGTCGGTTGTTAGGAGAGTTATCTTTGATGTCTTCTGATTGTCTGTTGGCCTACATTAAACAGAATTTATTGTAAACTTTGTTTAATGTAGGCGTGATAAGATTTTTTATTATTTAAATGATATATTATTATTTCCATTACTACTTGTTTATCATTTAACATATTAACATGTCCACAATTTGGTTCTTTGAGCTTGAACTGCCTTTTGTTCATGATATCAAAATAAACATATTGAATATGAGCAAAACTGGTCATTGTATGGGGTCTGTAATAAATATTATATTGCAAAATGAGACTGAAGACTCTAAGATTAAATGATAAAGAACTTTTTTAGTACTGCAGTTAGTGGATACTAAGAAATAATTATCTTTTGTTGAAGTTTGTTCGCTAATCAACTCAATAACCAACATCTTATGAGAAACTTGAAAAAAAAAAAAGAAAAAAAAATGCACTTAAATTTACTGATCTAACAGATAGGTTGACAAATAGATGGACTTGAGCCCACTGGCCCCAACACATGCTATAGGGCTTTGATAAAGAAGGGACTAGTTGTTTTCAAAATGTATTGTGGACTGGTTCTAAAACTTATTTCTGCAAAAGTCATGAAAAATTGTATAAAGAGGGCTCTATTTACACGGATTTAAGTGTATGATGTTAGTTTCCTGATCACTGCAGTCCACTTACCTTTGAAAGTTCTAGGGTTTTCTAAAGTAGTGTTTTAGTTCTTGAGATGAGTGATCTCGCTGGATTAATCAGATAGGTTTGTTATGCATGCTGTAATTTGCAATCATAATTTGGGTGGTAATAATAAATAAAACATCTTTCAAAAAGTAAACAAACTTTAAAAAAAAGAAATGTAGAGAAAACATTATATAAAATGTTCAAAACAATCTAGGTAATAGTTCTTGACTGAGAATCAGCTGTAGGTGGTAAGGTGGAATGGGGTATGGAGTAGAGTTATTTGAAACCTATATAGCTATATATTCACCTTTGTAAGAGAAAACCATTTGACATCATAGAAGCAGTTTTAGCAACGTGAAGGCAATATACTCTTTGAGGTGGTTGCATGCTTTTCATGTTAACATGGATTTGAACATTATAAAATTATTACAGAGTGTGTAAATCGAACTCTTTTTGTGTGTGTGTGTGGTCCATTTATGAAGCCATTGTCCCAGGTAATTGTACTTCAATCAGTTAGGGTACATCACATGTACATATTTCATTTGAGAAACTCGATACATTTCTATAGTGTATTCCGAGCAGTGAACAGACTTGGTTCATGTGTATAGTGTATTCTGAGCAGTGAACAACAGGGATGATCTGGATCTGAGAGTGGCAGATTAGCATCTATACAGTTTGCTGCTGAGTTCATGTTGTAAGATTTGAAAAGATTTGTACATCTTTGAATCATTCTTAAAAAG
Source organism: Unio delphinus (assembly GCA_029339505.1). Classification (NCBI taxonomy): domain Eukaryota; kingdom Metazoa; phylum Mollusca; class Bivalvia; order Unionida; family Unionidae; genus Unio; species Unio delphinus. The sequence goes on along the minus strand of JAQISU010000035.1, from coordinate 8,917,064 downwards.
CATGATGGTAATGCAAAGATTAGGTTATAGATTGCAAAATCCACAATTTGGGAGAAATATTTGAACTGACCCAAAAATATATACTGTTGGCAAATTGATGTCACAGAAATATTGTGAAGGACCAAATAATAAATATCATGTATTAGTACTGTATAATCAGCTATGTTATGGCAAAAACTTATCTCAACTAGCATAATGGTCAAAATTTCAACATATTGATGACCTTGTTATTATGGTGAGCTATTTCAGGTAGCCTTCATAGGTCACTATTGTCATTGTGCAAATATAGCCTTTGGATTGGTCACTATTATCATTGTGCAAATTGTACCCTTGAGATAGGTCACTATTATCATTGTGCAACTGTAACCTTGAGATAGGTCACTATTATCATTGTTCAAATGTACCCTTGAGATAGGTCACTATTATCATTGTGCAACTGTAACCTTGAGATAGGTCACTATTATCATTGTGCAAATGTACCCTTGAGATAGATCACTATTATCATTGTGCAAATGTACCCTTGAGATAGATCCCTATTATCATTATGCAACTGTAACCTTGAGATAGATCACTATTATCATTGTGCAAATGTACCCTTGAGATAGGTCACTATTATCATTGTGCAACTGTAACCTTGAGATAGTTCACTATTATCATTGTTCAAATGTACCCTTGAGATAGGTCACTATTATCATTGTGCAACTGTAACCTTGAGATAGGTCACTATTATCATTGTGCAAATGTACCCTTGAGATAGGTCACTATTATCATTGTGCAAATGTACCCTTGAGATAGGTCACTATTATCATTATGCAACTGTAACCTTGAGATAGATCACTATTATCATTGTGCAAATGTACCCTTGAGATAGGTCACTATTATCATTATGCAACTGTAACCTTGAGATAGGTCACTATTGACATTATGCAAATGTAGGTTGGCTTCAATGGTATTTCTTTGGGCATCAGGCAGTTATCACCTGTTGTTTCAGCATGTCATGCTGATTTATGTGTTGATGTGCCGTTAAACACAAATTGATAGATCAATCAATAAATCAATCATACCAATACACATTATAAATGTAAGATTCTTCTCTAAGTATTTGACATGTTCAATCACTAATAGATGTTATGGTTGTTATTTAGGTCACTTTTAAGTGAACAAAAAGAAGTTTAAAACTGGTGTTTTTTAATATCACAATTGTAAGAAAGAGAAAAATCAATCTATCTTTATATTGATGAATAAGTTTGTTAAGAAAAAATTAATCTGAGGTTTCATCACTGATGAAAAATAAAGTAGACTTAGTCCAAAAGAATATTTGCCCAGAATAATTTTATTTCTATTGGTTGAGATATGTCACATGTACATATTTCATTTGAGAAATTGGATAGACTTCTTATTTTCTCACAATATTTTTACACACTGAACAATTAGCACACATACTATGAATCCATTGATATTTTAGTATATACCCACATTATAGGCAGTAGTTCAGTTTGGCTGTCTAGGGGAGATGTAATTTGACTAGAGACCTGTTTTAAACCCCCATTTTAATGGTTCATTGCAATGATTTAATGTGTCATTGAAACAATCATTTTCTTTGTTCTTAGTGTGTGTATTACCTAGTATGAAGCCAAGATATGTATTGGGACCAGTCCATTCTATTTAACCCCTTTTTAATGGATCATTGCATGGGTTTCATGTCTAATTGTAACAGGTGCTTACTTTGTTGTAGGAGTGTGCAGTATCTAGTATGTAGCCAAAATGTATATGGGGAGTGATCCATTCTTTATTGTGTCTTTCCATTGATCTTGGCATATTGTAATGTAAAATGTATTTTATATTTCTTGTTATATTTGGGTGCTTACCAGTACTTCATTATAGATTTATATGGCTTAGTTGTTTGGGTGCTGGAGTTTAAATCCTACCATTGAATCAGACTGCATTGTGTTCAATGCAAGGCATTTTGCTTCAGTTGTCTCAATCAACTTATTTCAAGGTATTTTATCTGTTTTAGAGGGACTTGCTGTTATTAACACCATAGTCTGAATGATGTGTCTGATTTTAAGAATACAAAAGTAGTAATTTGATTGGTGAATCTAAAGGTTAATAGAACACTGCCTCCCATTGGCCCACATCGTATCTCCTAATTACATGTATATCTCAGTTTTAGTATTTGTCATCGTTTTAGAGTTTCTGATGTCATTCTGCCATTGCGTGATAAAAGAGCTATTTGCCAATTAAAAAATATAAAGATTGCCACCTACAACAAATAGCGGTACTTATCAGCCTATTTCTTGTAAGCAAGGATTCATGGAACTGCAAAACTTGCATTGGTTATTTATTTATTTATCGTTGCCAGCTCATTTTTAGGCATGGCATCACAGTCACTGTTTGACTATATTTTTCTGTTACCATTGTCATTTCCTATATAAAAAGAATGGCCAACATATTTTGGACAAAATTGTCAGAGGCACTGTGAGTGAGAAGATATGTAATAAATGCTTGAAATAAAGATAAGTAATTATGCTGACTTTACCTCAGCAAGCCCCTCATTTTCATAGATCCATAGTAATGAAATATGTCACCAAATGAGAACTTGCGTTTGGCCTGGAAACTTAGATTTTCTGTAGGTTTTGGGCTTGGTTTTTTTTGTTGTTTTTTTTAACTTTGGTTGCTTTGAATAACACTTGTAACATATTACTGTATATAATGCCATACTTGGTACTCATTTTTTTTTCAGATGGGGTGTGTGTTTTTAAATTTAATATATTACCCTTGCGCACATGAATTTTGTTAGCAGTCTGTATAATTTATCTTGGGCATATCTCAGTACTTTGTAATAGTTTTTGACTATTTTATGTTCTTAAATGTCACTTGCCTAAGTTTGTAAGGATAGTTACGGGTATTTTGAAGCTATTCTCAATTATTATGATTGGTGTGTACAGAATGAATGAGCATTTTTGAAGTGCCTTTTCATTTGAATAATTTAAATGCCATTTTTGCCTAAGTAATCCTTTTAGAAGTTATTAATTTGGAACTGCCTTTGCATTAAAATTGAAAAGAACCAGTAACAACTAGAACATGCACATCATTCCATCCCTTTTTTGCAGTATATAACATAACTGCTAGATTGACTTAACTGCAGAAAAACAGATGATAAAATGCAAACTGTTGGTAATTGTAACCAATTTCAATTGGAGAGTGTTGTACTAATGCAGAAATATTTGCATCCATGCATGAAGTTGCATGTTCTTGAATGGAGAACTGTTATAAACAAACAATAAACATCACTAAAGCATGAAGTCATTATAATCTGATTTCGGTAAAAGGATGTTGCACTCACTAATTGGTAGTTGTGTGATCCTAAAGCCAACAAAATCATGAGAAACTTCTTCTGCATAGCTCAGCCATTGTGTGATTGATAGACAGATGGAAGAATGGATAGACAAGAGTAAAATAAAATACCCCATCTGCAGTATTGCAATACCATCAAATTGTTTTTATTACCAAGATCTTAAGACCAATCATGCATTGATAAGGTGTTGATGTGGACCAAGACCTATCATGAACTGATAAGGTGTTGATGTGGGCTAAGACCTATCATGCATCGATAAGGTGTTGATGTGGCCCAAGACCTTTCATGAACTGATAAGGTGTTGATGTGGGCTAAGACATATAATACTTGGACAAGGTGTTGATGTGGGCCAAGACCTATCTTGCATTGATAAGGTGTTGATGTGGGTTAAGACCTATCATGCATTGATAAGGTGTTGATGTGGCCCAAGACCTTTCATGAACTGATAAGGTCTTGATGTTGGCTAAGACATATAATACTTGGACAAGGTGTTGATGTGGGCCAAGAACTATCATGCATTGATAAGGTGTTGATGTGGGCTAAAACATATAATATTTGGACAAGGTGTTGACATGTGAGATAGGGCCTGTCATGTATGGATAAGGTGTTGTGGATTAAGAACAATAATTCATGAACAAGGTGTTGATGTGGCTAAGACCTATCATTCATGCATTGATAAGGTATTGATATGGGCTAAGAAAATCATGCATTGATAAGGTATTTGTGGGCTACCTATCATGCATTCATGGAAAAGGTGTTGATGTGGGCTAAGAAAATCATGCATTGATATATAAGGTATTTGTGGGCTACCTATCATGCATGCATGGAAAAGGTGTTGATGTGGGCTAAGAAAATCATGCATTGATAAGGTATTTGTGGGCTACCTATCATGCATGCATGGAAAAGGTGTTGATGTGGGCTAAGAAAATCATGCATTGATAAGGTATTTGTGGGCTACCTATCATGCATGCATGGAAAAGGTGTTGATATGGGCTAAGAAAATCATGCATTGATAAGGTATTTGTGGGCTACCTATCATGCATGCATGGAAAAGGTGTTGATATGGGCTAAGAAAATCATGCATTGATAAGGTATTTGTGGGCTACCTATCATGCATGCATGGAAAAAGTGTTGATGTGGGCTAAGAAAAATCATGCATGGACATGGTGTTGATATGGGCAAAGACTATCTTTTCATGGATATGGTATTGATATGGGCTGTTAAAATCTTCATACCCTCTCTACTAATACCACTATAATTATATAAGTACAAATGTGCTAGTCCATTGTCAATTCAAAAAAAAGTCTGATATTTTAAAGTAGTTATTGTATAGAAAAGTGAAAAGTAGTTGTGGTATTTCAGAAACCTTTCAAATTTGTCAAACTGCTGTCTATGCATGCTTGAAAGTCAAAGTCCAACTGTAAGTAGCATAGACCTTGATTTTCTAGGTGCAGGTGTATCAGGGTCAGTATTGTTCAGCAGATAACTCCTAAAAAAAAACTGGATAGACATTGATCTACCTGACTGAGTGATGGTAGAACTGGGTCTTTGTAGTTTGTATTTGTACTTACAAGTGAATATACATGGTAAATTAGATTAAAATTGAAGGTTAAATGTTTCAGTGTCATTTACTGAGTGAAAGGTTATTTCAATTAACAAATCAGGTGGCTTTGATGATCTTTCAGTCGAAATATCATGACCCTGTTATCAATTGTATAATCTTCATACAGCGGCTCCAGTAGCTATCAAAATAGATGATGAAAAAGTTCCATGGACTAAGATGTCGAGCAGTTTTGAAGTTCATCAAACCCCAATTGACCTACTTGTTCTTGAATGAACATAGTGTTTACCATTAGGTGACAAGGAAGACTACCACATGCTTTTGCTGACTCATCAGTATGAATAAGTTCAGACAAGTCTTTTGATTTGATTCCAGATCAGCGACTAATCAATTGATATTGAACACCATTCCAGTAAATGAAAATTGAGATGCTACCTAGGCAATGGCATTACAATGACTGGCATGCTTCTTAATGGCAACCTACATTTCACAAGAACAACGTTAGAATGTCTGCTTCAGATCACAGGTTCGAGCCCAGGGGAAGTCATACCAAAGACTCTTAAAAATGGTCTGTCATGCTTGGTGCTCAGCATTAAGAGGTTAGGTGTTAGGACTGGTTGTGTTAGGACTGGTTGTCCTGGTGTCAGGATATTGTGACTGAATGGGACATGATGCTTCAATGTCTGTGGCATGATAATCCAGTACTAGACATCACCATAAACTGCCATACTGCAGACTTCATATTGATATGACTGAAAAATTGTTAAAGCTATGTTAAAAATCCAAATCACACACAAGAACAACATGGTAGCCATTAAGCCACTATGGTTCACCTAATTTGAACTATGGTCATCCAAAATAATTGTCATGGTTCACTTAATCTGCTTATGGCTATCCAAAATCATTGGCATGTCTCACCTAAAGTAAATTATGGCTATCCAAAATCATTGGCATGGCTCACCATATCTGAAGTTAATTATAGTCATCCAAAATCATTGTCATGTCTTACCATATCTGAAGTACATTATGGCTATCCAAAATCATTGTCATGTCTTACCATATCTGAAGTACATTATGGCTATCCAAAATCATTGTCATGTCTTACCATATCTGAAGTACATTATGGCTATCCAAAACATTGTCATGTCTCAACTAAAGTAAATTATGGCTATCCAAAATCATTGTCATGTCTTACCAAATCTGAAGTACATTATGGCTATCCAAAATCATTGTCATGTGTTACTAAATTTGATAAAAGTTATGGCTATCCAAAATCATTGTCATGTCTCACCAAATGTAAATTATGGTTATCCGAAATCATTGTCATGTCTTACCAAATCTAAAGTTAATTATTGTATTCCAAAATCAATGCCATGCATACAACTTGTTTGACGCTTACTGTAATGTGGTGAGTCCAAGCAGAATAGACCATGACATAATGTGCTTACAGATCAGGGTCTATGTCGATTTGCTGTATTGATTACACTGAACAATGTTCAGTGCACAGATGCAGATCTGCCAGTGCATTATGCAATAGCAGATCTGGCATGTGCAGTGTACAGTTTGACTTTAGTCAAAAGCAAGTATTTATTGCAATGATAGTGAAGAAAAAAAATTCCCCCCCCCCCCCCCCCCGGGCCAAATTGTTGAGTGGTCTAAAGCGCTCTCCATTACGGATCACTGCAAACCTCTGTCTGCGTGGGTTCAAATCAAAGATTCAGCTAATGTAGTTATGTGAGAAAGCTTGCCAGTAGCTTCTCGTGGGTCGGTGGTTCTTTCTGGAGGTTTTCCCCGGGTTCTTCCTCCACCAATAATACTGGTTACCATGTATAGCCTATCGTGTGCTGAAAAATGGCATTAAACCCTTCAACAACAACAACATCAACATCAACAACAAAAACATTTGTGCTGGCATGATATCAATGATTCAGGTGTACAACTAATATTTTGATGTTAAGAAAACTATGCACAGCCGTACATACTAGTTATGACATTAAGAACAGTGAACAATTAAAACAGCATGAACTTTTATTGGTGCATGCCAAATCTCGTTTACTTTGGATAGCTTGATTTTAATTAGATTGGAGGATGGTATTGTGCATATTGATGATCCGCCATCATGTATTAGATCACTAAATGAAAATTATGGACATTTAATTAAACAGCTGCACGGTGTTTAATGATTTATCTCATCCCATTGCATGCATTAAGTTTTAATAACATCTTTATACACATAATAATGGGATTCAAACTGAATTATAATTTCCCAGCTCTTCCTTCGCAAAGTATTGTGGAGATTAGGGTATTCTCAGTTATATATAGAACAGAGTTCCTGAAATCTCTGAATCTGCTGGACATGTCCGGTAGATGAATGGTTTTTATTGGCTTATACCCTGAGCTACCAGACATCATAATTCTCTAACACTATTATATCAATTTTTCCTTGATTTGTTTATTAATTAAACTGACAAAAAAATGCCCGAATGAAGTAAGGTTAGAGGGTTTAAAGATTGTTTCTTCATTTGACAATAAAGATGTTGCTAAGCTTAATTAAAAAGTTACTATGTTTAGTTAACACATTGTTTCCTTTGTCAGAAAGTTGCTAGATTAAAACAAGATGAAAGAGGTGCAGAAACGTTTCTTCTGGACTTAGCTATAACCTATTAATTGCATGATTGCCGGAGTCTTCCATAGAAACAGTCCCTCATACCATGTAATCTGTGTTGCACTGTGTCAGCACATGACACCTTTGTTAAATAAAGCATGAAGCCTCATCCTAAATTGAGAAATAAACAGAAACAAGCAACAATAACTATAAAAATTAAATTATCTTCCTCCAAGAATTATATGGGGAGCTGATGAAATAGAACTTCACCATAAGGCTTCACTTTTAATTAGGTAATTTTTAGACCATAAGTCAGCTTGTTGTCAATCAGTAATTTTAAAAACAGTAGACTGGAATAAAAATATTTGTTGGGTGAAATTTTATAATATAGCTTTCTCTGATGATCTTTATTGAAATTTTATCAAGAATTAATTTTAGAGAAAACGTGTTCATATGGAAGGATAATACTAACACCTAAGCTGATTCAAGTCAAGAAACGACATATTTTTTTCATTCTTTTAATAATTATGTATAATAATAATAATAATAATAATAATAATAATAATAATAATAATGATAGTAATGATGATGAGTATGATTTCTCACTGCCGTAACTTGTTGTTGAGCCATTCAAATTTTAGATCAGTTGTTTACAATACTATTATGACAAGTGTTTGTAGGTGGGGGGATGGGGGGGGGGCAGGGTACTTGGTCTACACTATTTGCGTTTGTGTCTGTATTGCACATATGCATAAGCAGTTATGGTAGAGAGATTGCACCTTTGTTGTATGGACAGGGAACATGTATCACAAATTATTTCCTTTCATAATAATATGAATTACTCTTTGGTTACCATGGAGAAAATGTTTTTTTTCATTTTCATTTTGTGAAATGTCACTATTCCATTACAAACCAAGTACCACTGTCTGATTACCCTATACATTTTGTGTTTACTCTGTTTAAAATCAAGATATTATAAGAAGTAACACCTATACAGTCATCAATTATAGCTTAAATATTTACAAAATTGAAAAATATAATTCAGAACATGTCATTGTGAATGGTAACTCACATTATTAAGGAATGCAATGATAAGCTACTAAAAATAAGTCAAAAAGTCAGCAGATATCTACTTTTACGGTGCCTGTCGTATCTTCATTGTGTTGGAGGTCTGGAATTTAATCCAATTGATTTCATGTTCTAATGAAAGATTTTAATTGAATAATTTTAACGACACCCTCCATACTGTAAATATTGCTAACACCAGCACCATATGTACTCAAGTACAAGTTGGATCAAACTGTAAGCTGCATTGACCCTGATCTGGCATCATATAATGTGTATGCAGATCTTGAACTACACAGCTTTGTTCTGAGTACATATAATCATTACAACAAGCAATGTTAACCTTGATCTGCTTGAACATTATGCATTGGCAAATCAATATCTATAGTGTTTTCAGCTTGACCTGAGTTGTATTCAAATAAATATGGAACCTATCTCTTCAATACAAAAGTTCGGACATTTCATTGATCATTATATTCGGTGTAAAATCTAAAGTGGCAGGAATATGATTATGTTTATTTTTGATAAATAAAATGTATTTGTCAATTTACTTGCTTTGTTTGTTGATTGATTTTTACCTTCAAATTTCTAGAGAATCTCGTTCAAGTAAATTATCAATACATTGATTCAAGTTTACAGGAAGAGTTGTGAATAACACTTAATTGAAGATAAGCTGAGTTTGCAAATAATGTGCAAAGTTTAATGCCTGAATAAAACAATTTATATGTAATCTGAGTTGGCTAGTTTGTAGTTTTATGGTACATAAACACGTGAAAGGCTGTACAGTGCAGGGTGTACTAGAATAAAATGCTTTGTTGAGAAATATACCACAGGAACCAACCTGGATTTACCTTGACAGGATTGAACCCATAACCCTTTGATTGCAAGTTCACAAGTTGCCATCAAGGCAGTAGTTTCCTGCATCAATCAAAGTATAAAATGCAAACATTCTTGGGGCAACCGAATGGCTTAGTGGTCTAAAGCACTCTCTATTACAGATCACTGTCATCTCACCTGTCTGCGTGGGTTCGAGTCTCAGATTTGGCCGGACAATGGGGGTATGTGAGAAAGTTTATCAGTAGCTTCTCATAGGTCGGTGGTTCTTTCCGGGTTCTTCCTCCATCATTAATACTTGCCGCCATGTATAGCATATTGTGTGCTGAAAAAAATGGCATTATACCATACAACAACAGCAAACTCTTTTTGCATCACTTGGTACCACATTAACAGTACCATGATTTAGATCCTTACATTGCAAGATGTTTTTTTCCCTATCTATGGACATCAAAAAGACAAAGTTTTGATTGTTAATGACCTATGTGAACGAACATTTGTAATTGTCTCGGACATCAGTGCTCAGAGTTTTTTTTTTTTCAAACATGGGTCCATTGGCGCATGACTTACAATAAAATCACAAGTCCTGACTCAAATATTGCAAAAGCCTTAACAGGCCTTATCTTATTTTCATTTTTACATGTATTTGTCACACACTGTTGCAACTGCAGTAATATAAATATGAACTATAAACAAAATCAGTTGGTAAATCTCTTTTTTATCTTGCCAAAGGACAGGAAAGTTTGAATGATAGACTCAAAAACCATCATAGACTATCTTTGATCCCTTTATACTAGCAACACCTAAAACAAATCCAGCATTTGTCAAAAACTCTCCCAACTACAACAATACATTAAATCAGTTAACAACTTGCCATGAACACATATTAGCTTTAATCAGATCACACATTCAATCATCATATCACTGGTCACAGCAGACTGCTGGAACAGTTTTAGTCTGGTTCTGGCTTATTACTGCAATGTGTGGAAAGAGTATATAAATTATGTCATAATATCTTTTCTCATTCATTAATTAAAATTGTCTTTTGAATTTCACAAACAATAGATTTAACTGTAAAATGGTATGTACTGTTTATGGTCTAAAAGTATTTTGTTTGGTCCTACCACTAGTAGAATCACATGTATTTTAAAGCCAAGTGAGCACAACGATCGGCTAAGCCCAGGCAGTCTGTTGCCCGCCCATTCATTGGTCACATGTTTTGCATTGTACACTAAGTTTACAGCTTGCAATAGAACTTGGGTAATTATATGATCTTTATAAGGATAAGGGACATATAGATAAATAATAATCGTGTACTAGCCTTTCAATAACTTCAACATAACATTCTGCATTTTGTCGGCATATATTTGGTCAAAGTTTTCTCAGTTTTATATGCATACATATGACATTGAACAAGAGGTAGACTTTATATTCAAGCTCATTTATTCATGAATATCTGAATCTTTGTTGTTTCTTGGATGGGTTGTCATACTTCTAATGAGAAAGTAGTTCAAAATCCTGCCAAGACTCTTTTATTCCCAGCTGACTTTACACAATATAACTTTTCACGTGATGATGTATAATTAAACACCACCCAATCGATCAATCATTATTGATTTTGTCACAGTCAAGAAACATGGCAAGTGATAGCTAATTGTTTTCAAAATCTTTACAGGTTTGACTTTATTCTGTCTTGATGGCAATGGTTGGTTTTTTTTTTTTAAATATAAGTCCAGATCTCAAATTATTTTTCTACACCACAGTTAAGAATGATGTTGATTGGATTTATCTTTATTAAGCACATCAACACATGACTATTGAAAAAGTCAATAGAATGTTAATGTTTCTTCCTTTTCTTTGTTTCCTTCTCAGTTTCTTTAAGACTCTTAAATAGGGTGAAGTTGGGGAAATAGTTGCAATTGTTCATGAATTTTTCTAACACTTTATGAATTTTTCTGATTACTCATTGCCTCCCTGCTGTTAGTTTCATTGATATTTTGGTTATAAAACCCATGTTTTCAGGTGTAAAATATTAGACAAATGCTTGAAAATAAACTTATATGCTAATTTAGTAGTTTCAGATACTTGCACTGAGTTAAGATTTTACTACCAACCATATAAATGTGAAACTTTAAAATGTGAGTGAAATCTGACATTTTGTTTTTCTCACAGAACCCATTTCTGTATCTTTAAATAAAGTTTAAGACTAAACGGTATGAAATGATTAATGAATTTATACAGTATTTATTACAGAGAGAGTAATAGATGAGATGATTGCTACTACACTAGTTACTTTGGACAACAGTTACCTATTTTCTTTTATTTAAGTATAGTAATCTTTATTGAAAAGCTAGGTAGAGTTTTTACTACTTTCTGTTGAAAACAGATTAAATAAAATTCAGTATTATTCATACAATTTACAGATCTGCAATCAATAGTTATACATACATTAACATCATTGATAAAGTACATAAATATATGTTACAGTTTGAAACATATCTATGACAGATACCATATGCATTTTCACATAGTTTTGCATGAATTAACTTGCCATGTACATGTACGTACATTTACATACATGTACATGTACATACACATGAATACAGCATATATTAACAATTTTGCAGAACACTATCGGCTATACACGGAGGTCATTATAATTCTTGGAGGGAGAACCCTGGAAAACCATGGTAAGAACCACTGACCCACAGGAAGCTATTCCAAAGCTTTCTCACATACCCACATCGGTCATGTCTTAGACTTGGTAAAGGCGAGTGCTTGAGACCACTTGGCACCCCGATAGACTGAAGTGAAAGCTATTTGCACATTGCACGTTTACAATTATTGCCAGGCAAGTGCTTTAGACCACTCGGCCACTCGGGGCCCAAACAGACTGAAGTCTTAAGTTTATTTGCACATTATATCTTTACACTTATTGCCATTCCAACTCGTTAAAAGAAGCAGATATTCTTACTTTGTCACTTCTATAAAAATGCTGCATTGGAACTAATGTGGCTTTTACCATACTGATTAATTTGGATCATGGCATTTTTATTTGTTAGAATATTTAGTTTTATATTATTAAAAGTTTCAAGTTTGGAGGCATATTCCATTTGGTAAAATGTGAAAGTTTATAAACGTCGCACAATAATAAAGCATTCTTTCATTGTAATGAACGTCACTATAGCATGATTTTGGATATAACTTAATTCTTTGGATCCAAAAGCCAAAATTAAACCATTGTATTTGAATTGGATTATCAAGTTCATGAGAATATAGATTGAAAGAAAACATGAAGCATGGTATGGTATCTTTATGTCCAATTTAAAACTAGTATTTGAAAAGCTTCCTGCTGTAGTTTCTTGCATACGTGGTTCTTATAGTACTTTAAGTTTGGTTTATGACGCTGTGTTTATTGATCAGGATATATTGAAGCTTCACAGTATCACCAAATGATCAGAACCATGAAATACTAGCACTGTGAATAACGGATCCTTGTGTATAAAAGGAATAATTGAAATTATTTGTAGTGTCGTAATTTGCCACATTACATGTACCGCCTATGATCATGGCAAGTAAAGTGATTCAAAGTTTAAAGTTCTGAGGACTGTTTTATTTTGACACAGTGTACATAAATAACTCCTTACCAAGTTTCTCTATGATGTGTAAAGTAAATTTGCAGTTTGTCTTAAACTACTGGCAGGTTATTTACATAGGTGTTGTGCAAATACTATCAGAGACCATTGAACTGTCCTTTTTGCAGTTAATGCTAATGTGAAACATTTTGACTTATTGTGTTGTGTCTCTTGCATACATTTTGTCAAGAAATGTCATACCTGTTTGAAGAATGAAGTTATTTTTTTAATTACAGATTTTTTCATTTTGTGGCTGCTTTGTAATGTTGTATAGTATTTGATTTCAGAGGTGCTGCATTGAACTTTTTAATGAGCATTCAGTCTGCACTTTCTCAACTTCCAGTGGAGGTTGTGTAGATTATTGATAATAGAATAATGCCTGATCAATTACATTAGAAATCATTATTATGAGTTTAATTGGCAAAGTCTATGATGCATTACAAAGGTCTGTTCCATGTTCCATTTGTCATGTATCAACTGCCCTTTATATGCTACAAAGGATTTTTGGCAGCTTAAATACTGTAAAATCTTTATTTATTTATTTCTATTCTTGCAAGCAGGACCATAACAGTAGATCTTTCTCAGATGTTTTTTTTTTTAAATGTATGTACATCAGTTCAAAGTAGAAGTAAACTTACAGGCTGCTAATGAAATTAAATATTTCTTCATGTCCAAAATAATTAATTTCATCCTCTTTAATCTAAGTGAAACCTACTAGCTGCCTTGCAGTATGGCTTGAAGAATGCATGTTTTTGTCCCTTATAATAACTCTCCTTTGTATACAGAGGTCTCTGATAATACTGTCTTTATATTCAGGAATTGTTTAAGTTGGTTAAATGTAGTTTCATCTTTGCTGCTTGATTTTGCTCTTTAAGTTCATGGATGATGAAAACCAGCTTCAACATTTGTTATTTCGGTGACGTTTGTTTTACAGCGTACACCAGTATTGTATAGCCTTACATATGGTGCAGTACACTATTAATGGCTTGGTTTAGTGTTTGAAATTGCACTTCAGCAAATAAAAGGTTATATTATGATATGGGAATAGGAATAAATGTACCAAAGCAGAGGGACTTTATCCATCTTCGCCAGCCATTTCTAGTCAAGGCAAGATTACAATCCATAGGGCCAATACATCTGCACAAGGCAAAAGGGAGTACAGTACAAATTTTTATCATAAAAGTTCACATTGACCCCTGATTGGACTACAGACCAGTCCTCTGATGACGGGTATGGTCATAGATGCATGAAAGTCTCGTATACTAAAGCTTGCCAGTTATACATATGATGTGTGTATGAAATGTATTGAGGTCCATGACTCAAAAGTCCTTCTGCATACTAAAGCCTGCCAGCTATATGTGTATGAAGTGTACAGAGGTCCAGGACTCAAAAAGTCTCTCCACATACTAAAGCCTGCCAGTTATACATATGACGTGTGTATGAAATGTATAGAGAGGTCCATGACTGAAGGGACTGCACTTAAAACCTGTAATGGATCCTTCAAAATGACTTTATTTTCTTTCATACTTCATTTGTTGAACTGAATTCATTAAGGTTATTAAAAAAGAAAACCAATTATAATGCATTTTCAGATCATGAAATAACATTTCTTATTTTATTTTATTTTGTCCACCAGCTTATATTTTACTATGTTTTACTCTGCCTTGCATTTTTAATATCATGGTCCTTTATAAAATAGCCTTGCATTTAGTGCAGTAGTTTTTCTGACTTCCATGAACCATGTTTAAACGGTGAACCATCTTAATTAACCTATTTAATTAATTGTGACTTTTATGATTTCACATTTTTCTAGTGGAGAAAAAGTATATAAAAACAAATGCCAAATGGATGATTATATCATTATAAAAGTACATGTATGGGAGCAACCAGTGATAATCATCTATAATTGGCCATGGCAGAAGGTTCAGTCTTATCAAATCTTTAAAAATATTGGGATATAGTTATGAATGACCTGTCTCCATGACCCAAGATATTTGCATGTCATATTTGCATAGTTTGTGATTAGGGTTTTGTAGTTTTGCTTGAAGTCTAGGACATATCTCTCATATCATTGACCCTTTATCAGTAAGGTTTCACTAATGGAGAAATGACTGTACGCTAATGCTGACTTGCTTGAGGCATATATTTGTAATCTACAATTCAACATACCTGTGACTATGGTTAATTGTTTTGACATAATTATTTGAAATCAATGCAGTTATCTAACTAATAACCATTTGAGATTTTAAATAACTTTGATTCAGAATTATTTGGATAAGAAAAATATGTGATGTTCTTCCTATCAGCAAGTAAAACCTTTGAAACTCTGACCCTGAATGCAGTAATGAAATCAGACCAACCCAAATCATTCCTTTGTAAGTTATCATTCTTTACCCTTCCTAGTTTTGAGCCTAGCAGCAATGTCATTAAAAACCAGGCTAAATAGGACAGCCATCTTTGAACCTCTGGGATGGCCAGCTTTATGTCTCAGCAGCAATGGTATTAAAACCTAGGCCTCTTGGGTGGCGAGCTTAAAGTACAAGCAGAAATAACATTAAAACCCAGGCCTCTGGGATGGCCAGCTTTGAGCTAAAGCGACAATGCCATCAAAACCCACACCTCTGGGATGGTCAGTTTTGAGTCGAAGCAGCAATGACCTTAAAACTGAGGCCTATTGAGATGACATTGTTGGATCTTTTGTTTTTCTTTTCCTCTTATAAGTTTGAATGTATTTATTGATAACTTGCTGCATCATTTTATATTAATACTCCTACAATACTTTGAAGGGGCCCCGAGTGGTCTAAAGCGCTGTCTGTTACGGACCACTGCCATCTCACCTCTGTCTGCGTGGGTTCGAGTCTAAGATTCGGCTGATGTAGTTAAGTGAGAAAGCTCGCCAGTAGCTTCTCATGGGTCGGTGGTTCTTTCCGGGGTTTTCCCAGTTTCTTCCTCCACCACTAATACTGGCCGCCATGTATAGCCTATATATTCTGCTGAAAAATATCGTTAAACCATAAAAAAAACAAAACAAACAATACTTTGAATTCATTTCATTGTATTTTTGGGAAGGGCTTTACAATTTTTAATTCAGCTTGTGTCCTCTTGAAGCAGTGGTTACTTTTGTAGGTTTGTCATAAAATGCATTCTTGTGTACTCCAGTTTTGAAATTGTCTTTCAGTCATGGATACAGTACAATTACTGTCTATTCAACTTGTTTTGAACAAGGTGACTAATTGTTTTAATTTTACACATGTTCAGAAAAAATAATTACATGTGCATAATTATTTTCAGTATTTGTATTACTTTCTGTTGAAAAGATTTTGCTATTTCATTTATAAGCTCACGAGCCTTCACATATGATATATCGTAAAACAACAATAAATTATATGCTGTTATTGTTAACATAAATGATACTTTGTTGTGACAACAATAACATTAAAATATGGCCAGAGTTCAGGAATTTTACATTCAAGAATTGTAGAGAAAAATAATTTAAAGAGTTAATTATTACAAAAACAAAATGTGGAACACATCTTTTGAGAAGTTGAAATTTTGTATTTGAAAATTGTACACCTGATTGGTTGACATGCTGTGAGAGTCATTATGTACAACCTCTTTGTCTTGCTGCTTTATTTTTCTTCTGTTAGATGATTTTTTTTATGTATACATTAGGACTGATAAATATGTGCTAATGTGAAACATAAATAAAAAAGAACTCCCATACATGTACATGGTAGCATGTAGTTTTGCATCACAGCTTTGTTTAAATATATAAATCTTATTCTGTATGTTATAAAAGGAAACAAAAAAATACATGTCAGTGGTGATATTTTGTATAAAATAATATTTTATATCAGTGGTTCCCAAATTTTCTTTTTCTGCAAACCTAAACTGACCACCAACAGGACCTCCCAGTCCTCAGGCATTTGATATGATTTAAATGTCTTAAGCTTTTTAAAACGTTTTTTGATAACCATTCATGACCTTACTGACACTTGCGACCCTGATACGGGTTGTGATTTGAGGTCGGGAATTGCAGCATTATATTGAATAAAGATAGCTAGTTTTGAAATTGAAGAATGTCATTGTCATATCGGAAGGGTCCTGCTATATAATGTTAAGTAGCAGGTATTATGCAGTACAATTGAGTAACATAAAAAAAAAATTTGTACTGCTGTATAGTGCAGTATCATTGAACATAATGTGATGTGTACCATGGTATTCAGCAATTAGGGATAACAATTAGAGTGCAGGGTTTGTTAGTTTTTGTTGAAATTACAAACATGCAGATAGCTGGAAACAAATATCATGAAAAATAACACCATTTAATGTCCATTACATTATTTTAGATAAATATTTATCTTGGGTTAAAGAAAAACAAAATATTTTGAGTTGAAGGAAAATTAAAAAAATAACCTATTAATGGTTGGTATTTTATTGTAAATAAATTTCGTCTGTGTCATCTAGTCATCAAAATAATTGTGACTAAAGGGAGGATTAAGCCTATGCTATCGAATACTGTGCTGATGTTAGAGAGCTTGTTGATAAAATTAGAAAGCGTGTTGACACTACAGCTTACAATTTAATACTACACTTTTGATATAATATGCAACACAACTTTGGGATGCCAACACTCAGGCAAGATATTTATTAGAAAAGGCCAATAAGCATAAGACACACTGATAAAACAACTGGGAAAATACTTAGTGGACTGGAGATATCCTGTAAATTTAAAAACCGAATATGACTGCATTCTTGTAAGTCTTGGGATAATTCTTAGTCCTTTAAAGGAATACACATATTTCACAAATTAACATTTGCTAAAAATTTAAAAGATGTTGTTTTTTTTAAATTTTGATCCAAACTTTGTTCCAAAAGTTGCATTTTGCTTGAATATCTTTCACAACTTTCCATTCACCCACTCAGTTGGCATACATGAAATGTGTCAACCATTTATAATATATTTATGATATTCTAAATCAATTTGTGACAAAACTATATCTGAAAAAGAAAATCTGAAATTTTGTCATGAAAAGTGAAAACATCATTTCAATGTCATCAAGTTCATAACAAGTTCACAAAAGGATTTCCATGCATTAATTTCTGATGGGAACTACAGAAGTACCATTACAGTTAAAAAGTGAACATGGAACATACCACCCAAAGAATATTGCGATCAACCATTACACTGGTAATACTGTGAACCTCTCATTTCTGGGTACCGGTAATAGCCTTCTATTAGAACAGGTAGCTTCTTTTAATGTAGATATTTATTTAGATCTGTTCATAGGGACCTCAAGATTATGTCTGCTGAAGACAGGTGTTTGGTAAATATAAGTGATCTTTAAGGCAGGTTTTACTGTAATTGATTGGCTGAATATTTAATGATCTATGATAAAGTCAATGTAACTGTATTCCACACCATCATTACCTGCTTATAATTCAAACCCAACTGAAAAATGCACAGAACCAGATCTCCATGCACGTCAGGATCTGTACTGTTTGCAGTTGACTTGTAATGGACTGTATATGGTAACTTTCTCTTTGAATAGGAAAGATAAGAGAAAAGAAATCAATACACATAAATAGACTGTCAGTGTTTAAATACCCCAGATAAGATTTGTTTATTTTCACACCCATTTTAAACATGTGGCATAGCATTGTCTCTAAGTGGTTTAATTTTTTTAATAGATATTTTATCAGATGGAGCAATCAAAATGCATGATATTTTTTTGTTTGGGACGATACATTACAAATCTTACAAACAAGAGGTTTTTTTTAATATCGAGCTGTGATGTCTGTCTTCGTTTGATAATAGTAAATTGAAACTTGATATACCATATTTCAAAGTAAAGTTGGAACTTTGTATGCAGAGAACAAAGAAGTCCCTTTAGTAAGGTAACCTTAATTTAATCAGTTTGCTGATGACATCATTACAAATTCTCTGAATTATCAACAGCTCCTCATGTACCAGCTAGTGTAACAGAGCTATCTGAAACGCTGAATGATCACATCAATACTAACAATGTCACAGTATTAAAGAAATTAAATTTCCCCAATATGCCACAAGTGATAATTATCCTACATGAACATCAAGTCAAGAAATTCTCATCTTTCAAATGCACAAATATTCCTTAAGGAATGTAAAGATATCACTTGGTCAATAATTGAATCTTTTGATGACCCTTCAGGTGTTCTTGACATAATGGCATCATTAAAAATCACTGTTCGTGTTAATTTGATATGGAGTAAGCAGAATAATCAACCAATTGGGATTACAAGGGATATATTGAATGTACTTAATTAAGTAAATTAATTGATTTCATAAACTAGAAGATGCCAAAAATGATAGATGATAGAGAAAACAGTATAAAGTTAGTGATACCAAAAGCAGCAAAGCTTACTAGTCCAGTGAAATATCAGAAAGTATTGCAAGAAAAAAACAATTTAAAATCTGGGGGATAACCATCATTGACATGGAAAGAAAATCTGTAAATAACGTTCAATTTAAATTACAAATGTGGTCAAAGATTTCTTCGTGAGCATGAATGAAAAACTTGAATTCACAGAATTTAAAGATTGTCAGATGTTGAATTAAATGAGCATTTACTCAATACCAAAGATGTATGTTCAAAATACCTCAGATAAATCCAGAAATAATTTTCAATGAGTTTACAAAACTTGATGTCAAAATGGCCACAGGACATGATATAAATGCTAAATTCTTTAAACTCTCATGTGATGGCACCTTCAGTTATGTATATTGGAAGTATTTCTACAGATAATTTTCCAAGAAGTTTAAAACTGGCAAAAGCAATTCCATTAATTAAGAAGTGAGAGTTTTCCAATGCAAATAACAATAGACCTATATCACTTTATCATTACATTCAAAGATATTAGAATGAACTGGTTGTGATGAATTTAAAAACCAAGTGTAAATTTCAATTTACTACATTCATAATAATCAGGTTTTCATGAAGGACATTCATGCCGTGCAACACTTACTAGAATAGTGGATGATTGTTAATAACAGCATATCAAGGTCAAGGTACAGTGTTTCTTGACCTTGTAAAGCCTTATACACCATGTTCATCACAACATCCTATGAAGATAAATGCAGCTAAACTAAAAGCCATGATCATATGTAGGAAAGTCAGGGTAAAAGCTGAGAGAGAAAACTTTAAAGCAATGATAAACTGAACAGTCTGAAAATGATATCTGCTTGACTTTATGATTACCAATATTATATTCATATGGAAAATACAAGATGGTATGGTTACTAAAAGGTCAGTTAAAAACTAATCTGTTGAATAGAATAAAATCTTGTCTATCAAGAATAGAGAAACATTCTTCAATGCTTATATCATGCCACATCTAGAATATTGCTCTTCTGTCAAGGGTTATAATGATATGGAAAAATCAAAAGAGACTAGTGAAATTTTAAAAACGAGTAGCTAGCATTATTCTTATGCTCCTTCAGATGCATCATCAACAAATCGCTTTAAAATGTCTTTAGTGGCTTCCATATCAGCAGACAGCTTGGCTTCAAAAGGGTTTAATAGTCAACAAGTCCTTACATTGTATGGCTCCAGATTATCTCAAAATTATTTTTTTCTGGAAAGTGGACATGAGTATGTGTAACAAAGATCCATCTCAAACAACAATTTATATTTACCTAAAGAATGTTCGGTATTTTTAAGAAACAGTTTGCTGATCTGGAGCCAAACTAGGGAATTCCATTCCATTCCATGCAACGCCAGCTAACATCTCAAATAGTTTTAATAAGTTTCATTGGCGACTAAAATATAATTTGATGTAATTCAGTACTACTCTTCTTCAAAACAACACAGGCAATCATTGTTTGAATCACCATGTATGTATTCATCATACATATTGTATTATAGCAGTATATAAATTATTTAATTTTTATGTATGTTTTTGGGTTTTTAATGGTGCTTTAACAATTGGATTCATCTCACTTTGATGTATGCAGTTTGGCTGTTTATTGTGATGTCTAGCACTGGGGCATGATGCTACAGACATGGCATCATGTCTCACCTAGTCAGATTATCCTGACACCAAGCCGACCTGTCATAACACTTAAACTTCTTACTTATAAAGCTATGTGAGGGCACTGCTATTACCATTTTTAGAAGTTTTTTTTAAAATATGACTTTACTGGGGTTCACACTCATGACCTCCCTCATCCAAAGCAGATGCTCTTGCCACTTATACCACATGAGCAGTAGCTTTTAATGGCAATGTTCTATAAAGATACAACAGCGTGTTAAAATTGTATATCATGTGCATGTTACTATAGTATCGGCATCATGCATGATTGACCAAATAAGCTTCTCCAATACAGTATTAGTAATAGTAGAAGTAGTATAATGACTTTTGTAGCTGGAACATGTTTACAGCCTTTTTGTGAGATTCATCTCTATTTCACACAGACCAGTTGTTGTATTGTCAAACAATTGCAAACAATTGAAACAAACTTCTATAATTATACATGAAGGAGAAATGGTTGTAATATATATATGATTTTTTAATTTACAAAACAAAGATATAAACCATAAGGCTGCAAAAAAAATTCTTTTGAGTATGTACATAATTAGGCCATATTTAAAACAGCAGCCATATTTGATTATATGATTTTATTGAACAGCACTATTATACCCTGAAAGCAGTCCACTTTAGTTGGACTGCATACATTTTTATTCAAATTATATTACACTGAGAGATTTTTATCTACATCTACTTTTACTCAGACTTTTCACTAACTTTTATGACTGATATTAAATACTAAATGGCGTGAATCACTAGTTGTAGTAAATAAAACTGGCTCAGTTTTTGCCTGCATATTTGGACCTGTTGAGCATTTACATGTAGACTGGTCGTGGGTGTTAGTGGTCTAAAGCACTCTGCTGTACAGATCACGGACATCTCATCTCCGGGTGGTTTTGAGTCTTGGGCTTTGCTAAGATGGTTATGAGAAACCTTGCTAGTTGGTTCCCATCAATTGGTAGGGATTTTTCCACTTTTCTTCCACCAAATTTATATAGCCTATACTTTGCTGAAAAATGGGATTAAAACCCACAACAGCAACTATATATATATATATATATATATATATATATATATATATATATATATATATATATATATATATACTCGTAGCTTTTGTTTCATTGGTCCTATTTTTTAAAAATACTGAACCCTAGTTAATCAAGACTTAGATTTTCTTCTGGATGGCCATCATCATAACACTGTAATTGGGAGTCATTGAGAGTGACTGCCTTTTAATAAAAGAAATACATATAATTTTGCTGCTTATAATTAAAAGGGATCCACGACCAGAACTGCCTTATAACAGGAATGGTGTTATAATGAAGAGTGCTATATTGAATGAGTGCTGTACTCTGGTTCAATTTTAGAGTTACGTTACCATATATTTGCCTATATTAGAGTCTTTTCTAGGTTTAACTTAACTGACTTTATGCAGGATAAATCATTAAAACTTTTCTCCTATTCAGACCAGAGTGTGTGTGTGTGTGTATATATATATATATATATATATATATATATATATATATATATATATATATATATTACAATTCTAGTGTAATTTATATGTTTCTCTTTTTTATGGTAACCTAATGGATGATTCAGAAGTATGATCTAAACTGTAAACCTATTTTGATTTGTTTTCTGATAATTTCTTTTTATGGAATCAGTGATTGGAATTGCACTGTATCTGTAAAGTCGTACATTTTTTAAATACCCACTTTGGATTTGGTGGTACATATTATATAGCCTATCTCATTACCTTTGTCCAGCCAACCAACTAAAGTTTACCTTTGACTAGTTTTCAGGCACTGTTTTGGGTATTCATGTTTTCATTTTTAGTTCTTAAATATTAATACCCAGTACAAAGTTTGCCTTCGTGATATCCCACCCATGTACAAAAGTAAGCCTGCCTGACAAAAAAACTGCTATACATTTTGTCCAGATCTAGAGGCCACTTTTTTGTGTGGACAAGGTCAGCATTTTAGTATAGAAAGTGTATCTACAAAATGAGTGTACATTGTACTACATGAAGTAGAAGAAAACAGTGGTGTTAAGCACCCCTAAATGTAAGTGTGTTTCCCGTTTTTATCCTGGTAAATACACATTAGGCTGTGAAGAGTATCAAATCAGATAAATTGTCATCAGGCCTGGGCATGTGCTGTTCAGTTTACATACCAAAGAAATGACCCAAGAACTTGTCAGTAATGTCTTATCTTGTCTACACTGCTGCATTGGGCGATGGTGCAATGATGTATGAAAGTGATTGGTCAGAAAAGGCCAAAGAACTATTATCATTTCTACTTGGACCTAAATGAAAAAAGTTTTGGGGTATAATGTGGATACCACAGTGGCCAACTTTAAATTCTTGTTATTGCCACTTCTCCTGAATATCACCGTATGATTCTCACTAATGATTTCTTATGTCTTGCTGATTGCTAATTACAATGCTGCTGATCTGATGCCCAATATATGGCCATGCTGAAAATCGTGCTTTTGCTTCTCTTAAAGGGAAAGTTATTTTGATTGAGCTTTTTCATCATAAATAAAATTACTGACTCGATATGTCAACAGTGGTGGCCACTGCTTCGGTGGCCTAGTTGTTAGAGCATCCGCCACAAAAGCAGGATGTTGTGGGTTTAATCCCTGGCCGAGTCATTACCAAAGACTTACCGAAAAAGGTACTAACAGCTGCCTCAGTAGGCACACAGCATTAAGATGTTAGTGTTATGACTGATTTGCCTGGTTTCAGGAAAATGTGACTTGGCTGGACATGATGCTACATGTCTGCAGCATGATGCCCAAGTGGTAGACATCACTATAAACTGCCTCACTGCAGACATCGTAGCGATGACTGAATGTTTTTTTATAGCTGCATTAAAAATCCTAATCAAACAAACAAACAATTAACAATGGTGGCTATCTTGTAAATATTGTTATCTCTCAATCCAAATACATTTAGATAGCTTTATTCAGATGTAGTTTTTGCAAATAGACTTTATGATAATTTGTTGGTCCTAAATAAAGATGGTCTCAGTTTTACACCTATGTGGCTCCCATGATGTCTGTTGTGAAAATATTGTTGTCACTACTTTCCCCAGAATGGATGATTATGACATTATGTTTCAGTCGAAATACTTCAAGTATTATTTACTTTGCCTGAAAGAAAATGGTGCCAATCTGACATTCAGTATGTATAACATCACTTAATTTTAAAACTTATGTTATCACTGAAGAATTTAAGAAAATGGTTTCAACATTTGACACTTATATATTGATTAGGCCTTGTCATAAATTTCTTTTTTGCCCAGAAGAATGTCAGTTCCCTTATGATTGAGACCTATGAATATATTTAGAGCCACATGGAAGTTTGGTTAAACAGGGCACGCATTATACATGTTATAATTTGCAATGAATTTGAAATGATCATTGACAGTTACAAATGGAATGATCAATATATTTATTAAAATTCATGAACCCAGGAGTAATGAAGTATTAGGAGTGTCTTATATTCCATATGTATGTTTATGAATTAAATACCTTGATATTTTTGTTTACTACATACCTGAAAAATGTATACCTGACAGATGCAGGACAAATAGTAGATTTTCATTGTGCTATACAGGCAAGGAATTGATTTTGCTAATGTGGTGGTTTAGAGGACCATTGACTGGATAAACAATTGCTAATGTGGTGGTTTAGAGGACCATTGACGGGATAAACAATTTGCTAATGTGGTGGTTTAGAGGACCATTGACTGGATAAACAATTTGCTATCAATGTTCTAGCATGTCTGGGAATGTTTCAGAGTCAGTGGAACTTTGTAAATGTTTTTCATTATGAAAATCGAAAACAAACTGTGACCAAAAAAGATATTTTGTAATTTGGATGCCCTAAGTTTGACTCCAGGATTATGACCTTTCTGCCCAAACGTCAGGTCCCCCCAACCATTTCAGTGTGGAGGATTGAAATACAAAGTGTAGCTGACTCCACTGAGACTTGAACCCAGTTTGTAACTATGCCTGCCAGGCATACATACTGTTAGCTAGGATGCTAATATGTAGTGTTGAATAACTTAACCGGTAATCTCCATTTGTATTAAATTTTCACCCATATTCATGTCTCGAAGTACTCAAAATATATTTTGTGTCACTAGCAACCTGTCACGTCTCATCATTCAAATGTGTGAGAACTAAACCATTTTTGTTTGTTTGTTTATAGTTGTTGCTCATGCTATGCGACTAACAGTCAGTTTCTGACCAGATAGGTTAGTTACTATAGTTACTAAGTGGCACCTTAACGACTACACATGTATGAAAAGTATCAAAAACACATAGCAAATTATTTACTGTGTTGATTGTGTGATAAGAAAATTAATTACATGTATGTAATAAAGTACTTTATAGTATATTAGTGCATTAAATACTGAAAAGTTTAATTTTAGCATATTAGCGAAAGCAACAAGAAAGAGAGCAAGTTTTATTGGTGCAAAGAATTTTTTTTGTTTAAAAGATGAGCAGATTTAAAGTTTTTGTCTTCTTGAGGGAGCAAATATGCATCTGAAATATCCATAGATTAGACTAATGCTAATTATTTATATCAGAAAATTATCCCATGTACTTTGTGCATACAAGTATTCAGTGAAAATTAGTTTCCTCCTTAATTTCACTAAAACTTAATTATTCTGATTTACATATGTATTGAGTAATTGTTGTTGGGTTTAATGACATTTTTCAACACCTGATAGACTATACATGACGGCCAGTATTAATGGTGGAGGAAGAATCCGGGGAAAAACCTGGAAATAACCACCGACCCATGAGAAGCTACTGGCAAGCTTTCTCACATAACCACATTGGCCGAATCTGAGACTCGAACCCATGCAGACAGAGGTGAGATGGCAGTGATCCGTAACGGAGAGCGCTTTAGACCACTTGGCCACTCGAGGCCTCTCTGTATTGAGTAGTACTTTATGACTACTGTCTGTATTCACTTTAAAAAAAAGTCCAACTGCAAACTACGCAGACCTATATCTGCAATTGCATAATGCACGAGCAGTTCTGGGTCTGTGCAGTTTGTTATGACTAATCTGTGGAACAAACAACATGGATCCTGATCTGCAGGTGCATTATGCTATAGCAGATCAGGATCTTGATGCTATAGCAGATCAGGATCTTGATGCTATAGCAGATCAGGATCTTTCCAGTTTGATTTGACTTATAAGCAGGTATAGATGGTATTTAATTCCGTTACATATATTGTTTCAATTTTTTGGTAAAAATAGCATTCCTCTCAAAAAGTTAAATATTTTGAGGATTGGTAATTAATTCTTAAAGATCCTTAACTGAAATCAAATTAAAATTTGTAACTGACAAGGGTTGAAGTTGATACACTCGAAATTAGCTCTGTTAATATCGACATTGTTAAATCATATATGAGCACTACCATTAATCAAACACAAATGACAGTGTTGATTTATTTAACACAGATATTCTGTCTATATGTTTCACTGACAATTTTAAATATTTCAGCAGATATGTATCACTCAGTCCATGTATATCCTTTGATAACAACCGTTTTATGGATGGTTTGATTCCTATTAAATAGCAGGTTCTTTAGTGTTTTTCATTGGTCCATATGAAATATCTGTCAATTCTAACATCAAGTTCCACAAACTGTCCCCTTTATGTGTACATAACTGCCATGGTATTTGTTTGCTTTATTTTCAATTGTTTGAAAGTCTATGGAGTGAAAGCACTTTGTTTAATAGGTTAGTTGTACTAACTACCATTCTAATATTTGAAGTGTATTGTTTACCCATAATAATAGGTACTGGGTAGTTATTATTATTTGTTTCCAACAGGGGTGAGCACCCCCACTCCCATGAATGGACTTGTCTAACTGTATCCAAATGACTTTTGAGATTATTGGCATTTGTGTCAGAGTGACGGTAGACTTCTGAAAGTGGGTGACAGTTTTTTTTTTTTTCTTCTAATGATCTGAACAGTTGGCTGGAAGTGAACACAAAAGGATCTACTGACATAATTGGCTATTTGAAGGGTAACCATTGTTGTGTTTAGGTGGAGAAAAGACAACATCACTGTCACTGCTACTAAAGCTATTTTTCTGTTCAGTTATGGAATATGGCTAATATTCACATACAAGATTTGTGTATTGTGAGTGGTAAGACTTTGGAATTTTATTAACTTCACAAACCTGGATATTTTTGTGGAGTCTTCATGGGGAAAAGTGCTAGTTTAATCTGTGGAAGGTAAGGTTTATCAGATGGTCTTAAATTTATCTACACTTTCTCACACATAATCAAAAACCTGTTTATTTTCTTTGAGAAGCACAGTCCTTTCTCAAGTAAAATGCCTTTTATTGATACCAACAATGATCTTTGAATGCAAGTGAATGATGTAGTGTATGTATATAGTGTTAAGTATCATGAAGGTCATTTACAATCTCTTGTGAATATCTTTCTGCTATTCCACACTTGATTAAAGCAACTGGTGATACGTAATGATTAATCTATTTAAACTGATGGAATGCTGTATTCTTTATTTGTCATTTTTTTATATTGTCCATTTCTGTAGGATTTTTTTGGTCTCTTTTAGAGCAAAAGTAAATAAGAATATTGGCAGCACTAAGTCCTTGTATTTAAAAAACACTACATTATTCTCAAGAATGTTTCATACCCAGTATTTTTTGTATGTCATCCATCCATGGAATCATAAATATTTCTTTTGTCTTCAAAATGTTCTGGTAGAAACATTGTACTTCTCCTATTGCCTTGATATATTATTTCTTCTGAAGAATTAGCAGCAAATTTTCTTTAATGTATATACATGTACTTTGTAGATAAAATTTTTAACACATGGTATGAAATGTTACAGATAATATACTTTCTTTTTGAATTTGCTTAACACACTATTAACATAATACAAAATAGGATACTTTGTAATACATTTAAATATTTACTGTACACATGGGTGCACATGCAGCTGCTACACACACACTTTAGAAATAACTTGACCGTTGAAGTGTTGGTATAAAGCAACTCGATATACCAATAGTATTGGTATATCAAATTGTGATTTGCCCATTGTGTGTGAAATGAATACATATAATCATGTATTTATAGCTATTATACTTTCTAAACATGGATATGAATATTTTGGAATACATTAAAACCTGTCTGTAAAAAACAAAAAAGAATTAAGATTACATGCAATACACCGATCTGAAGTGAATCAGCACCTGACTAGTGATATACCAAGTGTTTGGAGAAAATATGGATTTGAGTTTGAACCGAACAGCATAAGAAGCATCATCAGCTCAATTGATCACCACCTTAAAATCAAGAAATATGCAAGTATAATTATGAGAGGAACAGACACAAATTTTGCATTAATAAGGAAAGCTCTTCAAACTAAGCAAAAGGATTAAAAATCTTAAGGAAAATGAGATAAACCCAATTAGAGCCAACCGATCACAGAGGAGATAAACGCCTTGTATAGCAAAAAACTAATGGGGATGGAAACACATGAAGTCATTGTTAACACATTGTGGTTTAACACCTCTATGCATTTTGGTTTGAGGGGAGTGACTGAACATGACAATCTGAAATGGGGTGTGTGTGTGTAAAAAGATGAAGATGACCTCAAGTATCTTAAATTTAATCAAAAGCAGACAAAAACAAGAATAGGAGACAATGTCAAGAACATCAGGGATATTAATCCTAAGATGTATGAAAACAAAAATGACAGAAAGAGAGATCCACTTGCTATCTACAAACGGTATGCTGAGTTAAGACCAGCAGACTTTTGTCAGTGTGAAGATCTTTTCTATATTGTGCCCAAAACTATGCCAGTCTCAGTGACAAAACCAAAATGGTTTAGGAAACAAGTTGTTGGAATTAACATACTTAGATGAATCATGAAAAAAATGAAAGAAAAAGCAGTATTACAGAAAAAAAAGAAATAAACAAACACTAGTAGGCAAAATCAGCTGAGACAAAAACATTCCCCCAACTGATATGCAAATTTCAGGCCTCACAAATGTAAAGTCTTTAAACAGCTACTAAAATATTAGTGACAACATACATACTCCAGTTACCATACTCCAGTTACCATAGTAACACTGGCCATCCAAGTAATGATGCTGTCAATCCCCACTACCCACAACAAATAAATTTCAAGCTGCACAGCAACAGACTGTCGTATATCATTTCCCCAAACATGTAATATTCAACAGAATCAAATTATCAACAACCCATTCTATGGATCAAACATCACCATACAAAATATGTTTTGAACCTTCTGCAAAACGTGAACGAGATACCTAACTGGGACAACTTTTTTCAACCGGCGAATTCTGAAACAGGGCCCACACAGCGAAACATAGAAGAATTATTGAAAGTGACACTGACAGTACGTAGGAGTAGCAAAATATGGATAGAAACAATATCAGTGAAATGTAGTTAGGGTTAAATGTTTAATTATCTCATGTTCCTTTTTTATTTTGATGTTTCTGGCTCGAATCATAGTGTTGCTATAAATGCAAATGGCCACCCTGTTATTGTTCATGACAACGAATGCCGCAAATTCAATGTTTACATGCACATTATTTAAAAAAATTGGACTATCAGCCCTGTGTTTTCATTTCATTTAATATTGCAATAGGAAACATATAGCAACTAATATGAATGAAATGTATAGGAAATTATGAATCACTAGAGAACTTTTTTTTTTGAGCATAGATGCGAGAGGTTGTGAAGAGTTTACTCCCCTAACTTGCTCTGTTTATGGCTGTCCATTTTATCTCCTAAATAAAATTAAAACTTGTATGTGGTATAAATAATATATAGTATGTATGCTGTATCAATTATATACCACTCTTATAAAGTTTTCATTAAACGTAACCTCTGCAAGCCTTGTTACCTTTTTAACGAAAAATGTATGCATCTTGTGATATATCATTGGTACAGAATATATATATATATATATATATATAATTTAGATCAAAGATGAATTTCTATTCATTCATTGATCATAACTGACATGAAAATAATAATACAAGTATTAATAGTCCCTTTTTTCTGACTGAAACTAAAATGGTACACATTATCATTAGAATTCTTTCTTTTTTTCATTCCCCTCTCCCATCTTGTGCGTAAATGACAAAATTAGCAAAAATCTGGAGCAAGAGAGAAAAAACATTGTGCTGGATGAAAACTTTAAAACTAAACTTGTACCTACAGTAATCTGGTTCATTGTAGCTCGGTATGTTGATGCTTTCCTTTTCTTCTGGAGTGTTCAAAATAGCAAGGATATATTAGTTGCAATAGCCAGTCAACACTATATATTAAATTTCTCCATTACGAGACTCACATACTATAGTGTATTTAATGTGCAACTAAAGTAAAGGGTCTTGCATAAGGACACATCACATTAGTTTGGACTGATGTGATGGTTGGAATCAAACCCACACAATGATGGTAATGAGTCATGTGCCAGAACTTTTGAGTCACTGATGTTCATAGGTTATATTTCGGTGCCAGTGTAGACTTTGTGACATAGACTAGACTGAATGAATCTACCCTTGAGCATGTAGTAAAAGGCAGTTTAATGGAGGCAATCAGTTTTCAATTGGATTTAACCAATATTATTGTTTCACCTATGAAGATCTTTAATTTAATGAAGTAGATTGGTTTATGTATAAAATTGAACCTTTTGTTTTGATTTTACCCCAGTTTTGCAATTGGCCTTGTTTTGTCTGCATTTTTCAGTAAGATATTACAGCATTTGTCTCTGGGAGTGTATGTAGTTTGGCTGGAGATACTTGTCTTTCTGGAAAATATAGGCAAGGGTTTTGTCCGTTGTTTTTGGTTGCCAGTGTTTGCATGTCACAGTATAACCAGGATTGCTAAAAAATCAGTCAGAACTAGTTCATATTTAGCAGTTAATAAAATTGTGAAAAACAATTTTGCTAGAGTAGGCAATATTGGCTTAGGAAAGTGCAATCATTGAATTTCAAAATATTTTTAAAAAATATAAACTCGTTATGTTTACAGTTTACCTTTTGAAGTCCAGGAAGTGAAAATGACCAAGTGGAGCTAGCAGTTTTTTGATAGGTTCAAATCTAAAGTAAGGCCATTTTGTGTCTAATAACCGTGTTTAAATCAATTAATCATCAACAAAAAAAAAGGTAATAAAAACTTCTTTTAATAGTACTTATGATATTCTAGGTACAAGGTCATTTTTAGGAGAACCTGGGAAATTCTTTTTCTTTAAAAATGTAACCCTTTGCAAAGTATGAAATTGTAGAGCACAACCAAGTATAAATTTAATTACAGAAATGAGACTTCAAAATATATGCTGTAGCTTAGAGTGTTTTTGGCCTTGTGTACTTATTGTAAATTATCACACATAACATCATAAATTTTCTTGAAAAGGAGACATATGTAACTGAATAATAATGGAGAAAGTGGGATGAGAGAACTTTGTTTTAGTTTACATCCAAGTGGCTGTTACTACCGGTATAATATGTTTCCCCCCTTGTATCATCCATCTACAAACAGCATAGACCCTGATATCCCAATGTATATAGATGCCATCAGATAAGGTGCTTTATTCTGCATATGAACAGTGTCGAACATAACTTGTTTGCACGTCTTACCATTGATTTGTCCGCACAAGTATTTGGATAAATTATTCCAGGTTATTTAAGCCGCATGATCTTTATGGGCTCATTAATGCAGCCCTTACACAACCTACCTTGTTTGCCAGGTGAAATAAAAGTTGGCCCAATACAATATAATGTCATCTTAATGACTGTAATACATTATTTGCAAGTAAAGGATTCAAAGTTAAGAGGTTGGCTTGTGTGTGTGTGTGTGTGTGTATGTGTGTGTGGGAGACAACAGATAACCCTTGTTTGGTGTATTAGGCTTGTCTTGTCTTACGGGGATGGGTTGGCTGAATGGTCTAGGGTACATTTTTTGTACAGCTCACTCACACATTTCACTTTTCTTTTTTTTTATACATTGATTCTCACTTTAGCCACTGGTTTATGTGAGAACACCTGCTGTTAACTTCCGGGGAATGGTTCATCCTGGGGTCCACCTAAGTTTGTCCTCGACCAGATTAGGCTGCCAATTGTATAGTCTATCATGTGATGAATAAAGGCATTACACCCACCCACTCATTTATAAGTTTTATTACAATGCACCACCAGTCTGATTATCAGTGATAATGCACATCATGTTGCAGACACTGAGTGTTATCTAAGTAAAAATGAATTCATTTCAAATTGTGAAAAAAAATTACAAAATTTCCAAGCATGTTAAAACTTTTATATATTGTTAATTCAGCAACTTCTTGTCCTGGAACCATCTTTAAACCAAAGTTTTTATGGTAGTTTATAAATATTCTGTTTAAGAGATTAAAATCTGCAGGTTTATTACTATTTTCTTTAGTAACATACCTGATTATAACGAATACCTGACTATAATGAAGTCTAGATTGAGAGAAGACCCCATGTGTGGACTGGAGAAAAATGACATTGTCAGAGTTACCACTTCATTGTAATTGATAAGTATGTGTTCCTAATTAGTTACCATCATTTACTATACTTAAGGTCTAATATAAGTTCTTTTTCTAGTTTGTTATTTAAAGCTCAGATGAAGTAACTAAACTAAAATTCTGCAGCATAACTATTTATTCTCTCAGCAAAGGAGAGCTGCAGAAGCTTATTGATTAGGGCACTGGATTTGCAACAGGAAGTGTGTGAGTTCAAATCCTAGCCAGAATACATCAGGTTCAGGTCATCTAAGTTGGCTTAGCATATAATAATAATAATAATAATAATAATAATAAAAATAATAATAATAATTATAATTATAATAATGATTTATTTATAGAGCATCTCATTAGTCTAAGATTATTCTCCCTTGAGGCCCTCAACAATAACAATGCACACTATATGAAGAGATCAATAATTACTGCTTAACAAGTTTTGTATTAAAATATTTAATTCCATTATCTGTTAGAAACACATACATGCTCATAATATCTCTTCTTAAATACTCTAATATTTTCAGCAGATTTTACATGTAGTGGAAGTTTGTTCCGCAAAACTGTACCAGAGTATTGGAAGTTTTTTTAAAAAATTGCTCTGTTCTTGGTTTTGGTGCTATATTATAGAGCTAAATTTAGTTATTTCAGGTGCTATGATATTTGTACAAGTTTTAGAAGAGAAGATATATTTGTGTATAAATTTTCTAAATTCTCTCCATGAATTTAATAATAGTATGTCTATGATAAAAGAGTACTTCTTATGTCACTGTTCAATTCAGAGGCTGGGATTTTTGGTAAATATGGTATTATCAGCAGCTACTCAAATACAATGGTGTCAAGTTAGAGTGCTAGCTGAGAAATTGAAACAATAAGTCAGTATGACAGTTGGATTATGGCATTGTAAAGCTAATTAAAATCAATTATAGCAGGTTTGCCTTAATACTTTAACATTCAAATTAGTGACCAGTTGTAGGGAAATTTCAATCTCTTTTAGTAGGTAAAAAGTGCTTAAAATAGAGTTGGTTAGTTATTGTTTAATTTTAAATTAATTTGCTTATAAGGATACAGTTTACAAGTAATTTCCTACTTAATATCATGTTTTGGAAATTGTAACATACAGTATCAGTGGGAAAAGAGTGTGTATAGAGAGTAGATATTTGACTTTATTTGGATTACATAATTTAGATTTTGTGCATTTTTATATGTGGATTAGAGTTAGATAAAGGGTCTGCAACTAACACAATCGGACCAGAACTTAATTAAGCTATAGAGAACTATAGAGAAAGTTCTTCAAGGAGTGATCTAGGATTGTTTAAAAGCCAGGTCAAACATAGTGCAAGGATTCAGCATGAAGAACTAGAGGTATCAGAGAGCCATTAAATATAGAAAAGAAAACCCCTCTTGCTTGTGACTAATTCCACATAATTCAGTTACATCAATTAGGTGCTCCTACAGCTAGAAGGTTTCCATGTGATATTGATCTCAACTGGTATTGTGTTGAAAAAGGCTTGAATAAGTCCTGAATATACTCTGGTGCAGTTCGATGTGGTCATTTATATAAAAGAACTGCCTTGTGAAAATCTATCCTGTCATATATTGTGAACCATTTGAGTTCTGTAAATAATGCTTTTGAGGGATAATAAATATAACCTTCATTTGCTGATGTGCCTATATGAATAGTTAGTGATGTGTATGATTTTAATGCTTAATAATGTACACATAGTTATAAGACAGGAATCTCAGTAGTTCTTAATAATTTACCCTGGGGTAATGTGATACCTACCTCCATGATTTGCCACAGGGACATAAAGCACATCAGGAGTTGCATAATTGCCCCAAAGTATTTATAAGAGTGGAGGACCCTTACTTTAGAATTCTGACTTTTTAAAAGAAAATGGTACTTACAGTTGCCTCGCTTGACCATCAGCGTTAAGAGGTTAGTGTTAGGACTGGTCGACCTGGTGTCAGGATAATGTGACTGGGTGGGACATCATGCTACATGTCTGCGGCATGATGTGCCAGTGCTAGACATCACTCTTAACTGCTACAGTGCAAACATTGTAGCAATATGACTTTAAAAAAAAGTTAAAGCTACATTAAAAATCTAAATTACATCACATCTATTGCCAGTACTAGATGAAGTCTTGTTTTTGAAATTTTGAAATTGATTTTTGTTTTAATGTGGAAAGAAAACGACCATTCAGCCCTATATCTTGCATTGTAAAGGAGAGTTTGGAAGGCACAACCAGTTGTGCCGATACTGTAATTCTTGGTGAAATTGCTATGGCTAGGCAGTGTTTCACAGGCTTAATAGCTAATTTTGGAAGTAATCAAAAGTAATCAAATAACTTGCTTCCAATTTTACTGACCTGGATTCTGATTTGGAAAATAGATTTTGAGAAGAAAATTGACATTTGGTTTCCTGAGTATTGGTTACTGACATCATCAAAAAGATACAGTAATGTGTTGTGGATAGGTTTATCAATAAGAGATTAGTGTTTTAAATCAAATGTCATTGTTACTATCAACTAATTGTATTCTTTTCTACAGCAGATATTTTGTAACAATGGCTTTGCAAAGATAAGGACAGCATCTATCTGGGACATTTATTTACGGCTTGATATTCATCTGTATCACCTGATCTTTTCCTTTTAGTTTCCCCCATTTATTAAATTATATTTTTTTCCCCAACTCATTTAAATGTTTGTTTAGTACTCTCTTTAAACTTTTAGCAACAAATGCAAAATGCTTTACAATAAATAAAATTTGTTGATCCTGTGACCCTTGAATTACGCATCCAGAGCTCTACCAGCCAAGCTACCACAGATCACTGCATCTCGAAGTATGATACGTATATTTGGAAACATGCCCACTGGCACATCACATACATCTTAAACTATGATTCATGTTTCTATAAATCTGCCTAATGGTACATCACACTGCAGCTTGAAGTATGATACATGTGTTGGGGAAACCTGCCTGATTGCATTTCCCACTGCAACTTGAAGTATGATACATGTGTCAGGAAACCTGCCTGATGGCACATCACACTGCGGCTTGAAGTATGATACATGTATCTGGAAACCGGTCTGTTTAATGACTTGTCCCTAGCAGCCTGATGTTGGACAATCTTACTATAAGCATTATACAGCCATATAACACAACTGGGGAAAATCTCATTGTGTACAGTTTTTATGCCCTCACTGTGTATACTATGGTGGGGTGGAAAGGAATATTAAATTAGTTATATGTCCCAGCTAGCCAGGAAGCTCATTAACACAATTGCTCAAAACCCATTTGATAGGGACAATTGAATTTGGCAGGCAAGCTTGTATGCATAAATTAAATGCCTCATGAACTGTTAGCATTTGTGTGTACCATATTGCAGGTGCTGTTATGTTACTGTCTTTGAATTTTTACATTAACTATCAACACCTCAAGGCTATCATAAGCTTTCAGCCCAACATTTCTTGTTTAATATTTCAATGGATTGCTGCCCATTTTTGAGACAGGCTTCCTTTGAATAACTGACCAGAACACATATAGCATAGAAAATCAGAGAATTTTATATTGATACAGCAGTGTTAATTAGGTCAGCTGGTTATTAATCAGAAGACCTTATTTTATGGCCTATTTTCTGTTAGCTGCCTTTTATTGATACTATTCTTAAACTACTTAGACACTTGCAGATGTATTCTTCCTAACGTCAAGTTATCTGACATTAAAATGGCTTCACTATGACATAAAAATGTGGCCACCACTCTAGCTAGACTGAAAATCTCATATATCAATACTCCATATGAATGTGTATGCACACAGAGTTTTCAACTGTAGGTTTATGTCATTTGGTCCTATCCAGAGTGGCTGAGTGGTCTAAAGCGTTCTCTGTTACAGATCACTGCCATTTCACCTCTGCATGGGTTCAAGTCTTAGATTCAGCCAATGTGGGTATATGAGAAAGTTCTTTTCAGGGATTTTCCAGGGTTCTTCCTCCACCATTAATACTGGCCGCCATGTATAGCCTATTGAGTGCTGAAAAATGGCATTAAACCATACAACAACAACATCATTGGTCCTGTATGAAAATGGCATCAATCTGCAGTCCACCACAGCAGCCATATTTAAAATCTTACTATTGCTGCTTCTCTTGCTTGGAATGGAAAGTCATATTGACAAAAGGCTTTCTCCAAAAGTAATGATATAAGATTGCTTTTAAATGCAAAAGTTGTTGATCTGACTTTCAATATGTCCACAATGGCATCCATCTTGAACATTTTGTTGTTGCGACTCCTAAGGCATATTGACATGTATTTCACCAGAAGAGTTCTTATTGTGTCCAGTTGGTTGTAGATGAAATGATGCCAATTTGATTTCCAGTGTGTTCACCATGGCATCCATCACGAAAGTCTCATAATTGTTCCAAACTTTAGCATTTGCCTACTATAAATCAATGCTTAATAATTTTTGTGTGCTAAACCTTTTATAAAACACCCTGGTTAACTGATGGTTTGTCAGATTGGTCACTTTTTACTTTATAACCTTTCAAATTTAGAGTTATAACTTTACCATCCTTTGCCAATGTTTTAAAATGATTTGCTGTGAATCTCAAATTACTCTCTAACAGATATGATTCAGTTTTCAAAAGAAAATGATTTTGAATAATAAGCTAATTAGTAGATGCATTTTTCAGTTTGGTGACTCATCATCTGTTTGTGCTTTCTTGATGTATGTTGTTATTTGCATACTATCAATTTCTTTTATTGAGCCTTAATTAAGTGTAAGGGAGATTACTCATGCACTAAATAAGTTTCCCTCTTCAACTAAATAATTATTATCAAAATCCAAATAATTGATTGGTTTAATTTGAATGGGATTTACAGCCTTAGAAAATGTACTAATCTGTAATGATCATAAATACCAATAATTTACATGACAAGGATTTGTAAGAATCCCATACACAGTTCTTCTATGATTATAGTTCTTACTGGCGGGCATTAGTACCTTCATGTGTCTATGTCTCTGAAATGTTGAAGTTATATTGACAATATCAGCCGTTTTGTTGTTTGTGGATCAGGCTGTGTACTGTCTTTCCATTTAACCTGTCACTTGTTCATCAATAGTTACAATACGAAAAGGATGGAGCTGCTTTTGTTCTTACTCCATTGATTGTTACCCTTATATTTACTACAGACTTATTTTTCATTTTTTATTCTATATATAATTTCTATTGAATTATTTATTCTCCTTGAATTTTTAAATTTTGACTATAACTGCATTCTAACTTTTGGATCCATAGGAAAATGCATTTTGTGCACAGGCCAAAAAAAATCAGAAGAAAAACCCAAAACAAGTAGGGTTGATTTATAGTTGTCTCTGATATCTGTCAGAAGACTGCTGATCTTTCATAACATACTCAAAAGTAACCCTGGATTTCTTTTGAGTTTTTAAAAGTCTCATAATATCTATATAAAAAAAATCCCATGTTTGGCAAAGACTCCAGATTATATAAAGTGATTGGGGCCCAGAGTATCAGAAGCGCTCTCCGTTCTGATCACTGCCATCTCACCTCTGTCTGTGTGGGTTTGAGTCTAAGATTCAGCTAATGTAGTTGTGTGAGAAAGTTTGCCAGTAGCTTCTCGAGGGCCGGTTCTTTCCTGGGGTTTTCCCAGGTTCTTCCTCCACCAGTAATACTGGCCGCCATGTATAGCCTATTGTGTGCTGAAAAATGGCATTAAAACCTCAAAGCAACAGCATATAAGGTGATCAAGTAACAGGTTGTTGTATAGAAATGCTAGCTTAATCCGATTACTCAGCCACTCACAGGTCACAAAGACAGTTGTAGCACTATACCGGTGAAAATACTGGTTTTATTTGTTGTTTTAGTTTAAAAAAAACATCTGTTAATATTCAAACGAGATAGATTCCTACTATAAAATGGTATGTATGGTAGACAGCCTTAAAACCAGTACTTTTGTCCTACTGCCAGTAGAATCATGTGTATATTGAATTTGCTGCTTTCAATAGAAGGGCAGTACATGTAGTAGGTTGGTGATGTTTGGGGATAATTATCAATTTACAAGTCTTTGAACAAGTTTGAAATTAAAATTCGCATTTCATGATCAGTTTTCTCAGGCAGTGGATTTTTTTTTACAAGCATGTTGGGCACTTTTCATAGAATACAGATGTGGCCCAATCTGAAATTATGACTGTTACTGGTTTTTCTTTGGCTTTGAGCTATATGACTGTTAACGACTAGTTTATTCTTAGCTGTATGATTAACATACATGCCAACCCCTGACGAGGAAATGGCGTAATCCAAGTGGTCAAAAAGCGGAATCCAGGCAGAAAAAGCGTAATCCACATATAACATGCTAAAATTTCAATAAACAACGATTATTTGCCCTTCTCATCCTTTACTGTTTCAAGTTTTCATATGTAGCACTTTTAGCTTTACACACATCGACTAGAAACCTTCTGAAGACGTTTAGCGCTAAATTTTAATTTTTTTTCGACACGGCCAGAAATAGATGTCACGTGATGCTGTACCCTTTTTCTTAATATTTAGAGGATTCTGTTATATTTTGTTTCGGAGGTTTTCGATTGCCTTTTTCTAATTTATCTGGGAAATTTTTGAAAGGGGATATTTTTGCTCACATAAATGCAGAGAGTAAAATAAAATATACTTTTTAAGGGCTTAAATATATTTAGACTGGTTCTGCAAGAAATATGAATTAGAATATGGAATCTGCCAGTAAAGATTAAATTTGGAAAACCAGTCTGCTATCTCCTCACATCGCATGCTGATTCTATAAATAGAATCGAGGTCAACAGTAGAACCAGGTTAGCTATAAATAGAACATGATACTGTTACGAAAGTCCACGGTCTAGCGTACTCTTATATTGTAGTTACGTAAAAGCCTTCTTTTCTAAAATACGGTCTGTGGGATTAATGGAATTTTAATAATAACGAGAAAAAAAAAATAATTGATTTTTTTTGGGAGTTGGATATACCGAAAAAGCGTAATCCATATACGTTTAAGCGTAACACGTAATTTAGTGACAAAAAGCGTAATGATTACGCCAAAAGCGTAATGGTTGGCATGTATGGATTAATACTGGTTGATTAAGTTGTTAGCTAATTGACTTTAGTAAGAAACAATGACTGAACTATAAACTGCATGTCTCTACTAGTTTATTCTTAATCTGTAAGCCATAGAAATGTTGATATAGTTAGGTAATGAGCTGTATTACTCGTTAATTCTTAGACTGAATTGTATTACTATCTATTGCTAGTCCTTTTTTTTGTTCTGTGAGCATGTAAAGTTTTGAAGTTGAAATATAATGTATGGTTTCTATTCTTGATGCAGCATCATTCACAAATCGTGCATCATATTTCTGTATCTCAAATATTATATTTGTATCTTTGCACCGAGTAAGATCAGATCTCTGCTCATTCAGAGTCTTGGTGATACTCTAATCAGAGATGTAATGGAAATAAATAATTTTCACGTGCCTCACATTGTCCTTAATCAAATATTAACTCATGGTGATATTCAGATATGAGAAATTAATATCCCTCTGTATTATAAACGGTCTAAATATTGTGTACATAGGTGGCATGCAATAGCCTGGTATTATAGTCTTTTCAGAGTAATTACACTGGAAATTTTGTGTACAGCGTGTATTACAATAGGAAAGAGGATACACAGCAATGATTTATTTGACAGGTTTTGTTTGCTTGTTTTGGGTGGGTTTTATTGTCACTTTCAGCACAGTATTGATTTAACAAGTATGAGGAAATGGCAGTTGAGTGCCTTCTTTTCCAAAAGATACACCTAAGTGATTGACGTGAGTTGGGCTGGGCAGGTATTGAACCTGGGTCCTATGTATTATGAGCCAGGCAGTTTGTAGAGTTGCCATGGCTTTGCATGCATGAAGTATTTTAGGCTTTACATAATCTCTATTTCACTTCTGTCAGTCCCATCCCCCTTTGCTTTATCTGATTCCTCCCCTGTCTACAAAACATTGAGATACCACCAGCCATGAGACCAAGAAAGTTGGCAGTGAATTGAAGTGAAGTCACAGCATTTAGATTCAGATTTTAATAGCATGTCATAAGTTCTGTATCATTGTGTAACTTGAACAGTAAATTTAAAACGGTGGGTGTGTCAGGATGCAATTGATGGTGATGGTTTTCAGATCCGCTCGTCCACTCACTTTTAATCCAGTAGGCTATTATCTAAAGTAAAATAACAAAATGAGTCAATTTTACATCAAGAAAATGTTTCTGATTCTCAGTCTACATGACATTATAGTGTGTAGTATTATTTATTTTACATGAGACATTACAAACTATGTTTAGTGGTCTTTGGGATCTGATCGTATATATTGGATATAACACAAAAAATAGATGTCAGACCAATGATTTGTGTGAGACTTAATTTGTAGTAATTAATTGATAAATAACAGAACTATATGACATAAATATTTGTATTGATTTACTCTT
Organism: Unio delphinus; assembly: GCA_029339505.1. Classification (NCBI taxonomy): domain Eukaryota; kingdom Metazoa; phylum Mollusca; class Bivalvia; order Unionida; family Unionidae; genus Unio; species Unio delphinus. Next base: position 8,875,854 of record JAQISU010000035.1, on the reverse strand, counting down.
GTTAGATACGGCTTGCAAGTCATCATTGTGCATTTTAAAAGCAAATTAATTATAATTTGAATGATACACAAGACACAATTAAACCTATTTCAGACAGTTTTATACAAAAGACACCTAAATAGGGACATCATTTATGAACCTCTTTTGTTAGGTGTACTTAAGTTTTTCATTGGTAGATACAGGACACCTGCCCATGAAGGAGGAATTTTTGTGTCCATGATATGTAGGTATTTTAGTGTCCATGATATATAGGAATTTTATTGACCATTATCTATAGGTTTCTATGTAAACTTAAAAAAAAAGTATTTCAGTATTCTTTAGTGTCCTTTATTTAAGGTTTCTCTGTACACTTAAAAAAAAGTCAAAATTCTTTAGTGCATTTGTTACGCCTTTATTGATCTGAGTGTGTATTGAAATTCAATGGTAATACAGTGAAAACGGTCTTGATTGATGACCTCTTTTGACAACTAATAGCAGGCGTCTCATTACATGTCATAACATTATATACAACATAGTTTATCTGCATATAAAATTCCTATACTTTGTCATTTTGGCATGTTAAATTGCCAGCAAAAATCCCAATGCTTCACCATTTTGGCCTGCTGAATTACAAGCAAAACAAAAACAGTCATTTTGGCTGTAGTATTACATAACAAATCTTAAACAAACAGTTTGTTTGGGATCATTGTGAGCTAGAGTTTTTTGCAGTATAGAACCAAATCTGTCATTACATTAAGGGAGGACACAGAAGACTCATGCAGATAGAACTTGAACTGTGATCATGTTATATATATAGACATTACAGATAGACTCTAAAGTTTTCCTCACATTAATGGCTGACACAACAGAGTTTTTGCAGCTTGTCCAATTCATCGTCAAACCTTCAATGCTGGAAGCTAAATACAGTGCTCACTTTGGCATCTATGTGCATGTATGTCTGTCTGTCAGTCCTTCCACTTCCTAACTTATGATTGATGCGAAAATATATTTGATTTACAGAAGCCAACACCACTGATTATGATCATCCATGGTATTGTATGATGACATGTATGCGTCTGTGCTATTCCCATGTGAGTGTGTATTACAAATACCAGCAGACATGATGAAATAGCAGTGGTCATCAGCTGTAGAAAGCAATACATGGAGTAATTGTCTGTGAATGAAAGGATTGGACTTGGATAATTCCAAGTCTGTGAGTGGGTGCCATTTACTGTTGCATCTTTAATGTATCGTTTATTGTCTTGTATGTAAAAGGTAAGGAATAACAGTTGCAATCTATGTCTGATATCCCTCATGTGTGAACATTTTAAGGTTAATAACATTCTCATCAGATGATTATTATCAGACTTAGTCCACATACTCACTAGCTGTGAACATGTTAGAGATTGAAGGTCAGATAAGTCAAAGTCAAGGTTACAGTGAGCAATTGTTTAAATATAAATTTGGTGGTAAAAGGTAAATTTTTCAACCTGTCAGTACTGTTATCTGTTGTGATAACGGAATTATCTGCAAATTTAGTAAAGATGCTTGCCATTGACTGTGACATTGTTACTGATGTCAAGGTCAGAAATCAAGGTCACATTGGTAGGTTTGTCAAGGTGTCTTGGGTGTTTATGATGGATCAAGGGGTCACAGATCAAGATCACTAAGTAATTTGCTGTTTTGCTTCTTGTAAGTTTTTTTTAATATAAGCACAAAGGACCATATATTTTGTTTGCATGTATAGATGGTAAATAGATCAAGTTTTTCAGAAAGGTATATTTTACAAGCAAAACATTAAACACATCTTGGTCAGCATTAGCTTTTATGGCCATAGGCATGAAGAGCCTGTGGGATGGTCTGTTGTCTGTAATCCATCCCTCAGTTAGCACAAATTTGGTATAGGTCCTCCTAACCTACTGGCATGATTGTCATTCAATTTTAGGTGACTGGTCATATTGACATTCTGCTTGCATCAGAAGACTTTCTGTTATGTCTGGATGGTACTAAACCAAAATGGTGACAGTCTGATACTGAATTTGTCCACAATGGCATCCATCTTGAAAATCTTGTTATCAGTGCTTCTTAGAAATAGAACAGAATGTCATATCAACATCAGGTTTCCACCTAAAGATTTTTTATGATGCCTTGTTAATCGTAAATGAAAGTGGTTCCAAGTTGACATCCATTATGTCCTCCACAGCAGCTATTTTGAAAATTTCAGATTACTGAAGAATATGACATGTTATCAACACTCCACAGTTAAAAGGAAGAAATGGTCTTGAATTCCTGGAGTTCTTTTCAGCATGTAGAGCATCAGTCCCTCTGAGGGACTCCTGTTTTACAGATACCTGACATACATATATGTATTCGCACTGTGCTATAAATTAAACTGTAGGTTACTATTTTTTTTTAAAACCTAGTGTATATCAATTACAGTGGTAACCAGTTCATTAAAGTTCCTGCTAGTATTATTGGACATGTATATAAGAATTAAGGACAATCTATTGTGATATCAACACCATTAAACTTTATGACTGACTGAGCTGTAGGTTAATATTTCAATTTGTCTAAACAAGGACTACCCGATCATATTCATGGTGGTGTTAATACTTTAAGGCATTGGGTCTAGGGTATAGTCCTATGCATCCACACAATTTTTTTTTTAATATGCAGTGCAGATTTGATGCGAGTACTCTCAACATTAAATCCCAATTATGTTTATTTGATTGTAGCAAAATTGATTTGGTTGGATAAAATAATTTAAGATTTATAATGTAGACATAATTGGTTGAGTGACATTCAGATCTGTGAGACATTTAGAAAATGGTTGTAAAGCCATCATTTTTTAAAAAAAGAGAAAAATGGTACTATCATATGATACTTGGTAAGAGTTGACTGCCAAAAGAAGCATAGACTCTAAGATCAAACAAGTCTTAACAAATTGCATAGACCGAAATCTGCCAGTCTGTGATGCAGTGATTGATCCAGATCTATGCAGTTGGAGTCAACATTTACTTGAGTGTATACAGTACTCTGAGTTTACACTGTGTGGGATAGACCTTGTTAAAATGTTACTAAAGCTTTTCAAAGTAAATTAATTGGGAAAAGGTCACATACATTGTAAATAACTTGCCAGTATTATTACAGTTTTGTGTTATCAGATGATCATTTCTTTGCCACTTGGTCGTAAGTCAGTCAGATGAAAAATGAAGTATTTGATGAATCACATTGTAGTCGGTTTTGTTTGCCATTGCACAAGTAATATTAAATATGAATTATTTGATCTCATTTTATGCAGTTCTATTTTTTTTTAGCACAATAAGGTACTGGTACCCTTGTAATGTGATACTGGAAATTGAGAATTCTGTTTAAGATCTTTATGTGATATTCTTTTCTTTCTAAGTTATGGACCTCACCTACCATATTATCAACACTTTCACAATTGAAAAGAACTAAAGAGAATAATTTGATTTATGGTCATGGCAAGTTAAATGTTTGCTAGTAAATTCCATGTCAATGTTTTGTCTTTAAGTTTCTTTCAAAAAGAATGCAGTGGGATTCAATGCATTTGAGATACCACATTTGTTGGAGCCCTTATTTGGCCAAAATTTGGCCACTTGAACATACCTTGCAATAACTATGATTTTTTTCAAACATATTGCTTTAAGAACACTTTATATATATTAAATATCTATTAAATGACGTATTTGTCAATCCCTATTTCAGAAACCTGACACTGTCTTTTGTATTTGATTTAATCACTCGGGTCTATTAACAGTTTCTGGACAAATAATTTTTGTCCTGGACGGGCAGCTTTTTATCTTTTTTATAGATCATTTGTCCAAGTACAATTAGAATTTTCAGCACTTTCATATGCCCTATATACTTGGGTTCTAAATGAAGAAAGTGTTGATATGGAGTTTAATATGACAGCCACAATGACTAAACTGAAAATCTTGCTGTCACTACTTCTGAAGAAATCCTAATTTCATTATGGTGTTTTCACTACAAGTCTTACAGTGTTTTGGTGATCTTGAATTAAAATGATGCTGATCTGAAGTCCGATATATGGATATCTTGAAATTTTTGTTTTGGTTTCTCATGAGTAGAATGTCATTTTGACGTGGTTTTCATCAGAAGAGTTTTTGTGGTGTCTACTTAGTCCTAAACAAAAATGACAAGCACTAAACATGGCCACCATGGTGGCCATCTTGAAAATAGTTATTTCTACTCCCAAATGGATGGCTGTATCCAGACCTTGTTAGTCCAAAATGCTACCAGTTTTGAATCCAGTATGGCTGTACTGAAAATATTGTTGTCACCACTTCCCCTGACCATATCAATATGATCAATATGAAATATGGTTTTGACCAGAAGACTCATGTCCACTTAGTCTAAATGGATATGTTGCCAATCTAAAGTCACATATGTCCACCACAGCAGCTGATTTGAAAATAATATTGATGATGATTGTCAGAGATGGTTGCAACACTTGGCAGTGAAACGGAAGAAATAGTCTTGTATTGAATTCCAGAAAATTCTTTTTGCCCAGTAGATTGTCAGCCCAGATTAAGGGTCTTCTTGTTTGTCTTGCTCCATTACATAAGCTTTCTCATAATGATCACATTATGTATTTATTTCTCCATACATGTCATAGATTGGTTGGGGGTGGGGTGGGGATTGCAGATCTAATATTCCCACAGAATGATGGCCAAGACTTTGGAGATGAAGGTCACAGGGAGCAATTATTTAAATTTCAGCTTGGTAGTCAATGGTAAAGCAGTAGTGTTTCTTGTAGCCATGGACGAATTGTCATCAAGCAAACTAAAGATGTTTACTTTGGGATATTATTGTCATTGTTAATGTGGAGGTCAAAGTTCACTATCATTTATCTTTTATATTTTTATTACATGTTTATAGAAAGACTAGACTTGTAACAAATTCACGTAAGTTGGATAATGAACGTAGGCCCCAGATAATGTTAAAGGTTTTTATTTCTGGGCTCTTCATCATGACTTTTTTAGAAATCAAATTATAAACTCATTGCCAATCATCCTGGATTCAAATATAGCCTTTTAAGTGGTTCAAAAACACTAGTCCTCTTTTGAATTCTTGATTCTGTATACTACTGTATATACACACTTGTAAGTCAAATCCAATGGCTGCCATCATATACCCAGATTTGTCATTGCATAATATACCAGCAAGCAGCATAGATCCTGACCTACCAGCACATTATGCAATGGCAGATCAAGGTCTATGTTTGTAGCTGGACCTGACATAACATGCAAGATATATGGTGGCTAATTGTGAAAGAACAAAATTGATTATATTTTAGTCAGTAATGCTACATGTATTTGCAAATAGGCAGAAATAAAATGGTCTATAAGTATTTGCAAACCAGGGGGTACTCTGAACTTTCCATTTACTTCTATTGATGTTTTCTTCTACAATTTTCACTAGTAGAAAGGAATGTCAATATGTTCACTGTTGTTATAGACCCATGTCTATCAATTGTAACAATGGACTTGTTCTGATAGAACAAACAGTAAAACAATTATTTCTTGTTGTCAGGGAGGATTAACTTTTAATTCTGAACTACTTTTCAGCCATCTGCAATATCAATCAGCGAACCAGTCTAAACCTGTAACAGTTATTTACTAGAATAATGAATTAAAACAAAGCACATATCAGCTTATAGAGAGATTTTGATGACAAGAGACATTTTTGACACTTCAGTATTTATTTCCAGTTTAAAGAGAGTTGTGGGTAAAAACTGAGTTAGGTTTTCATCACTTGATTTTGTGACAAGTACAGTCTATACTTGCAGTTAACACAGATCCAGATCCGAATAAGTAGAGCAAACATCTTGGACCCTGATATTCCAGTGCATAATGCAGTTTGCACACACACACAAAGAAGCACACAATTGCATACACACAGACACACACAATTGCACACACACAATTGCACACACACAGGCACACACACACACACTCACAAGCGCACACAGACACACACAGAGGCATACACATATATACACACAGTTGCACACATACATACACACACACACACACATAGGCACACATATTTATACACACACAGGCACACACACACACAGGCACATATCCACAAAGTGCCACAGAAACACTTACTGGGCATACTTGTCAAAGTTCTTGATGGTGATGAAGATTTTTCACTGTCATGGGTATTTATGTTTCAGTCTAGTTGTAAGGGTAGTTTGCAGCCTAAACATTAGTATACATTTATTTTGATGAAAACTTAGAACCTGTTCTCAATATATGTAAGTGGGAAAGCTTTCTAGTTTCTTAGCTTCTAATGGGCCAGTGGTTCATATCTGGGTTTTCCTGGGTTCTCCCTCCATATTGGATTCTTTCTGAAAATTATGTTAAATGCACAATAACAACATTAGCCTCTTTATTTTGCATGAATTTGAAATATTGGGTGAAAATACCAACAGCTGTTTGTTAGTGATTACAACTCCAAAAATGTATATCGAATGATTTGTATGACTTTCTGTCAAGTCTCTCATGCTTTCTATTTCTTTTGCATTTTGCCTTATTTTCATTTTCTTTATTTTTAATGCCCATATCTATAAAAAAAATAATTTCAGAATATATCCATATTTTGTTTCCTCTGTGATTTTCATTTTTCAAATAATGGTGATCAACACTGCACTTGAATATAAAATGTCACTTTAGGGCAGCCATGGTTTGTTCTTCTGGACAAATTATACAGTAAAGCATGTCCATTGCTTGTTTATGTAGGACTAAATCTTCCCCAAGACTCCTTATGATTCAGATGATTGTTGAACTTTTTGAAACCATTCTCCCACCCCACTCTTGTGTTATGGATTCATTTTGGGGAATTTGTACTTTTCTAAATACAGTTGGAGGCAGGGAGTTTAAAATTATATTTTTCATGTGACATGTTTTGAAAGGAGCTACTTTGTTTATTAGGAGAAACTTCTTGTGTAATATAAGGAAAAGTATCTGATAAATTCACAGTTGGCTTTTGACTGAGTATTCAATTATAGTACCAGTCAAAGATGACCCTCTTTGTAACTGTACTCATTGCATCGACCCTCTGAAGTAACAATTGGTTATAGTTTCTAATTATCATGCTCATTTTTTCTTTAGGGCTATTCTATTCTTAACATACTGAATGTGAATCTACAAGACAAAAAAGGTTACAGAGTAAGTTAAAATTAAAGAAAAAACAATCACTGTGTATACGGCAGATCCACAGGAAATTTAAAAAAAATAAGTCACTATGACTTCCATTTTACAGTAAATCCTCTCACAATCAGCATGCTGTGGGATGGAAAGCAGTTTTGGCTTTTTCAGAAGGAAGAGCTATGGAAGGGAGGTAATATATAAAACAAATTGCACAAGGGAAACGTTAGCATGAGAGGTGGCTGCTAAAGAGAGGTGACTTATGGGAAATCAGAGTGAATTTATTATTTATATTGACAATATTGTTGTCGATATAAACATTAAAAGCATAATGGAAATAGAGTTCCATTTGTTTAGTTTTGGTCTCCTTAATCTAGTTCATGAGGAAATACTTGTTATGTGTCAAATTTATTATTTTTATATGAAATGGTTAACAAATATATACTCAGAATACTTCAATCATAATTCAATCATTAATTTTACTTTACCTGTAGATGTTTCTCTAAGGTTGAATTTACCAGTGTGACTTTTTAGTTTTTAACAATTGGTGTACAGCAAAATCTGGCACAAAAGGTCTTAAACCTTGAAAATAGGACATAAATTATATTTACGATTTTTGTATTTCAAAGATTTACCATTTATCATCACAAAAATTCAATATTGACAACCATTCATTGCAACCTTTCATATCAAAAGCAATTTGAATGGATCAATGCAGATTTTTTGTATGTGTGAATGGATTCTGTTGATCACGCATGTTGCAATTAGGTTATAACTGGGCCCCATTTCCTATGAAGTAGAACAAGTTCTGTAGTCCCGTTTTAAAAACTTGCAATTTTGGAAGTAAATATCAAAAAGTACAAAATCTTTAAGAACAAGTCTAATTTATTATATTGAATGAACCAAAATCGAAATCAATATTCAGCAGTTCTGCCTCCCTAAAAATAAAAAAATATATAAAAAATTGCACTAGACTGTGAATCATTTCTTTTGTTAGGTTCCACTCATGTTCAGTGCATGAAACTTTAGGTGTTTTCTTATACCAGTCTGTAACTTCTTGCCACATCTTGAACTCAATTTGTGTTCGCATTATAACTCTATAAGGTTTGAGGAATTTAAAACAAACTTGGGATGAGGTTATATATTGAAAGCAAGATAAAGCTTGATTTTCATCATTTTCTAACATAAATCCCCAGTTATGACCCCACTTCCTCTAAGACATTTGCCCTTGTAGACTAGAGCAGTCTTTCCAGAATCTAATTATATTGATCTCAGATTTTGAAGTTCAAAAAAACCCAACAACATTACCATTAAAGAAAAGATCTAATTTTTATAATGCCTACCACAAGACAGTAAGGACTAATTTAGTCAGTTTGTTTTTGGTTTCAAGGTCACTGTCTGAAAAAAGACTGGTTTCTGCATAGAACTTTCAGTGATCTGTGTAGAGGGCTATTAACACATTAACCCCTGGAGGTTTTTGCTGTTTTCGCACGAAAGCGAGTAGGAAACACATTTTGGGGACTATTTCTGAATACATCCTAAAACATCGACTTCTTAGCAATATTCCGTTAGACAAATGGCTAGTTCTGCCAACGAAAATGTTTTTCCATTGGTTAGTTTGCTGGCACATGAGCAGAAGGTGAATACAGCCTTTTTTTTTTTTTTTTTTTTTTTTTAATGGACCTATAATGTTCATATGGAGAAGGCTCTTTATTAAAAATGTCCACCTTATCCTACTTTTTGTGCTTCAGACCGGTCTGCTATAGATCTGAGGCCATAAAGTCTCAAATCTGGACACAAAATTGGATACCAACCATGGGCACATTTTGGGTGAGGAAAAAAAAATGGGTCCAATGTAAACTTACGTTTTTCCCTCTGTATTTTGCAGTGCATTTAAAATGTCCAGATTATTTTAGTATCATTGTAGAGCTAAATCTGTCTACCTTTTTATAATACCACCCACTTTAGTGTATCATGCCTGACCATGACACTACAGACCTTGGAAGTAGGCTACTACTTCATGCCCCATAAACTCCAGGTGAAGGTTTTGACTTTGAGCATTTGATTTTATGATCCAGTCATATTCTGTAGATGTTACTGCAGTAACTTGGCTAGTAGAGCATGTAACTCATAATCCAGGGTTAATGCAGGCTTGGCACCCATCAAGGCTGGTTCCATATGTACTTGCTTACAAAAACAAGTCACACTGTAAACAACAAAGAGCCTGATATGTGGAGGGGTAATGCACCTTTGATCAGGGTATATGTTGTTTATTGTACGGATTCTCCTTACAACCTGCTCTAACTCGGATCTTCTGACACATTGTGTGATGGTAGGTCAAGGTCTACAGTTTACACTTGGTCTTGTCTTATTAGCAAGTATATATGCTATGTGCTGATTGCTTTGGTGTATCCTTGTAAATGGCACATCTCACATTTCCTTGGCTTGATAACAGCCAGTAATGTGGCTCTAGTGTTGTTAAAATTAACCCCCATAAAGCATATTAGTCATGTCTTTCACTCATTTTGTTTCCCTGTAAAACCTTTTTAATTACCTAATGAATTGAAATTGATATGAAGTGATATATTGAGAGATTAATAAAGTTGGAGTTTCAACATTTTGTGATAAAATATTCTGGTAGTGACCCCCTGTTTGGCCCTGTATTTTAGCAATGGTATTATTTATTATTTCATTATTCAACAAAAAAATGATAAATATGTTAATATGCATAGGAAATGGGACCTATTTACAGAGAGAACATTTTGTTTACAACCTTTTAAAAAATTAAACAGTTTTTGTTAACAGTTCAAAGAAAGGTAGCATGATTGTCCCCATACTTGTATCATTGTGTATGAAACCTGGGATATTATTTTCATTGGATAATGTTGCAATGATAGGAGATTACTGGTGTCTCTCTACATGCAATGAAATTGGGTCTGCAGACCATGTGTTTTGATTAAATGCCTCAATCAATACCTCAGCTTTACCTTGCTTATGTGACAGCTTTGAAAGGTTTCAAGAGATCTGTTTCTATAAACTTGTATCTTGATTTTGAAACCTGTGTCTCTCAAAATTGGATTAGACATACTTAAATCAGGTAATTTAAATTGTTCACAATTGATTTGTGTTTGGCATGCATATTTATGACTGACAGTACAAGGTGCTATGCAAAACAAATTTGATTTGAGTTTGTTTTAGTACCTAAGTTCATACTTTGTTAAGTTTAACATGACTTTAAGATGATAATTAAATTTTGTCGGGTGGTGGGGGAGGTCATCTAAGATTTTTATTCAAACCTGGATATATTTATTTTCATTTACCTCAAGATGATTTATATTTTCTAATAATGGATATAAGAAAATCTATAAATGATTTTTGAAAGCTGTTTTCAAGATTGACATTTGTTAAAACACAAAAATTTGCAGGCTTTTAATCCCTTAATCAGTCTAATTAACCAAGGTTGGTACCAAATCTAAACTGTGTGTGTAGTGCCATTATCTTTAAGTGTGTGTATCATTAACCTTACTAATATGCAGGAATAAAATGAAGGTTATTATTAACAGATACAGATGAAGGTTATTATTAACAGATACAGATGAAGTTAATTATTAAACAGTTTTTAGTTAATGTAATAATTTTGAGAATTACAAGATAATGATTAAACTTGCTATATTGCACCTTAATTCTTTATGTTTATTGCAAATACACACATATCCTTAAATCTATTCTTTTTCTGTTTGACAAACTTTGGCACCCATTTTGCTTAGCATGCATATACCACATGGAAAATGGAAAGACAAGAAAGTGAGACGGTAAAAGAAAGGCATTCCAAAGTTGCAGATTTTTGTTGCAATTGCAGAATTGTATTAAGTCTGCAGACTGGCAATAGCCATCAGGCGTTGGTACAGATTCTTGCACCAGTGGTGGTGAGTTATATTGAATCTGCAGATTGGCTCTTGCAGTCTGGCTTTGGTGCAGATTTTTTTTTGAAATGTTGACGCTGGGAACCAAAGTTAGATTTAGCTGTTCTTGTAAGTGCAAAACCTAATACATCCTGTTGTGTGCTGTAGAAAATATTTGCAAGTTTGATTTGTCACTTAAGAAGAAATTTATTCTGTTGGTCACAGTAGAACCTGCCTTGATATACTGCCATTTTGCCACACAAAATGATCTCTTGGGACAATTGGTCATACAGTAGAAGTCAGTAAATTATGGATGTATAACACATTTGATCTGTGAATGAAAAATCTGGTCATGAATGACTACTAGTAACTCTGGAAAGTGGTAGCTCAAGGGAAGTTACTTTGTAAAAAGGATGTGTTATGAAGAATTGGGTGATGAATGACTGCTGGTAACTTCAGGTGGTAATTTAAGTTAAATTACTGTGCAAGAAATATATGTTATGATGAATATGGTCCTAAATGACTGCTGGTAACTCCAAAGAGGGGTAATTCCAGTTAAATTACTTTACAAGAAAGATACATTATGAAGAATCTAGTCTTTAATAAATAGATTGTGAACAGAACATGCTACAGTGCATTTAAGCCTCTTTACATTTTTATGCAAGAAAGCTCAGATAGAAGGAACCAAAATAAATGGTTACGCCAAAATGTTTTATTTTTTCAAGATCACATTCAAATTGCCGGGAAGAAAGATTGGTTATGAACTATCTGGTTACAAATGACAGCTTGTACCCCTGGAAATGGTAATTCTGTTCATGTAAATTAATACATAAGAAAGATCTGTTCCAGTGATTGAGATGAAAGGAAAGAGGTAAAAAAATAATAAATATTACCCTCACCTCTGAATACTTTTATGCATTTTCCTAGTTTAACAGTGAGTCCTATGAAGACGTTCTAATCAGACATGATGCCATGAATGGGTTCATTTTCTCTTAAGTAACTGATTTTTTCTTAGCAATGCCTTCACTTAAAAATGACATCAGATGTGCAAAGGGTATCATTAATTCATGATGGGCACAGAAGGTTTTGCACTGATCATCAATTAGTGACTTGGTTTAGGAGCAGCCAAAAGTCTGTAGAAAATGTGACCTGGATTACTGGTACATTTCCAATGGAGTCTGTATCATTGCATTATGAGACCACTTATAAACCATTTAACTTAACTTATCCAAGTAAATCCTTCAGTGCAATTTAATATCCATGTCAGCAATGGTAGTTGGTGGTGTTTATATTATCAACAACAGAAATATGATTTGGTATAACATATTTTATGTTAAAAGGGCCATATTGGTTTTAGAAGCCTGTACAGGGAATGTATATTATAGCATTTACAAATTATAGCATGATTTTCATGAAGGGAAGGTATGTTATAGCATGGTTAACATACAGGGAAACTATGTCATACAATAGTTGGCATACAGGAAAGGTATGTCATAGCATGGTTTACATACAGGAAAGATATGTCATAGCATAGTTTGCATACAGGGAAGGTATGTCATAATAAGGTTTCTATACAGGGAAGGTATATCAAAACATGGTTTACATACAGGGAAGGTATGTTATAGCATGGTTTACATACAGGGACGGTATGTCATAGCATGGTTTGCATACAGGGAAACTATGTCATAGCATGGTTTACATAAGGGAAACTATGTCATAGAATAGTTGGCATACAGAGAAGGTATGCCATAGCATGGATGGCATACAGGGAAGGTATATCATAGCATGGTTTACCATATAGGGAAGGTATATCATAGCATGGTTTACATACAGGGAAGATATATTATTGCATGGTTTACCATATAGGTAAGGTATGTCATAGCATGGTTTGCATAAAGTATGTCATAGCATGGTTTACATGCAGAACATTGAAATATATTTTTCTATTAAATACATTGGAAGCATTGCAATTTTCTAACAGATGGTCATCTTTAAAATGCAAATTTAAACAGACATTAGACCAAGAAACCACCTGTGTCCTATTTTGTAAAGATTATATTTTAATTTTACAATAATGCAATCTCCAGAACCAAAATTGGATGCTATTTTATCAGTGTCGGAAATTTATGTTCTTTCTAAGGGGCCCCGAGTGGCTGAGTAATCTAAAGCGCTCATCATTACAGATCACTGCCATCTCACCTCTGTCTGCATGGGTTAGAGTCTCAGACTCAGCCAGTGTGGGTACACGAGAAAGCTTGCCAGTAGCTTCTTGTGGGTCAGTGGTTCTTTCCTCAATTTTCCTGGGTTCTTCCTCCATCATTTATACTGGCTGTCATGTATGGCCTATCTTGTGCTGAAAAATGGCATTAAACCCTACAACAATAGCAACTGTTCATTATATACATGTACATCAAAGTCTGTTTTGTATCTCATGTTTTGATACAATCTTCTATTAAGTAAATGAAGCATTGGGGCAAATATTTATCTCTCTTCAAAATCCGTTTTGGTTTCCTTGCAGAAATTTGAAGAGAAAAAAAATATGGCATTGGACTGTTTGTTAGGGGATAGGCATTAGTTTCGTGAAATATGGAATTATTCTGTGGGACACTAATATTGTGACACATTTTCAACTATCTTGCACTTTGTGAACACATTCTAGCAGATAATTTATGAGGCAGTCATTCACATGTACTTGAACATTTCAACTTGTGTCTGCAGTTCTTACCTGAAGAGATATCAAATTTACAACATGACACAGAATATATCTGCAGGAGGGCAATATAGTGTGCATTTAGAAGCAATCTTCCCATGGTGATCAGATCTACCACTCGTACATATTTACAGACTGTGTATAACAATAGAGGAAGCCAATAGATCAAAGCTACATAAGTACTAAGAGGCAGTTTGAATGTGTGGGGTATAGACTCAGTGATGTTTAGCACTGAATGAATTTGTGCCCCAGCCTTTCTTTAACTGAATCTTGAGAGTGTCATTAACTGTCGTTAGGTTATGCCAGGGTTTGCTTTTTTATGTAAATGGATACCATAGTCTCCTGAAAGCAGATCTGAGATATGTAATGTTCCTGGATAGTCTCCTGAAAACAGATCTACAATAAATATTATATATTGCATATTCCTGACCTTTTATGTTTCAAATTTATTTATATCTTCCTATAGTTGCTATTTAAATGGGAGAATCTTAGTCTGTTATCTTCCTTTCCAAATGGAAAGCAGATTAAGACCTCTTAATTTCTATGGATACTAATCATCCATTTCCCATTATTCCCTGTTACTATCAATCTGTAGATAATGTTTTCTCTTCCTATGGTATTTTCTGGGGGTTTTGCTTCAAAAATTGAAGCTGTAGTACAGTATATGTCTAATAATATTGCCCAGGGGGCAAGCATATTACAATTTTCAATTGCCTGTGTGCAAGCATGATACATTTATTGATTAACCAGGAGGTAAGCATGATTTAGAATATCTATGTAGACAATTTTATTACTGTATCTAATCAGGTTTCCAAAACATCGAGTCCAATTGTTGCAGAGTGTAAAAAGTAGATGATACTGTGGGGTGGGTGGGTGACAGAATATCAACAGCAGTAGCTATGCAACTTCAATCTCTAATAATATGCATAATTCACATAGAAAAATAATCAATGGCATTATTTTGGTCTTTGATGTTTATTTAATGACACATTTATTAGATACTTGTCTACAAGAGGGTCTACAGTCCTGACACATTTTAAAATCTGTTCATCCTCTATGTGTGTGTGTGTGTGTCTGTGTGTGTGTGTGTAAGAGAGAGAGAGAGAGAGAGAGAGAGAGAGAGAGAGGGCAGAAGCAGAAGATTTTTTTTTTAAAAAGTCTAAAAATGGAAAACAAATCTGAATAATATGTAAAAGGCAGATACATTTTCTTATTGGGAAAAGAAAGCAGTTACAAACTAGAAAATTTTGATGTTGCCATTCATGGATGGGTGGTCATATTAATGGGAAATTTTCACTAAATGACCTCTGCTGTTATCTGGTTGGTTTAACTCACAATGGGGCTGATCTGATGTCCAATATGGCTGCCACAGTGTCCATCTTGAAAATCTTTTCCATCAGCCTGAATGAATATTGCCAAGAGGTAATCTGCAAAATACTAATTATGATGTACAGTTGGTCCAAACTGAAAATGGTCTCCATTTTAATATGTTTAACATACTGCTGTCACTGCCTGAATGGATGATCATATCAACGTGATTTTTGCTAACAACTTCTGATTATGTCTAGTTGATAATAATGTTGCCATTTAGACATTCAATATGTCTACCACAATGGTCATTTTGAAAATAACTTTCACTTGATTGAATGGTCAAAGCAGCACACAGTTTTCGCTGAAAGACTTCTTTTGATGTCTGGCTGGTTGTAAATGAAAATGGTGCTGATTCAGTTTCTAATATAGTTACCACAATTTGACCATCTTGAAAATATTGTTATGACTACGATTTTCTAGATGATTGGTTATAACAACATTGAGCTTTCACCAAAAAAATTGTGATGTCTAGTGACCGAGTGGTCTTGAGCGCTCTCCTTTATGGATCACTGCCATCTCACCTCTGTCTGTGTGGGTTTGAGTCTCAGATTCGGCCAATGTGGGTATGTGAGAAAGATTGCCAGTAGCTTCTCATGGGTCTGTGTTTCTTCCAGGGTTCTTCCTCCACCATTAATGCTGGCTGCCATGTATAGCCTATTGTGTGCTGTAAAATGGCGTTAAACCCCAAAACAACAACAACAGCTTAATGGAAAAGGTGACCATCTGATATGGAATATGGTTATCATGACATCCATCTTGAACATCTTGTTATTGTTGCTGGACCAAAAATGAAAATCATTGTGTTTCCACCAGAAGACATCTTATGATGCCTTGTTTGTCGTAAATGAAAATTGTGCCAATATGACATCAAATTTGTCCACTAAAGAAGGATAGTTTCAATGCACCAAGGTCAACTCTTTAACTACTAATGCTACTGTAGTGGCTCACTGCTATGCCTAGCTGCTGGGGTCACTACTGCAGCTGATTTGTGGGCTGACTACCAGAGCCAAATGCTGCTGTAGCCAAATGATAACTTTTTAGCTCATGTATGGTTGGATTGTGTTAGTTATTTTCTCTCTAATAAACTGATTATAGGCTAAAATCATGCATATATAAAAGCTATAACTACCTTATATCTGTTTGATTATTTTATCCTGCTGAAATCCAGGAATATAACACAAAACACTGCTAGTAAACACTAAAATTAACACAAAACACTGCTTGAAAACACCAACATTTATCCAGGAATATAACACAAAACACTGTTTTTATACACTAACATTTATCCAGGAATATAACACAAAACACTGCTTGAAAACACAAAAATTTATCCAGGAATATAACACAAAACTGCTTGTAAACACTAAAATTTATCTGGGAGTCTTTTATACTAAGTTATTTATCAAATATATACATTTAATTACTAACACTGTTACCTAGTCACTATGTTCTACTATTTCTTAAGTAATTCCTCGTGATATCTATTTAAAGAAAAAAAAAATTCTTTTTTCCCCTCATCCAAAACGAAAGTTGAGCCGACGCTTTCTGTAAACTCCGTTACTTTCGGTGCACGTGGTTCTCTTGTCCACACTTCGTCGTCTTCATCATCAGTTTCTGTCTCAATTTCTGACAGACTTGATAAAGAAGATATATTAATATCACTACCAATACTTCTTAATTCATGGTGGTCAATATCATCCTCAGAAAAACCAGAAAAGTTGGAATCTGAATCGCTATCGTAAGAGAACACCATGGTTTCTACTGTCAACTACATATGCATGTATTAACAAATACGCGGTACAAATTTGAAAAAAGGAACCGGATTTAGTAAGAACAATCATTTGTTAACTCTAATTTGATTGGTTGAATAGACTTTTATTTCCATATATTGACCAATACGATCAGTTGTGACAATGACATACAGAGTGGATCTATCCGTCACTAGGGTTTAGGAAGCGTATAAGGCAAGCGGTTATATCAGTCACTGGGAGTAATAGTGCTCTGTTTACAAGCGGACCTATCAGTCACTGGTGAGGCTAGGCATATTTATGCAGCGGATATACATGTCATTGGTAGTGAAAGAGTTAAAAGAAAGAAATGGTCTTTTTCTTGAATCCTGGAAAATCTTTTATGAAAATAGAGTGTTTGCCCCTTCATGGGACTCTTGTGGGAAGAGTTAACTATTGAGATGAGTCTATATAACAGGTTTTTTTCATGTATATTTATAAGATAATAGATCTGTGAATACTTGATTTGCTCCTACCTCCCAAGTGCTGAATATTTTGTACCTATTTGCTATTGACTGATTCTTATAAATTAGCTGTTACAAACTTCAGCCTATAAATGTTTGATGTGTACACAGAAACACAAGTATCAAGTATACATATTTGCTTCAAATTGGATTTTGGTCTAGAATGGTGGAGACAATTAAATTCATTGACTGATTTGCAATGTTCTATGTCAACTGAGGTTTTTGACGGTTGAGCATACAAACTCACAGCATGGTAGCTTTCAATTGTAAGTGTAAGCAGCAAAATACAAGAAATTACAAGATAAGCTGTGACTTTGAGTAGTTTATTTAGACAAAGTAGTTAGTACATTATAATTACATATGTGAACAATTTTTTTGTGTGTGACATGGTAAAGTCTATAAAATTCAGTTTATGCAGAAAGTATTGGTTTTTATTGACATCAGATCATTTCTTTGTCATGATTTGTATTGAAACCCATCTTGTCAGCCACCCATTCTGCCAACAAAATATCTTTCAGCACAGGTAGTCTCTCAATGGAGGCCATTTTGTAAATTTTATTTCTCTTTTAAAAATATGGTGATAAATAACAGGTGGTCTTTCAAAACAGTGGTCTCATATCAGGTTTTACTTAATTATTTTTTATGTCATACCATGAAAGTGGCTTGGGATATAGGGGGTTTCATGGTTGCAACGGATTTACTGATCGTAGCAGATAAAATTACCTCCCTTAGCTCCAATGCGCATGCCCACAGAAAAAGTTCAGTTCCGGATAGATTACTGTACTACACTTGATTAGCGAAACATAAAGTCAACAAACGATATCCAATGAATCAATTATATATGTCAAACTAATTTTGTTCATAGTAGGAGAATAATCAGAAAATTATATTCGGTGTCCATACTTACATTATATCAGATAATTAAATATTTTCTTTCCATACTTTAAGAACGTAAATTAATTAAATTAAATATACTGTCCATATTTATATTATACCTGATAATATAGATTTATTATCCATAATTTTCAGATACATTTGTAGGAACATTTCACCTCGCTCTCCGATTTTAAACATTTATTGCACATTTTTGGCTGCATAACTTTAAAGAAAACAATATCAACAATTTGCATTTTTGATATGTTTATATATCGTTCTTTCTCAGTTAATTTCGCTAATAGTTCGTTTATAACACGAGCTAAGAAATTTATAACAATAACTGTCAAATTTGCTAGGGTCTTTAGACAAGATTTCTGATTGCCACCTGCAAATTCATATAGAACAGCCTTCTTAAACTTAGATTATTTATGTTTAACTTTCCTTGCATTAAAGATGTAAGTTTTAAAAATATAATTATTTCATAGATTTCGTCCTATTACTTTGGTTCATCTTTTAAATCAATATTAATCAGCGTGACCGGATGTAAAATTGCAAACAATATGATTTTAAAGAAAAGAGACTGCTTGTAAGAAAAAGTCATATAAGTCAATAATCAATGGATCCTCACACATATTAATCTTTGTTGTCTTTATCTATCAGTCACGCGTTCTGTCTTAGCATCATGTTATAGTTATTTTTGACCTGAAGTATGTTTATGTAATATACGTATGCGAACAGTCAATTGAGGGTATACATACACAATGCACTAGATGAAACGTGACAGATGCACATACAGACAGGCAGATAGGTGAAAACCACGTATGTCATATACATGCATACTGTCTAACATAGATATTTCTCCAAATGATATACTCTAAAATTTCCATCTGTTCAAGGAAATAAAATTAGAATAATCGTCAAGGAGAATTGTATGTGCGCCTGTCTGTTGTAACACGGATGACATTTGTGCATTTTGAAAGCAACTCAAGTTATTTATGGTAATGAAAAATATAATTAACATTAATACAAATGCAACAGTCTAAATCAATAATAAAAGAACCTTGGTAGGTGTTATTCTCAGTGTGTAAAATAAATTGCTCTGGTAGCCTAGTGGTTAGAGCATCTGTCTTGAAAGCAGGAGGTCATGGGTTCGAACCCCAGCCAAGTCATACCAAAGACTTACAAAAATACTACTAATAGTTGCCTTGCTAGGGCCACAGCAGAGAACTTACAACTATATAATAAAAAAAATCACAATTGTTTACTGGATTGGGAATATTTGTTATGAAAGTAGGCCATTGACTTTTATAATAAAAAAATCCCCATAAATTTGCTCAAGGTCTGGTGCGCCATTTAAAATCAGCCCATGGGTCACAGGTTGAACAGCACAGAGATGTTTACTACAATTTTCACAGCTCTAAATCCAAAAGATGTTATTACTATAGAAACCTTTAAATGACCTTTAAATGCCACTCTTCAAAATTGTATCAAATTTGACCTAAATTGTTCTGGCCTAGGTCTTTCAGTGTTTGTACGAATGATGCCGATTACCCAAAAATATTGCACTACTAAAATTTTAAATAAATTTAAACGACTTCTGTGCAAAGCTTATAGAGCAGAATTTGGGAAATTTATAGAATGTTTGCAACTTTAAGACCTTTTAAATTTATAAAATGATGCCAAATATGGCCACAGTTACAAAGGATAGAAAAGCATTTACACATCTTTATCTAAAGAAAACATGCTACCGTCTTTGTCAGAAATTTTTCTGACATGGAGACTTTGTGATCTTGGAGAAATGGTGTTGATGTGTCATAAAATGTAAATGAGGATCGACAAATGAAACAAATTTGAAGTTATGGTTTTCATAAAAGTGTATGTAATCTGCCAAATTAAAGAAATTTCTGTAGAAAGCATTCTAGTTGCTCATATTGCTTGGCCAACTGCTACTCCATTTAATTTAGCTTATAGGCAGATTTCAGCCAGGTGAGTCAGTGGTTCTTTCCAGAGTTTCCTGGGTTCTTCCTCCACCATTTATATTGGCCAACATGTATGGCCTATCCTGTGCTGAAAATTGGCGTTTAACCCTAACACAACAACAACAATGACAACCTTGTGAAATCCACTCTTGAAATCCACACAAAATTGTACCTCATGTAATCGACACAGATGTATACCTAATTAAATATTGTGAATTCACTGTATGATCTGTCCAGATCCTTCTGTCACTTTTATGGCTAGATAGGACAATTAACATTTCTGTCTGTGTGCGAGAGAGAGAGAGAGAGAGATAGAGAGAGAGAGAGCAGTTTTTATTAAAGCGTTTTTTTGGGCATCATTTTCATTTCAACACCCCAACTTTCTTATATTTCATGCTTTTTTAGTTTTTCCTGTATAATTAGTATTGATAGCGTGTAAGATGCAGTAAAGTCGGTTTCAGGTTTCAATCTTTTCTTTCTGATGTACAGAAAGGGTTTAACACCAGATTACACAATGGCTTTATGTCAGTGAAATGTTAAAATATATTAATGTTCTTCATTGGTAGATTTAATTTCAAAAGCATTTATGAAGTGTGACAAGCAGTTAAAGCTCAACAGAACACATAATGACATACATTGCTTTATCAATTATGTATGCTTATTGAGACATTTTCCTACCAAAATAATCAGTGCACCAATCAAATTTTATCCAATTAGGACATTTCCCTGCCAAAATAATCAGTGAGCCAGTCAGATTTTATGCCTATTAAGACATTACCCTGCCAAAATAATCAGTGAGCCAGTCAGATTTTATGCCTATTAAGACATTACCATGCCAAAATAACCAGTGAGCCAATAATATTTTTTGTAATAGAACCAGTCAAAGGTATAAATTGATGCAAACTTGTAGTAGCTTTCATTCAGCTGTAATAAACCTTTCACAAGTTCCATTCAAGTCCAAAGCATTTGCATGCTGTGATTAATCCAAATTATTGCACCATAAACTTAAATTTATTAGGCTTTATACCATATTGACATGTAGTTGAAAGTTTCTTGGTTTAGATTTATTGTTTGTATTCATTGTCCTATATATGTATCAAGTTTACAACTTGAAAAGTCGGATCCAAATACCAACCCAGATTTGCCATTGCTTAATGCGATGACACTGCTTGGTTTATGCAGTTTGCTATGTATCGCTTATTTTGGCGGAATTTTTTCATCTTCACGTTAACAAGTATTTCATATGGACTTGATCTTAATGTGTTTCTTTTTTCAGTGATGGAGGTTTTGAAGCACACAAGGCTAAGAGAGATACATATCCAAATCCAATCCCCACAAAATTTGTCAATGTTCCCAACATCAATGGTATTAAGGACCCCAACCATAATCAAGAAAGAACCCTTGATTCCCTCCCTGTTTACAATGACTACTTGGTAAGTACAATTTCCATTATAAATAATATTTCCCTCCCTCTCCTCCAAGAGACTTAATGATGCATCTAACACAAAATTGCAACTAGACTGGTCTGCTATTTCTGTTATTTCTTTTCTGCAAAGAAATGAGTATGTGTGTGTGTAATGACCTTAATTCCACTTTGTTTTAATATTATTGACTGTATGATGATAAGGAAATGGAGCACAGTCCAATATCACAGGATTATGTGTGTGTGATTTAGAAATTTAACATAGATTTAAAAAAAAGCCAATCAGTTGTATCACTATGATGTCGAGCATTGGGGCATCATGCTGCAGACATGTAGCATGATGTCCCACCCAGTCACATTATCCTGACACCAGGCCGACAGGTCCTAACACTAACCTCTTAATGCTGAGTTCCTAGTAAGACAGCTGTTAGTGCCATTTTTGTAAGCCTTTGGTATGAATCAGCTAGGGATAGAACCTTCGATCTCCCTCATCCGAGGCAGACGCTCTAACCACTAGGCCACCGGAGCGGTCTATCAAAGGATATACAGAGGCAACTAAAACAGGGTAGCCAGTGCATGTGTCAAACCAACAACCCTTGCATTATGGGTCTGATGATCTACCAACTGAGGTACTATGACTCAGCGAGCACGTGCGTGTGTGTGTGTGAAAAGAATGGAAGATACAGCTCTGAAAATCTATCCCAAAATATTTTTTTTTCACTTAATTTTTTTAAATAGCTTTGACAGATCTTCTACAAATGATTTTTGGAGTGCTGCATGTAGATCTTTGATGTGGTAAACACAGTATACATACAGTATAGAGTTAAAATTTGCTATGTAAATAGTTTTTCCATGATCTAATTTTTTTCGGATTTTTCCGACCCCATCTTGGACATCTTGACATTGACGTTTAGGTAATAAGTCAGAGCACAATTCATTGAAATCACATGATGTTATCATAAGGTAGCAGCTTACTGTGAAGCCTATTTAAATGTCCATACTGTATTTACTCACTTATAAGTCTAGTCAAACTGCAAACAATAAAGATCCTGATTTGCCATTGCATAATGTGTCAGCAGATCAGAGTCTATGTTGCTTATTGATTACTCCTAACAACTTCACAGACCCAGATCTGGTGGTCTATTATGTGATGGCAGATCTTGGTCATTGCAGTTTATTCTTGACTTATGGGTATATACGGTACCTCATAATAGTAAGATTATCAATCTACCCAAAAATGTTCACCTTTAACATTTGGTACTTCAGGATGAAACTAAAGCATTAAACTGAAGCATTAAAAAACAGAGAAATGGTATTATCCATTATATTTATTGGTGATATCACATGACTGCTGTGTTTACCTTTTGCTGTCTTCATGATAAATCTGACTTTATCCAGGTTGTTGTGACAGAAATGTTTCTAGTTTCACTTTCCTTATAAGTGCCAAAGGATCCCATGAGATGTCATTGGTCACCTGACTGATAAGAACTACAGTTACATAGATGTGATTAGTTTGGGAGCAGAATTTGAAAGGAGAAAATGCTAAATACACAGAATAATTTATAGATTTCTTCACAAAAGTGTTGTAGTTATCTTTTGCAATTCATGAGCAATATTTCTTGGCAGATTGGGATGTACCTTAGCAGAGGTAAAGTGTTGCAGGCTATTCCCAAATTTTGCAAGTTTAACTGGACTGCCAGTTTTAAAATAATGGAGGATGCAAGGCTGTAAAAATTTGGGTTTTTGTAGTATGATATGAATATCATCATGGACATAAGGCTGTGAGATTTGGGATTTATGTTGGTATGATATGAATATCATCATGGACATAAGGCTGTGAGATTTGGGGGTTTTGTTGGTATGATATAAATATCATCATGGACATAAGGCTGTGAGATTTGGGATTTGTATCGGTATGATATGAATATTATCATGGACATAAGGCTGTGAGATTTGGGATTTGTATTGGTATGATATGAATATCATCATGGACATAAGGCTGTGAGATTTGGGGTTTTTGTTGGTATGATATGAATATCATCATGGACATAAGGCTGTGAGATTTGGGATTTGTATTGGTATGATATGAATATCATCATGGACATAAGGCTGTGAGATTTGGGTTTTTTGTTGGTATGATATGAATATCATCATGGACATAAGGCTGTGAGATCTGGGATTTGTATTGGTATGATATGAATATCATCATGGACATAAGGCTGTGAGATTTGGGATTTGTATTGGTATGATATGAATATTATCATGGACATAAGGCTGTGAGATTTGGGATTTGTATTGGTATGATATGAATATCATCATGGACATAAGGCTGTGAGATTTGGGGTTTTTGTTGGTATGATATGAATATCATCATGGACATAAGGCTGTGAGATTTGGGATTTGTATTGGTATGATATGAATATCATCATGGACATAAGGCTGTGAGATTTGGGATTTTTGTTGGTATGATATGAATATCATCATGGACATAAGGCTGTGAGATTTGGGATTTATGTTGGTATGATATGAATATCATCATGGACATAAGGCTGTGAGATTTGGGATTTGTATTGGTATGATATGAATATCATCATGGACATAAGGCTGTGAGATCTGGGATTTGTATTGGTATGATATGAATATCATCATGGACATAAGGCTGTGAGATTTGGGATTTGTATTGGTATGATATGAATATTATCATGGACATAAGGCTGTGAGATTTGGGATTTGTATTGGTATGATATGAATATCATCATGGACATAAGGCTGTGAGATTTGGGGTTTTTGTTGGTATGATATGAATATCATCATGGACATAAGGCTGTGAGATTTGGGATTTGTATTGGGATGATATGAATATCATCATGGACATAAGGCTGTGAGATTTGGGATTTTTGTTGGTATGATATGAATATCATCATGGACATAAGGCTGTGAGATTTGGGATTTGTATTGGTATGATATGAATATCATCATGGACATAAGGCTGTGAGATTTGGGGTTTTTGTTGGTATGATATGAATATCATCATGGACATAAGGCTGTGAGATCTGGGATTTGTATTGGTATGATATGAATATCATCATGGACATAAGGCAGTGAGATTTGGGATTTGTATTGGTATGATATGAATATTATCATGGACATAAGGCTGTGAGATCTGGGATTTGTATTGGTATGATATGAATATCATCATGGACATAAGGCTGTGAGATTTGGGGTTTTTGTTGGTATGATATGAATATCATCATGGACATAAGGCTGTGAGATTTGGGATTTGAATTGGGTATGATATGAATATCATCATGGACATAAGGCAGTGAGATTTGGGATTTGTATTGGTATGATATGAATATTATCATGGACATAAGGCTGTGAGATTTGGGATTTGTATTGGTATGATATGAATATCATCATGGACATAAGGCTGTGAGATTTGGGTTTTTTGTTGGTATGATATAAATATCATCATGGACATAAGGCTGTAAGATCTGGGATTTGTATTGGTATGATATGAATATCATCATGGACATAAGGCTGTGAGATTTGGGGTTTTTGTTAGTATGATATGAATATCATCATGGACATAAGGCTGTGAGATTTGGGATTTGTATCGGTATGATATGAATATCATCATGGACATAAGGCTGTGAGATTTGGGATTTTTGTTGGTATGATATGAATATCATCATGGACATAAGGCTGTGAGATTTGGGTTTTTTGTTGGTATGATATGAATATCATCATGGACATAAGGCTGTGAGATTTGGGATTTATGTTGGTATGATATGAATATCATCATGGACATAAGGCTGTGAGATTTGGTTTTTTTTTGTTGGTATGATATGAATATCATCATGGACATAAGGCTGTGAGATCTGGGATTTGTATTGGTATGATATGAATATCATCATGGACATAAGGCTGTGAGATTTGGGTTTTTTGTTGGTATGATATAAATATCATCATGGACATAAGGCTGTGAGATCTGGGATTTGTATTGGTATGAAATGAATATCATCATGGACATAAGGCTGTGAGATTTGGGTTTTTTGTTGGTATGATATGAATATCATCATGGACATAAGGCTGTGAGATCTGGGATTTGTATTGGTATGATATGAATATCATCATGGACATAAGGCTGTGAGATTTGGTTTTTTTATTGGTATGATATGAATATCATCGTGGACATAAGGCTGTGAGATCTGGGGTTTGTATTGGTATGATATGAAGTTCGACATGGACATAAGGCTGTGAGATTTTTTTTGTTGCTGGTACATGTATGGAATGAATAGCGTCATGGACATAAGGCTGTGAGATTTGGGTACTTACATGATTAGCAATGGAAAGTGAACAGCACCAGGTCAAACTTTTTCAACATATTAGTTTCATCTCACAATTTCTGAGGAGATAAATCATATGTTGATCTCATGTAGGTAGAGATTAATGCAATGTTATTTAAATTTGCTAGGCTCAGTGTATGCTAACCTATGATGACACCACACAGTTCTGGTAAATCTCATCACATTGATTCACAATGCACTCTTATCCCAACATAAACGGCAAATTATCTAAAAGAAGATGGGAAAGGTCAGAGGAAACATGGATTTAAGTTTCTCATGTAGTTGCAAAATTTTGCCTTTTACAGACATGTTTGTTTATCAAGTACATGTGTATAGTAGAAAATACTGCAATGCAATGTAGTATTTTTCCATTCCTGCATCTGGCTTTAGTAAAAAGTAGTCATTAACCATTTTTAAGTAATATTTTCTTCATAATTACCATTTTCATCCTAAAGTTGTCCTTTTAAGCTTAAAATTAAGCTTTCCACTGTACAGCTCTTTTCATATATAATAATAATAATAATAATAATAATAATAATAATAATAATAATAATAATGATGATAATAATAATGAAATAACTGAAGAAGCAGAAAAATTTATTTAAGAGGTTTAATACTGTTAGTGGTACAAAAACCAGTCATCGATATTATCTTTCAGAAAGACGACAACACCCCCCCATTAAAATAGTCAACCATTACCAAATAGAAAAGCAAAGTTTTCCAAAAACTCTAACTCTTTTTCTCTCTTTTACATTTTTGACATTGCTTTTAATCTCTCTGTTGTACTCACTCTGACGCACACAGACAGTCACACACACACACACACAAAAAACACAACTAAAGAATTAGAACTTTTTTTAAATAGATTGTTGTTCATGAAGATACTTTTAGCAGCATTTTTTTAACCTTTCCATATTGACTCATACATTTTTAAATTAGCCAGTTTCTAATTCTGTAATGACACATCTGAAAAGGAGGAGTTGGATTTTGACCTGCAGAGAAAAAGTTCCTAAATGTTCAGTGTATCTTAAATTAAATTAAATGGTACCAGTAATCCAAATAAAGACTTGAGTTATTTATTCAGGGGACAAGTTATGAATGGACTTGAATACATTAATAAGTTTGTGGCATGGGATTCTGTGTTTGACAGTGGGCTATTTAATTCTTTAAACATTTGTGGGGATGGTACACAGACATTATCTAGAATCATATATGCTGCTCTTTTGCAGTTTATTCAACACATCATTAGAAGTATGCAATGTTAATTGCTGACATATCATCGTCACTAGATGCAGTCATTTAAGGTAGGTCACAAAAACAAAAAAAGCAGAAGAGTTTTAACATCTTCAATATGTTGCTGCTGACCCAATGGGATAACTTGGGTCGAGTAAGTTTTGACAGATAATTTGTGTATTTGAAAACTGAAAACCATTATGTTGTTATATACTACATTTATTTTTATTAATATACATTAAGTTTATTATTTATGGTATCCATCTTGAAGCAATTCTGATTCATAAATATACTTTAGATTCTGTTGAGAAATGTACATCTTTAATTTTAGTATACCAAGGGAGGCAATTACATCACTACACGCTTGTAAGGTATTTAGAGTTGTCTCTCTTGCAAATTGTCACCACTGGTTCCTTTCACAGTCGAATATAGTTTTTATTAAATATCTAAAAACTGTTTTTAAATAGAATTTTAAAAAATTTGGGGTAATATTGAATAAAACTATTGAACTAAAACTTGAGGAAGAGCAAAGCTTGATACTCAGTGATACCTAATCTATTTTAAACGTTAAGTCATCCAATAACTGACCATAATCAGAAAAACGTTTACAAGAACACCATATATAAAATCCTTTAGTTGCATTGCCTGTATTCTTTCTGAGCAGTAAAGACCAAATGAAATGTTAAATGAGATTGAATAATTACCACCCATCCCCCCAACAGGACTATAGTGATTATTCAAAGCAATGGAAAGTCTTTCGAAAAAATTTACTGTATATTTTTTAAGAATGACGACATGAACAAGTCAATTCAAATTTGATGTCGGGTTATTTGCACATTACTTAAAAGTCGTCATGTATTTTTTGTTTGGGATTGGTTTTACATGTGACATATGAATGAATAGGGATGCACAATAGCAATCGGTAAAAGTAGTATTGTTCAATAATAAAGCAATAATTTAATTAGCAACAACAAAATTGCAATACTCATATTAATTGATCAGCAAATTCAAAGTTGTAACAAAATGCATTCAACATTAAATGTATTCATTTGGCATCAATCATATCAGTTTGAGATATGAATATTTAAAAATTAATTCATTTGGCATCATTCATATCAGTTTGAGATAAGGTTATTTGAAAATTAATTCATTTGGCATCAGTCATATCAGTTTGAGATGGTTTTTTGAAAATTAATTCATTTGGCATCAGTCATATCAGTCTGAGATCTGAATATTTAAAAATGAATTCATTTGGAATCTAATCATATCAGTCTGAGATATGGTTATTTGGTATCAGTAGTATCAGTCTGAGATATGGTTATTTGGTATCAGTAGTATCAGTCTGAGATATGGTTATTTGGTATCAGTAATATCAGTCTGAGATATGGTTATTTGAACATTAATTTGTTTGGCATATGCTGTTCAAGAGGAGGCATGTCACTGTTCAGAGAGGAAATCTTAACTTTACATGTTGAAGAATCTGTTGGAGGAGGTGGTCTTTAACTTTTTCCCATATTAATAAACATTGTGTTAGAATTTGATGGAAAATGTTAAAATGAACAGTCAAAATCATTCTCAGAAGAAAATGGCCCATAATTAATCTGTGATTTCATTATTTTCATACTTATTCTTGAATTCTGTACTTTCTGTTGGATGCTTTATTATGTTTCGAAAACAATATTTTGAAATAAACAAAATAAAAATCCTATTGTGTGACACTTGTTTCATATCGGGTTTTATCAGTTTTGGGGATTTGTATTTTGTCATTTTGGAAATTTTAGTGAATTGGCAAGATTAAATCATAACAATTATCCATTGTGTAATAAAAATACAGACTATTTTGTGAAAATATGTTATTGAATTTTGTTTCCTTACATAATTTGTGATAAAATTGTATAAATGTTGGAATTTAATTGAATGATGTGGTTCATAGTAATACTGTAAATATGTATACATATGGAACAAGAAAATTCTTTTAGATTTGTTGAAATCTTATGTTGATTTTACTTGCAAAATTAACCAATTATATCAATTTTACATGTGTGTTATTCCTGAGACCGTTTTTTCAAAAGAATGATAACTGAATAATTTCAAAGGTTTTTTTTTAATAAAAAAAATTAACGTTATGAATAATGTGGAGTACATTGATAAAGAGATAGCAGTTTTTGTTCAGTATCACATCCTGCTATATTTTGTGAATTGTGTTTAAGTTTCATTTACCAGTTGATCAGAAAATAACAATAGTAGTGATTACCCAGATTACTTAGAAATCATTGAGCAGTCTTCACAGCATAGGTATCTTTCATTACTTTTGGCAGTATCCATTAATAACAAAAATTCTTACATGGATAGAATATAAAGTACAACTTACAGAGTGTGACCAGGGATGAAATAAATTCTTTTACATTTATCTGTTGGATAAGAATTTCTTACTTTCTTTCATACCATGATATATACATATATATATATTCAGGACCTGGAGCTTTATAAACAGCAAACAAGCTTGACTGTATACACAGCAATCCTGAATAGTGCTGATATAAAACTATCCTTTGGGGCATTCAATTCTGATAAAGGAAAATCAATTGTAAGATGGTCCTAGATAATCATCAATTAATAGATTACTTAATTGGCTGGCTGACAGTTTGGTTGTTACCATGTTAAGTGTTTTGAGCACTGTTGTGGAACAACCCAACTGGGTTGAGAGATGTTGAATAACAAAAGTTATTACACATTGATGCCTTGAATGATATTATATATTCAAGATTATAAGCAATGTGCTGATCAATGTATTTTTAAGTCAGATTTTATCTGTGTACAAAATGTAAAACATGGTTTTATCAGTAGTTGAAATAATGTACAATTGACTCATGTTTAGTTTCTTCTGGTCATTGATCGGAAAAAGGTAAGGAAAGGTCTGTTTTCTGTTGTTCTGTCAGTCTGTCAATTAGCACAAATGTCTTACTGCTAATTTATCTAAACTATTTGGAGAATTGATGTAAAACCACACACACACACACACACATTTATCACATTGTCTAGTTGGTCATATATGAAAATGGTGCTGCTTGGAATAAGGTGACCATATCCCTACTCATCCTGAATGGATCTCATCTCAACCTGGGGTATTTAATGGACAAGCATTATGGAGACGAGCAAAATTTAACGTTGAATTCAGCAAAAATTGACAATTCAGCTGTGCAGGGATGCCTGAGTAGCTGTGCACGCGCGCAGCTTAGAGGGAATGTTGGCTACAAGCAGGACTATTTGAGGTTTACACAGATAACGAGCTTCAGATATGTATAGTGGTGGTAAAAAAATATCTCATTATTTTTTTCCCCTCCAATGATTACAACAAATTGTGTTTTTCTACACATGACGGTGGTGGGTGGTTGTGTTGGAGTCAAAATTCTTGTTTTTGGCATGGCATCTGATGTTATGGCACATACACAAAAACTGCAAATAATTACAACTGTATTCCACTGTCCACTAGATTTTATTGACAGAAACATGGTGTGTTTTTCTATTATTTAGGCCTAAAGTCTGTGTTGTACATTTTTGATTATTGGCACATACATGTGTATGATGATGATGAATTTCAACATTGCCAAGTCCAGCAACTATTTTTTGTTTGCAAGTGTATGAAATGTATTCAAAGAAAACATCCCTGTCTTCTATGAAGTCATTCTATGCGGTAATTTTTTTGTAATAGTTTTATATGAGTAGATAATTTGTTGTATTCTCAATTATATGACATAACTCATAACATGCACACACACGCGCACGCACGCACGCACACACACACACACACACACCTCTTCAGACCTCGAATGCTGTCTGTAAATTGTCAAGTATGGTCTCATTAGTTTCTAAGTTAAGATTCCAAGAGTCTTGCCTCTAAGAAAGATCCAGAATCCATGCTGACTGCTCATGTCAGCCTCCTTTATAATACATGGAAAGGGTATGTACTTTAAAGGTATTATTATGACTCAGAACCTAGTCCCTAGAGCAGGGAGAGATCCCTTTAATTCAGAGAAAGTGATTGTGGTCTTGGAATCAATGCTGACTGCACACATCAACCTCCTTTATAATACATGGAAAGGGTATGTACTTTAAGGGTTTTGTTATGAATCAGGACGTAGTCCCTAGGGGTAGAGAGAGATCCCATTGAAAGTGAGTTTGGTCTTGGAAAGAGGATACATGACACCAGCAATAATATTGTGGCTTTCAGAAGTGGATATAATGTCAACTACCTATGTGAGCCATATCAGTCTGTCTTGAGCCTCTTGTTTAGAGGAAGTCCTTAAATTTAGGGGGATTCATGCAGTTACATGTCCTGAAGAAAATACTACCGGTACTTGTGGCTCAACCATTCATAGCATTATTATAGAGAGGAATTGCAAGAAAGAGAAAAAATGCCAGTTAAATGTGGTTTTATGCTTCATTTGTCAGTTAAAAACTTGTTTTAATTTTGTTATATATTTTGCAAGACACATGGGCTGTTTGATATCTGGTATTGTTTCAATGTATCAATTTCACCTTATATGTGTTACAAGAGAAGGATGCAAGGTTGTTTGACAATGATTTCAAGGAATTGAATTATGTATGATAATGACCTCATATGAAAACTATCTGTTGACAGAACTTGACTTAAAAACAGATTGACAGGTCAGAAGGAGACCTTGCAAATATGCAGGTGTTCAAAAAATGAAATGATGCAATCGATACCTGTCTACAATGGTGTTAGATCCAATTAATATTATATTACATGCAAAGTAATACTTGTATCATGTCATAAATGTCATTAGATTCAGGTACATGAAAACAATGGGGGAGGAGTTCAATCTCACCTGTGTACATCATATAACAACAAGCACAGCCTTTTGTTTAGATTTGGATGATAAATTATCTAAGCAAATAGTTTACCTGTTTTTGTAATTATGGAATAAGTTGGTGCTTTGCATTTTGTAATTAATTGATCAGTTTCAAAAATAATATCTGTGTGTACTTCTTAACTATGCCTTTTTTTAGTTCAAAATAAAGTAACACTTAAGTTTTTTTTATATAAAGAAGCTATAATAGAAACTCCACCTAGTGCCTTACTGAAAGACCCCTTGGGGATGCCAGTTCAATATAATTAGTTTTTGCACTGTTATCTGCAGCGAAGTAGACAGAGAAAAAAGTGGAGTGACAACATCAAAGAATGGACTTGGAAAAGTTTTGCAGAGACACAGGCATTGGCACATGATCAAAACAAGTGGAGGGAACTGGTCAGATGTTCAGCAGCAC
Source organism: Unio delphinus (assembly GCA_029339505.1). NCBI lineage: Eukaryota > Metazoa > Mollusca > Bivalvia > Unionida > Unionidae > Unio > Unio delphinus. The sequence continues at coordinate 8,843,293 of JAQISU010000035.1, read as the reverse complement.
AGTGCCTCAACAACCACACTAGGTCAAGAGACTGATGATGATGATGATGATGATCAGCAGCCACACATCTTTTGTCAATGTTGGCAGCAGCAATAACAGTCTTTGAGAACTAAGGGTGGTTGTTGCTGATCTTAGAACCTTTCAAAAACTAGACATATTTTTTACCATAATGCTTCAACCCTCAGCTTCAGTTCTGTCTTTTTGAACCCTACAAATTCACTCTGTGGTTTGTGATTATGCCCAATATTGCAATATTTTAAAGGTATGGTATTTGCAGGAGTTATTAAGTCTTTTTTTTTTGTACACTCCATTTAAATGTTAGAAGTGAATTTAGAAAGAAGATGGCTGACATTTTACAGAGATTTCTATCTTTATGGATTTGCTTTTCCTTGTAGCCTGTAAACCCAAAGCAAGTTGTGGTCAATTACTCAAATGAGAGACAGGTAACTTTATGTGGGATTTAAAGTGTGTGTCTTGTTGACAAACAAGAATCTGGTATTTTGTTTGTTTGTGATGCCGCGTGATTAAATTGATGTGTGTATTAATCATGTTTCTGTTGTTGTTTTAAGTGGAATTAATAAGGGTTTGGGGGGTTGAAAATTTACTCACCCAAGTTGTAACACTGAGTGAAACTTTCTGATGGTTGAGTGAATTTTTTTTTCCATTTGTTGCGATTAAGCTCATACGAGCACTTTACTTTGTTATCAATACATGTACTAATGAATTCTTACTCTTAGAAAAGACACAAAATAGGTTCCAGAAAACAACCGTACATGATTAAATTTAGGTTGTTAACATTGTCATTGCTTGTGTGTGTGTGTGGGGTGGGGGTGGGGGTGGCCCGGTTTCAGTAAGAGAATGTATATGGTATCCTGAGCAGGTATATTGAACAAAACAACTCCGAGCCCCCATAAAGATAAATAAACAATTTAATCAAATACATACACAATCATGAAATTTCCTTTCATTAGGAATACATGCGGTTTAGAAATAAACTTTCACCGAATTGCAATAAGCTTTGAAATAGAATTAAACAAATTAGCCGTTCTATTACTGATAGTTAAAAATCATCATAGGATCGAGTGGCACAATCGAAGTCAATGCTTTGTTTGATTTTCATAACCTGTTATTCTCGAACCACATTCACTGTTCAGTCCAGTGTTGTTCTATAAGTTCCTGTCTCTCAAGATACTCTGCCCTCGTGGATGTTCCACTTGAATCCAGACTTGTCCACTGTATCATGTATATACACCTCTCAATTCTTTTTTCCCCAACGTGTACGTCTCTATTTCCGTCTTCACGTCTTCCCAAAAAGCTATTTTCTTCCTTCCAAAAGAAAATTAAAACAACCAAAGTCTCTTGTTACAATGGTTACAGTTGAAACTGTCCATTATTCCTGGTTCGAACAATCAGATATTTCTATCAGTGATAAAAATTTACGGCTAGTAATTAACTACACATGGCCTCAAATGAATACAGTTAAATCAATTGTTAAAACCCAACCAATTACATAAACAACTATGATAAGACATTACATTAGGAAGATAAAATTCTTTTTTAAATAAATCTTTCACCAAATTTCAAAACACAAATATAATATTATAAATAGCTGATCTGTTTAAAAAGATGGAATTGGCTCGTCATGGAATCAAGTGAACAATCAAATTCATTGCTTTGTACAGTTTCATAACCTGATTATTTCCAGTTCACTCCAACTTTAAGCTGGTTGTTTTTCTATCTTTTTTTGCCCATTTTTCCTTCTCCAACCTTCCTACTGTTTTGCCTCGCTTTCAGCCCCCAAAGGTTGTGTGGGTAGGTGGATATGTAAGCACATAGATACCCGGTACTTGGATAAGTAGGTATCAGTGTGTAGATAGATACATGTGACACATGATTGATTGATTGATAGATAGTCTTATATATTCTGGGAAATTATTCAGCATGCAATGAATTCCTTTGTACCTGAGTGAGCATAAGACTTACCATATTAGAGAGTGATTTGGGGAATGTAAATAATTTTCATGTATTGTGGAGTCCAGAATGCTTTTTCTATTAGTTAGCTTAATTGCATTCATTTGGTGTTGAAATTAGCCTTCTTTGCTTTCTCAGATGTTAAAAGTCTTTAAAGTGACTTTATGTGTAAATAAATTGATCCCAATTAGACTTCACCTGATTCAATTGAAATTTAAATATGCACTTTGCAAAGAAATTGGAGTCATACCAAGCTAACGAAGAGCCAAAGTTAGTTATTTAAGTCCTTGAATATTAACATTCTGGTTGGTTGTTTACACTCCATATTTGATTTCAATTAGTGGTATGACTGGTGTCTGCAAGTTGTGAACATAAGCAGTGTTGTAATGAATTTGCATTTCTTTAAAATGATTGCCTTCACCTTTCAGCATTTTATCACTGAATGTTTTCAGGCTGTGTAAATAATTAGCCTGTAGGAAATTGCAGGTATATAAAACCAGCTTAAGAAATGTTTCTTTGAAGATAATTTGCAAGCATTCACATCACTCAAATGAAGTTTGATATTTAGGCATTTAGGCTATCTCTGTACTGTACAAACCAACTTCATTACCACAAGTTTTTCCAATGCATTGTGCAATGCTCTGTTTAAATTAAGGGAGAGGGACTCTCAGGCAATGATGGAGTATACAGCCTTAGAGTTCTGCTGTATAATGATGTGGCCTGAAAGTGATAATGTCTTATAATGAAGTTCATGATATATATATATATATATATATATATATATATATATATATATATATATATATATATATATATATATATATTTATACTCATAAGCCAAGTCAGACTGCAAACAACACTTTAAGATCTTTGTCTGCCACAGCATTATGCACCTGCAGACCAGAATCTATGTTGTTTGTCTCACTGATTACTCCAAGCAAACTGCACAGACCCAGATATGTCAGTACATCCTGTGAGGCAGATCTGGGTATATGCAGTGTGCAGTTAGACCTATGAGTTGGTTTATATGGTAAATAAAACTTTCACTACAATGAATAAAATGAGCTCATTGACCAGTAACTTGCCTTGTAACAGGAACTGTGTTATAATGAAGGGCATTATTTGAGGTGCAGTAGATTTTATTTTATTTTCTAATATACAGTTGAGTCTGCTTTAAAGGTCACCTATATTAAGAAATCATATGTCAATATATCAAAGCTCCTTGCTTAAAATTATTGCTGGAATAAACTGTTACTGAGCATTGAACCTTTCCTACAGTGATTAGAAAAACTCCATGGAAATATTACAAAAGCTTTCTCTGTTTATAAGTGATTTCATGTGATATTATACATCGGTAAAGCTTATAAACAATGTTATGTGACATCACACATCGATAAACTGTTTATATGGACAACTGTATTCAGCTAGTTTTTCAGCTGAAACACAAATTTCACTTTCCAAGTTAAAGCTGATTCAGAACCTAAGTTGTGCATGTGTTAATAATTTCATAAAGTTGTGATAATGCTCTTAGTACCCTATTGCTTTAGAGTTGTCTACCTTTTTTGCAGCATTTTCTCCATTTGTTGCACCATTACATTATTTTCAGACAGATTTGTGTTAGAAAAGCCATAAGGTCTTCTAATTGATATTCATAGTAAGCTATTTAGGCTGTATATGATTGTGAGTATTAAAATGTCAGTTATGTACTATCTCTTAAAATTACAATGAACATCTGGAACATTTTGCAATTGCATTGCTTATATTGATTGATTGCCATCTTAAAACATTGACAGTGCTTGTAACAGTATGCTGGCAACTTTGGACCAACAAAATTTGAACACATTTAGAGTTTATATGCATTATTAGTTTATTTGCATAGAATATGTAGATAAGCTGCTTTATGCTTGACCCAAATTGTTTCAAGTAACTCCATGCATTCAGGTGTGACTTCCTTTGCAACCCTTTTCAGATTCTCAAGAATAGCTGAGCCATTTTTTTTTCTATATTAGGAATATTTCTCAAGGCATTCTAAGTTCAAATCTGTCCAGGCCACATGCAATGGTACAGCTTCCATATCAGCTAGGTGAACTTATTATCAGGAAATGTTCTGCCAAAATTTTATTCATGTTTACTTTTCTTTTTTGATGAAGTTTTATTCAGAACATGGTAGGAATATTTCTTCAGATGTGCTTGGTTCAACTTATAAGCAGGGTGGCCTTCCCACAAATGATGTGGTTTCAATAGAAACAAATTTATAAAAAAAAACCCTAGTGTCAGCTTTTTAAAAAATTAGACCAAGTACATTTCTTTTTTTTTTTTTTTCCTCGACATTTTTAGTTTCTTTTGTTTTTGTACCATTTAGCGCCATTTTTCAGCACATGATAGGCTATACATGGCGGCCAGTATTAATGGTGGAGGAAAAACCCAGAAAGAACCACTGACCCATGAGAAACTACTGGCATTAGCTTTCTCACATGCCCACATTGGCCGAATCTGAGACTTGAACTGACATTCCTAGTAATGTTACAATAAGAAAAAAAAGTGTAGATCTACTCATTGGTCTACTCTAGAATAAGAGCTAATTTTGATGACATTACTAAAATCATCCATCATTCTACATTACTACTACATCTCCAGTTTTGACCATTGTCTGCCAGATCTGCAATATTCTGGTTCAGTTGAGCCTCTGGTGTATAATAAACTCCCATAATGCCCCACTAAGCCTTTGGCTTCTAGACTCAAAAAGTGCTCCTGCTTTTGGCTCCTTGCAGCAATAGTATAATGTAGAAAACAGGTTTTACTCTATGATAGGGGTGTATGTACATAATTTGAAGGTTAAACATTACTTCTATATGATAAATAATATGCATACCAGTGTATTTTACACCAATTTAGAGACATTATTTTTATCTAGGTCACTAAATATTGCTAATGATTAACAAGAATGTGAAATTTAATTTTATACAGTTGTGACCCTAATTAGGCCATTTACTGATTAACTACATTGACACAAACATGTTCCAGTTCTCTCTCAATAGAACCTAATTAGGCCATTTACTGATTCATTACATTGATTATAATGTCCCAGTTCTCATTTAATAGAACCTAATTAGGCCATTTACTGATTCATTACATTGACTACACCACACAAACATGTCCCAGTTCTTTCTTAATAGAACCTAATTAGGCCATTTACTGATTAATTACATTGACTTCACTACACAAAATGTTCCAGTTCTCTCTCAATAGAACCTAATTAGGCCATTTACTGATTCATTACATTGACTATACCTCACAAACATGTCCCAGTTCTCACTTAATAGAACCTAATTAGGCCATTTACTGATTCATTACATTGACTACACCACACAAACATGTCCCAGTTCTCTCCTAATAGAACCTAATTAGACCATTTACTGATTCATTACATTGAATACACCACACAAACATGTCCCAGTTCTCTCTTCAACACAAGATCAGCAATACATGGCAGCCAGTAATAATGATAGAGGAAGAACCCAGGAAAAGACCCAGAAAGAACAACCGACCCACAAGAGGCTATTTGAAAGCTTTCTACATACCCACATTGACAGAAATTGAGACTTAAACCCACACAGATAGAGGTGAGATGGTTGCGAATCATAACGGAGAGCACTTTAGACCACTCGGCCACGTCTGGCCTTGGTATTACTGGTTGCAGGATTGTATCAAAACGCACTGATGAATTTCTTTTCTGTGAATCTTCTAGCAGTTTTTGCAACATGTCATGTGTTAGCATGTTTGTGTACTTTTTTTGATACTTTTACCAGTACAGGCATATTTGCACTTGTTTGTATAGATAGAACAATTGTCATTCTCATCCAGATGCTTACAAGCTGTACTCAATTATAAGTCGTCAAACTGCAAACATCAAAGATCCAGATATGTCATAGCATAACGCAACTTCAGATCAAGTTCTGTCTTGTTCGTTCTACTGATTACTCATAACAAACTACATAGACCCATATCTACCAGTGCATTATGTTATGGCAGATCTGGATCTGTGTAACTTGCATTTGGACTAGTCTTGTATGTGAGTATATCAGTAGTAGACATTAGGCTTTTTGAAGGATTTACTGTAAAATCAAGTTATTTCAGGTTGTTTTAAATCAAAATAATATCTGCCACCAACCCTTTCTTTACATAAGAGTATTTCTTACACCTTTCCTTTAACAATGCATGCAGGTCATTAGAAGAGAAACTGCTTAGAATAATTACAGATAGCATTGCAACAAAATAGAAAAACAGTATACTAACAGTGAAAAATGGGTCTATCTGATGTAATATAATGATTTTGCTTAAATGCTTGTAGTGTTGAGATTTATTTAAATACCCTCAGATAACAAAGTATTACACCACTAATTGTGCTATTTGGCAGTGCCTTGTGTATTTAATCTAGACTTGAACAAGAAAGCAGGTTAGCAAGACAGGAAGTAGAATATGGTTATAGGTGTAGATGCAGCTGGTTAAAACAGTTCATGGTAAGAGTGTTAAGTCCTTGAAACCACCTGATCAAAAACCGGAGTTCTAAGTTATTATCTATGTCGCTGCTCATCTACCTGTTTCAGAGTCTGCTGGCTGCGGAGGCAGAGTTTACAAAATGTTATTTAATGGATTTGTCTGCTAATCCTCCAGTAGGTCTGTTCTGTGAAGTTGATAAAGTGTTTACCAATGGGCTGTGCTATCACTATTATTCCAATATACAATCTTAAGCATCTAAAAGTGAGGAGAGGCTGAGTTAATTGCTTCTACTTTTCTTGGATGAGGAGTGTTCCAAGAATATTCCAGATACATGGCACAGTTCCATTCTGGTCGTGTTTACCTTGCTTATCATATACATTGAAAGTACCTGAGTCATGGGTTGTAAGTGGAAAAGTGATACACAGATTAACAGCAGGAGATTAATTATAACACTAATAGGAAAGCATTTTATTGATGGTTATTGCCTAGAGGTTCTGTTGATCTAATTACTCCTTCACATTTTGCTTAGTGATGTGTATATGCATTCACAGGTATGTACAGTTTCTTATATGTGAGTGGGATGTACAAATAGCAGTAAGTGACAAATCAACTTCTGCATTCAATTAATAACCCACGCATATGCAATGTCTGCAGTACAGTCTCGACATTCAGTTAGGAGCTTTCGTTATGGCCTTGGTGAAGGTCCAGGTAATTCTTTTGATAATACACAGAATACCCTAGTATGGAGACGTAGAAGAATTGTATCCCGGTTACTGAGGTTGGTGATGACACCAAGTGTGGAGACTTTCACTTTTCCTGTTGAGAGTGAGGAGTGTTTCTCATGGAGTAGAGATTATGAAGAACGATGTGCTGCCCAGTTACTTCCTCTTGATAGCTTTCAGGTAAGGTGGTGTTGACAATTGCGGAATGATGTACATCAGTGGTCTCAAACATATCCACCAGACTCCATTGTCCGGTCCACAGGCCAGGTGGCTTGTTAATGTCCGATATTTATGCTTATCATAGTTCATGATTGATATGGCCTGCGTGTAGTACATTTATATCAAAACTGTAGTCCAATGCAAATGAATTTAATACCACTGGTGAACATAGATCTAATTCTAGATTTACTTGACATTGTCATGTTTTACATATGATCCCATGAGCATGGGACTGTGTCCCCTTTTGGTAAAATTTAAAGGACACAACATGTGACAGGGACATGGACTGCACCATAGAATTTAAGAGTTCTTAATATCATTTGACTTTAGTGTATAACCATTGACTAACTGCACACACTATAATGTGGACATGCTGTAGATATTAGTAACTTCTGAGAAAGTGACAGGTGTAAGGTAAAGTTGTTTACATTTCAACATGCACAATGGAGAGAATGTTGGAATACCTCTGTTACTTTCATGTACAGTTGCTGAAACTTATTTTGATATTGTACTGGTAGAAATTGTAAATGCTCTGAGCACACAGCTAACCAAAAGAAATTCTCCCATGTACTAGCAAATAAGACTGCTAACCAAAAGAAATTCTCCCAGTGTACTAGAAAAATAAACCTAAATTAGCCCAAATATATAAGATGTAATGTTATTGGCTCTTTTTTTATTTCACTCTGAGTTCCAGGAAGTGAAAATGAGCAAGTTGAGTTTGCAGGTTTTTTTTAAATAGGTGCACATCTGATTTAGTAAGACCAAGTTTTATACTCTTATAACCCAGGGGTGCACATCCCCTGGTTCGTGGACGTGATCTGTCTGGCTCTCAAGGCAAATTAAAATAACACAGAAATGGAGGGTGGGGTTGGCAGGGTCAATGTGCACATTGTCAAGATTTGGGAGACATGGGACAAACAGTTTGCAGGAAATGTGCAAGCCCACACTCAATGTGCAACAATTCTGTAGATTGATATGTGTGCTATAAAGTAAAATGAAATTAATCCATGGAATTTAGCAATTCCTTATGTTGAGGCCAAATATCTTATAGTGAAGTTAAGAAAATGGGTTAGTATATTTTGTCTGCTATGAAGTTTGCTTTATATGGAGGTGTTTGTTAAGGCAGGTTTCACTGTACATTTTCATGTACAGTAACAAAGCTCTGCATAAGTTATGTACAAATATATACATTGTGGGTATATTTTCCTGATGATAATTATTTTTTAATAGCTAATGTTAGTTAAGCTGATGTTTTCGCTATACATGTATTAATAAATCCTCTGGATTGGATGGCATTGGTCCATGAATTCTAAAAATTGCTGCACCAGTAATAACAAAGTCACTAAAGCATATCATAAAAATAAGTTTAGTGAGTGGTAATTTTCCAGAAACATTGAAATGTGCAAAGGTTACACCTATCTTTAAGAAAGGAGAAAAGAGAATCCAGAGAATTACAGACCAATATCATTCTACCTGTATTGTCAAAATTATTTGAAAAGCATGTTGCATTTCAGGTTTATACATTTTTTGAAACATACTCTCTATTCCATATTGCGCAACCAGGAATTAGAAAGTACCACTCATGCCAAACAAAACTTAACAAATTAAATTAATCTTTGGCTTAAGGAAATGGATAGATACATATGACTGGGATTGTTGTCTTTGACTTCAAGAAAGCTTTTGATCTTGCTGATCATGAAATTCTGCTACGAAGGTTGGACTGTTACAGATTCAATAATTCTTCTTTCAACTGGTTTAGATCATACATAAACCAAAGGTCTCAACAAGTAAGCAATGGCAATATTAGCTCTCATATTCACACTATTCATTCAGGGGTCCCTCAAGGCTCAGTTTTGGGCCCTCTCCTCTTCCTTATCTGTATCAATATTCATCCATTAATTAATGAATCCACAAATACATTTTTGTTTGCAGATGATGCAACCTTGTACATATCTAGTTCTGATACTGAAGTTATCCAAACAGGATTAAACTCGGACCTTATTAGAGTCCAAAACTGGGCACAAGACAATAGGATGGTAATTAATGAAGATAAAACAAAATGTATATTTGGGGGACATCACAAAAGCTACACAAGTCTGGGAACCTAAAGCTGTATCTTGCAATAAATAATCATCCATTAGAAAATGTCAAACATGAAAGGACTGTAGTTGTGTTCATAGATAAGAGTTTATTAATGAATGACCATATTAATAAGATTTGTAAAACACTGTCATCAAAAATTGCCATACTCTGCAGAATCAAGAAATATTTACCGATGGAAACTCGCAATCTATACTACATGTTATATATTCTTCCAAAAATGGATTAATGTTCAAACGTGGGGAAACTGCTAAATCAGAGCTTGACAGGATTTATAAACTTCAGAAACGAGCAGCGCGTTTAATTTTAGATGCATTTATTGATCATATCCCTCAGAAGCATTGTTTACAGAACTTAAATGGTTCACAATATATGACAGGATAGATTTTCACTAGGCAGTTCTTTTATATAAATGGCAGTATGAAACTGCACTAGAGTATCTTCAGGAATTATTCAAGCCTTTTTCAACACAATACCAGTTGAGATCAATATCACATGGAAACCTAGCACCAAAACCAAAAACAGAGCAATTTAAAAAGAGTTTCCAATACTCTGTTACAGTTCTGTGGAAAAAGCTTCCACTACATGTAAAATCTGCTGAAAATATTAGAGTAGGAAGAGATATCATGAGCATGTATGTGTTTCTAATAGATAATAGAATTTGGTATTTTATTACAAAACATGTTAAAATAAACAGTAATTATTGCTATCTTCATATAATGTGCAATGTTACGCTGTCTATAAGAGGACCTCAATGGAGAATAGTCCTTGACTAATGAGTCACCCACTATAAATAAAGCATTATTATTATTATTATTATTATTATTCTTCTTCTTCTTCTTCTTCTTCTTCTTCTTCTTCTTCTTCTTCTTCTTCTTCTTCTTCTTCTTCTTCTTCTTCTTCTTCTTCTTCTTCTTCTTCTTCTTCTTCTTCTTCTTATTATTATTATTATTATTATATACAGTTATATACATGTGGTTAAGAATACCATTAATCCAATAACAACAACAACACTATCCATATGGACTTGAGCTTGTAAACATCTAAACTCTAAAAAAAAAAAAAACAACAACATTTAGCATCCAATAAACATTCATTTCTTTATTCATATCATAAAGCCATGGGCCATCCTTAATTACATACTCAAGTTTACACACCTACTAGACAAGAAATGCCATGTCTATGTATGGTTCACTATGACAGTTTCATCATTATGATACTTGGATGAATACATTTCAGTACACATTGGCATTTCAGCAACTAGTCTGTCAGAAGCTGTGGATATTTTTTTAGTGGTTGGCTAGAATCCAGGTCTCTTACCATTAACAATCTACTTTGGCTGTCAGTTGTTATGCTAAGGATGCAATCAGCTCTGACTGTAAAGGGCTTGTGTCTGTACAAGACGTTCAGTGAAAGAAAAATTTGTCGTTTTTTTGTACAAGCATTCTATTTGGAGGCCCCAAGTGGACATTGGTCTAAAGTGCTCTCCATTATGGATCACTGCCATCTCACCTCTGTCTGTGTAGGTTCAAGTCTCACATTCTGCCAATATGGGGTATGTGAGAAAGCTTGCAAGTAGCTTCTTGCGGGTCGGTGGTTCTTTCCGGGTTTTCTGGGGTTCTTCCTCCACCAATAATACTGGTTGTCTTGTATAGTTTCAACAACGACAACAAGCATCCTTTATGCCGAGGTCAAATATTGTGCATTGTAAAAGAACATGAAAAAATCTCTTGGCTTCAGTCTTGTTACATTACTGTATACAACTTTTACAGAAATGTGAAGGATTGTTGGTTCTTGATTTTTCAGCACATGACAAGTTGGCTATACATGGCAGCCAGCATATTTGGTGGAGGAAGACCCATCTACACAGGTTATGCTATAACCCACAATGTCAGTGTCCAAAACTTGAACCCAATCTAACAGAGATATCAGTGATCTGTGAAGGCAAGAGCCTTCAAATACTCGGCCTACAGGGGGCCCCTATCCATAAGAGATATATTTTCTGTTCATTTGAATGTCCCTTTACAGTAAGGTTTTCACAGTATGAATTTAGATTTAAATTGTTGCTCAGCATGTTTTCATCTAAGAGGATAAATGGAATTTATCATCAAATTAATATATCTAAAAAAGGTTATTGAGTTGAAATTCCATTGATTAAAATTGTTGGAGAAATATAGATGTTCAGTACAATGCCTGTATAGATGCTGTGAAATATATGCTAATTTTCTTCCTAGTTTGAAAGAGGTGGCCTCTAATTTATACTAATTAGTATTATCCTCCATTCAGCAGATTGTAATGGAGCTGTTATTATCATACACAGACAGAAGTATAATATAGCTTCCAGCTGACCTGTATACAATGAGTGCTGCCAGAAGAGCACACAGACATGTAGGGTCAATAACAGCAGCCAATAATCAACTGTGAAATTATAGAATGACCCCACAGCTGATATTTGATGGATGGGAAGATGTGGAATGGGGGTCTTTTGTTGCTTGATGTCAGTCCCACATTATTGTGCTTTAGTTATGAGCACTTAATCCACCTGGTTCATTTCAAGAGAGGCATTGATTGGATGAAAATCATTGTTTTGGAATAGAAAATATCACATGCTGGAAATTGATTGTATGTTAGGGAGCAGCAGAATTGAAATCTTGAAAAGATAGTTACCACATAAACTAAATGATAGGATCCAAATGCATAAGGCAGCAACATATCTGGGTGATTGCAGTTTGTAAGGATTAATCAGAAGAACAAACATGATAGACCCTGATCTACTGGTGCATAATGTGGCAAGAAATATGCTTCTGTGTTGTATAGGACCTGACTTTAAAATGAGTATGTAGGGTACTAATTGTATTGCCTATTTTGTTTGACTTTGCATGGTGTTTATTGTCTCCACAGAAGTTTCCATGCCGAAATTTGCTATATAACGTGCATTTCTTGATATAAAAAACTGTTCCTTGGAACCATAAAAGTGCATGATGTTAATTGCATCTCAGAAGTGTTCAAAAGCACTAAAATGGCATTAAATGATGCCAACTTTGCTCTACAATTATTTCTCTTTAGCTATTAACCAAAACTAAGTGAAATAATTCAGGCAGTAATAATCAAACAAAATTAAAGCTGTTTTGGACCCATGATTTATCTGCATTAAATTAAGGGCTGTATTATGTTTAGGTGCTTTATAATGAGGAACCTGCCATTTTAATCAGTATACTAGACAAGACTACATTGTAGAATCTGGATTATTACTGGATTAAGGGGCCCAGAGTGGTCTAAAGCAATCTCCATTATGGATCACTGCCATCTCACCTCTTGTCTGGGTGGGTTAAAGTCTCAGATTCGGCCAATGTGGATATGTGAGAAAGCTGGCCAGAACTTCTTGTAGGTGGGTGGTTCTTTCCCTAGGTTTTCCTCCACCATTAATACTGGCTGCCATGTATTGCCTATCGTGTGCTGATAAATGGCTTTAAACCCTAAAACAACAACAAAACAACATAACTGGAATAATTTAAAAAATCAGGAATTTGTTGTTTTTTTTTAAATTGTCTATTATCTGTGAACTTTCCTCCTTTAGCTATACATGCATACAGTCTCCATTTTATTGTTTGTTTTAATGCATCAATGTCTCACATTGCAGACATTTTCAAAGGAACACAAAACCAATATGTTACAGTCAGTTAAAGACGTCAAGGTCTATTAAAGTGTGATAAAATCTCTTTCAAATAGGAGGACAACCATTCTATAATTTTACCCCATATAAAAGTTGAACCTATTTGTTTGGAAATGTATTCTTACAGTATACATCTTACCTGGCACAGCCTGAATAATCATAACTCTGTTTCTGGTCAAAAGTTGCATAATGTGTCACTTGCTGAGTGGACATTTGTCAATTTTGGCATGTTTGATGTGAGGAAAGCAGCTCAGAACTGCTAAAACTGGCATTGAGCATGAAGATCCTGTTAGCTCTCTTGTCAAGGACCAGAAGATACTTGGATAATCTCAGTTGTCCTTTGGTTGTTGTCACTCCAAAACAGCAAGTGTTTGTTATCACTGCTCTTTGTAAACTGCTAGGATGATTGCCATGAAACTTTACACACACACACACACATTCTCTCATGCTCTAGTTGGTCCTAAAATAAATAAAAATTATGCCATTTGGACATCCAAAATGGCCACCACAGTGGCCATCAAGAAAATCTTGTTGCTTCTTCTTTTAAGTAGATAACTCTTTATGCTCTTTTCACTAAATGACTTGTGATGAATAGTTTGGATTAAATGACTTGTGATGAATAGTTTGGATTAAATGACTTGTGATGAATAGTTTGGATTAAATGACTTGTGATGAATAGTTTGGATTAAATGACTTGTGATGAATAGTTTGGATTAAATGACATGTGATGAATAGTTTGGATTAAATGACTTGTGATGAATAGTTTGGATTAAATGACATGTGATGAATAGTTTGGATTAAATGACTTGTGATGAATAGTTTGGATTAAATGACTTGTGATGAATAGTTGGGATTAAATGACTTGTGATGAATAGTTGGGATTAAATGACTGTTTGGGATATCGGATTAAATGACATGTGATGCCTAGTTGGGATTAAATGACTGTTTGTGATATCTAGTTTGGATTAAATGATATGTGATGCCTAGTTGGGATTAAATGACTGTTTGTGATATCTAGTTTGGATTAAATGACATGTGATGCCTAGTTGGCATTAAATGACTGTGATATCTAGTTTGGATTAAATGACATGTGATGCCTAGTTTGGATTAAATGACATGTGATGCCTAGTTGGGATTAATTGACTGTTTGTGATATCTAGTTTGGATTAAATGACATGTGATGCCTAGTTGGGATTAAATGACTGTTTGTGATATCTAGTTTGGATTAAATGACATGTGATGCCTAGTTGGGATTAAATGACAGTTTGTGATATCTAGTTTGGATTAAATGACATGTGATGCCTAGTTGGGATTAAATGACTGTTTGTGATATCAAGTTGGGATTAAATGATTTATACCAATGACAAGATAATAGTTCTTAATTTTTGTTACACCTCTGTCCATAAAAGGATTTGTTTGGGGTAATTTGCATGATGTTCCTCTTGTAATTATCATCAAATAATAGTTGTAGTTGCATCACTGTTAAAATCTCTTGTTTTCAATTTTACAAAATTCAGCAATTTTCAGCAAAATTTTAGTGTTGTCCAGGGTTTTCCATGCTAGAATTGTCCAGCCTACCCTGGACAGAGGCTGGAATATTAGTCCAAATACTTAAGCGTTTTCCATGCTAGAATTTTCTAGCCTTTTCCATGCTAGAATTTTCCAGCATTTTCCAGCCTACCCTGGACAGAGACTGGAATAGTAGTCCAAATACTCCCGCGTTTTCCATGCTACGATTTTCCAGCGTTTTTCATGAAAAATCTACAGCTGGGTAAATGAAAATGGTGCCTATCTAATGTGCAATAGGGCCTAACCAAGTAGATAATTTTCACCAAGTACCAAATCCGAGTATTTGGATGTACTATTTGCTGGATCCGGGAACAAACCGAGTAGTAGGTGCAACTCTGGAGAGTACCATTTGTTTCATTATCGTATGCGAAGCTTAAACTTTTCGTGTACCTTATGCAGTATATATTGGCTATAAGATAAAAAAATTTTATTATTAACTAAAATTATTATGTATTAAAAAACTTTTACTTTTTTTTGAAAATTCGATATTTATTGAAATATTTTACTTGTAACCATTTGTGCTTGTATTATTTGCCGAGGCGAATACTTCCGAAAAACCAGATATTCGGCCGAAGCGAATGTCTGAGGCGATTTCCGGTTAGGCCCTAATGTGCAATATTACCAGCATGGTCACCATCCTGAAAATCTTGTTATTGCCACTCCGGAACAAAATGTAATATTGTTGTTATGTTTTCACTAGAAGACTTTTTATGATGTTGGGCTGAAATGATGATGGTCTTGATTGGATAACCAATATGGCCACCACAGCTTTCATCTTGAAAATATTATCATTATTCCTCCAGAATTGATGGTGATACTAAACAGTTTCTTAAGATGTCAAATTTGTCAAAATGTTGCCATTCAGACATTATGCCTGCAACAGTGGCCATCTTGAAAATCTTGTTATTACTATCCTCTGTATGAATGGCCATATCAGCAAAGGTATTCACTGAAAGACTTTTAGTTGGTCATAAATGACTGTGATACCAGTCTGATTTATATGACTGCTACAGTGGCCATCTTGAAAATCACTACTCCTTTTAGATCACTGGTCATAACTTCTTGTGATGTTTTCTTTCTTGGTATTTAATAGAAATGGTGTCAGTAAAATATAACGGCAATGGCATCCATCTTGAAATACTTGTTATCATTACTCCTCCAAAATGTAAAGTCATTTTTACCAGAAGACTCTTTATGATACCTTGTTGGTCTAAAAATAGTACCAAGATGACTTCTATTATATCCCCCAAATCAACTGCAGTAGAACACTGCTATAACACACCCTTTCGATAATGTGAACTTGGATATAACACAGTCATGGTATGGCTACTGAAAGTTTGTATATTCATTCACACATGAAAAATATTTTTTTTCAAAGTATGTAAAATAATGTATTAAAAAATTTCTTATCAATTTGGGAAAGAGATCTCTTATGATATCGAATATAATATTGATCAGGGTATGGTTGCTGAAATTTTAAATATATGTACATGTGTTTTTCTTGTACATGTACCGTGAAATTTTTAAAATTTAAGTACAAGAAATACCTTGCAAAATGTTTATTATATTTGGAAAAGAGTTCACGTATGAATTTAATATAATATGATATAGCCAATTTGAAACTCAAGATGTGGACAGTGTTAAAATCCTCCAACTTGACTTTTGCTAGAAGGCAACACTTTGCAGCAAAGAAGCAGACTCTAGACAGATACTTTAAGAAATGATGAAATTTAAATTATGGAGTCATGCAACCAGATTGACTTTGCACTTTGTGCAATGATTAGTATACTAGTTTTTACATGTTTCTTTTGATATTCACAAAATCAGAAGTAAAGCATGTATTGATTGTTAATTATTCTTGCTTCAGTCATTCAAATGATTAGGCATTCATGTGTTAATTATTGGGAATTTACAAGTGATAAAGAAGTGGCCCAGAGTGGCGGAGTGGTCTTAAGTGCTTTCCATTACGGATCACTGCCATCTCATCTGTCTGCATGGGTTTGAGTCTAAGATTCAGCTAATGTAGTTATGCGAGAAAGCTCGCCAGTAGCTTCTTGAGGGTCGGTGGTTCTTTCCGTGGGTTTTCCCGTGTTCTTCCTCCACCAATAATACTTGCCGCTATGTATAGTGTATCATGAAAAATGTCGTTACACTCTACAAAAACAACAACAATATAATATGTGCCAGTGGCATGTCTGATGTATCGCTAGTATTGAATTTATATGAGAGAGAGAGAGAGAGAGAGAGAGAGAGAGAGAGAGAGAGAGAGAGAGAGAGAGAGAGAGAGAGAGAGAGAGAGAGAGAGAGAGAGAGAGAGAGAGAGACCTTGTTTATTTATGATGATAACATTGGAAAAGAAAATGCATCTCCAGAGTAAAACTGCAAACAACAAATGTCCTGCTCTTCCATAGCATTGCAAACAACAAATGTCCTGCTCTTCCATAGCATAATGTGCCTGGAAACAGAGTTTGTGTTGTTTGCTTTGCTGATTACTGCAAATACAAATTGCACAGACCAGATATGCTGGTGCATTATGTAATGGCAAATCTTGGTGTGTACACTTTTCAGTTATATGTCAGTACAAATGATAGGAAAAAGAGAACCTAACTTTTAGTATTGGGACCATACTTCATAATAGCATTAGTATGCACTTCGGCCTTATAAAATTAAAACAAATTATTTGTACGAGCTCAGCATCATTTGTATTTAGTTCCAATAGACACCTTACAAGATTAACTAAATAATACTGTATTTTCGCAGAAGTGTCTCGTATAAAATTTTACTTACCCAGCACACTTAGTGCATCTTATTTAAGTATTTTTTTCCTTAGAGTCATTTTGTTAAGTTCTTCATCCTCCAACTTCCAATCACAGCCATTCTTCTCACTGCAACTATATTCTCTTCCAGCAGCTGTGTTGCCATTCTCCTTGGCAAACTTGCTGGTGTCTGATTTGCAATCGATCGTATATGATTTTCCCTTCGGCATCCTTAACATTTTATAAATTTTATGAATGCTCAAGAGATTGATTACTCATTTATTTATAACAAGAGATTGATCCTTCATATACCATATATACCAGTATATACTAACCCCA
Organism: Unio delphinus; assembly: GCA_029339505.1. Lineage (NCBI taxonomy): Eukaryota > Metazoa > Mollusca > Bivalvia > Unionida > Unionidae > Unio > Unio delphinus. Next base: position 8,825,444 of record JAQISU010000035.1, on the reverse strand, counting down.
GTATAGCAACCTAGAGGAAGATAAGATCAAACAATAACCATTGTGGCCCTGCCTCAAACAATTCTATGAACTCCAGCCAAAATGGTCATAATGGTCAAAATGGTCATAACTCCAGCCAAAATGAAGCCCTGTTTATATAAGGCAAGTGAGCGAAACATTGGAGATATCTGCGTTTATGACAAAGGAAAGTAGATGCTTTGGTGCACATGATTTGAAAATGGATATTTACGTATTTGAACAAAATAACATACAAGGTTATTCAAACAGATTTTTATTAAACTTTATTGGCAGCCTACAGGAAGATAAGATTAAATGATAACTGTTGCAACCTTGTCTCAAACAATTCTTTGAACTCCAGCCAAAATGGTCAATGAAGCCTTGTTTACATCACACAGAATTATTCAAAAGATTTTATTAAATTTTATTGGAACAATACGGTAATGTAATAGTACATGTAATTAACAAATTAGTAATAAACACAAATCGATACCGTAAATAAATTATAAGTTATTAAAAAAATAAACACTATCTCATCTGCAGTCAATATAGGGTTTGCACAGTTCGGCAAATAGCAAGGCCAAGTGTGTCTTATATTTGTGGTCGTCTTATTTAAAATGTTTTTTACACAAATCGTCAAAACATGTATCTTATATATGGGTACGTCTTATAATTGGATGCATCTAATATACATGAAAATATGGTAATTTTTTTTATATAAGATGGACACCATTTAATAATTCTGATGGACACCATTTCTATTTAGTACAAACTTTACACCTTACAAAATGAACCAAATAATAGTTTTTGTATGAAATGGACACCATTTTTATTTAGTTTAAACTGCACACCTTACAAAATGAACCAGATAATAGTTTTTATATCATCAGATGGGCACCATTTCTTTTTTTGATTAGTACAAACTAGATGCCTCACAAGATTAACCAAATAATAGCTTTTTTAAGCATGCTGTATAACCACTGCATGAAATATGGTTTACATTACCACTGCATATAGCTGTATATTCATCAGCTGACAAGAGAGGTCAAGTTTATTTGCATTTTCATTTCAAACATGGCATTCAACTCAAATGCTTGTGTGTGTGTGTGTATATATATATATATGTGTGTGTGTGTGTGTGTGTGTGCGTGTGCGTGGTTTACATTACCACTGCATATAGCTGTATATTCATCAGCTGACAAGAGAGGTCAAGTTTATTTGCATTTTCATTTCAAACATGGCATTCAACTCAAATGCTTGTGTGTGTGTGTATATATATATATATATATATATGTGTGTGTGTGTGTGTGTGTGTATATATATATATATATGTGTGTGTGTGTGTGTGCATGTGCATGTGTGTTAAACATTCTTCATCATGAAGATCATTAAAGGTTAGCTATAAACCAGTAAAATGCAGTTACCCTTACACTGTATGGTATTTGCTGTCTGCAGTGAGATATCATCACCCCACAATAATTGACTACCTGTACAGAATTTAAATATAAAAAAAAATCACATTCTTTCCTTTTACCTGTGAACATTGAGTAAAGTTCTACCTGGAGAGCTCTAAATATAGAGTGTCAGATAGCACTTTCTGATTGGTTGAACATGACCCCAGTGGCATGAACTCAGAAGTTTGGAGTTGGTTGTGTATATTTGACACAGTAGATAGTAGACAAGGTTCTGGTACTGTTGTTCATTCCATGGTGAACTATCCCATCATCAGGGAAATTTTACATGAGCAAGGAATGATTTTCCTTAAAAAATGGGAACTTTGTTGAGGTGGACAGATTTAGTATAAAATTGTTGGTTTAAGTCACAGCTGGGATTGGTAAAGTTAGGAAGTGGTTTTCCTAGCCTAGCTGACAACTACTGAAGAATTTGAAGTATGAGATTACAAGTTTACCTTGGTGTGAAGCATAGAGAAAAAGTAAAGTGCATAAAGTTGGATTGTTTGGTGTACTGCAGAGGGAATCTTTATGCATAGAGTGATCTCAAGGTTTTGTGAACCAAAACGTGGATTATATACCTTATTCACTTTAAATATGGAGATAGCTGTGACATCTGCAAGAGCGGGGAGGATTACCAAGGCATTCTTACTGTACAGGAATTTCTAATTAATCTTCTTAATTGTGGAATTTGTGAAAATTTTGTGTTATAGTATTGCTTTAAGATAACATGGTAATTTATGTTATGAAAATCTACTCAATTGTATAGGTGCTGGTGTTTATCTTACATGGAGCAAGAAAATTGATGCAATCTTTTTCTGTGACTTTATTTAACATTCATAAAGTTGCACATTACATACATTTAGATAACTAGGGCATGGAATTTTCAGCTGACATGTGACTAGAGTCTGATGTGAATAAATCATCCTGACAGTCTACCGTATTATTCATAGGTACATTACCTATGGGTTATATTTCATTAACATTCTGTACTTGATTAGTAACATATATATATATATATATATTTGTGGACTCAGATCTTAAAGAAAACTAAAGCCTGTGATATACTTTGACATGTTTATATTTAATGAGGCTATTTTCTGAAATTGGCAGGGTAACTTTGTTCCTTGGAATGTCTATCCAACTGTCATACATTGACTGATCTATATAAAATCTTTATAGAGTAAAATGTGTCAACACAAATTAGCTAAGCTGGGATTGATATACATATCAGGATAACATTTTGTTCTGTTATTCAAAGTAGAGTACAGGACTAATATGCTTGTAGTAAAGAGATCTGAAATAAAGGATAACAATATCACAGAAATTAGGATGACAATATATAGTATAACAATATCATGGAAATAAAGGGTAATTGTATTACAAGAAAAAGGATAACAATAAAACAAATCGAGAGACAACAATATCGCAGAAATCAAAGGATAACACTGTCACAGAAATAAAGGATATCAGAGAAATCAAAGGATTACACTACCACAGAAATCAAAGGATAACAATATCACAGAAATAAAGGATAAAAATATCACAGAAATAAAGGATAATATCACAGAAATCAAAGGATAACAAAATCACAGAAGTAAAGGATATCACAGAAATCAAAAGGATTATACTACCACAGAAATCAAAGGATTACACTACCACAGAAATCAAAGGATAACAATATCACAGAAATCAAAGGATAACAATATCACAGAAATCAAAGGATAACAATATCACAGAAATCAAAAGATTACGCTACTACAGAAATCAAAAGATTACACTACCACAGAAATCGAAGGTTAACAATATCACAGAAATCAAAGGAGCAGAATTCTTTTAGAGATGCACATGTCACAGAAATCAAAACTAGTTTTCTGTGCACTGAGTAAGAGAACTGATCAAGTGTCTTTTTATTTATATGTACTCCTGGGGTTAGTAGGAGATCCTAAAGGAACACAGTGAGAAAATGGTTTGTATGGCGACTCCATCAATTTCAGGCAGATTTCAGACGAAAGCAGAGGGGCAGTTTGTAAATTTTGATGGATTTTCTGAGTCCGTAAAGAAACCAATGACAGTTAAAGAAAGAGATAAAAATGAAATAAAAAAGGATACGGTTTCAGATTTGGTAATCTCCCCAGCAAGTCCAGATGAGGTTCAGATTGAGGCACAAAACTTTGCAGATTTGAACCGGGTACCAATTCGTACAAGGTCTGTCAGTGTTATTATTAGGCGTGAAAGTAAAAAATTAGGGAAAACTTTATTACCTGAGAACAGCATAAGAACAGATAGTAGTTGGGACCATGACCATGTTAAATCACCTATGCTAATCTTAAGATCAAAATCGCTTACTGGCATAACTAATGATGTATCATCGGAGCAGCCAAATGGCTTTTTTAGTGAAAAAAATCAAAATCCAATTGATCGTAACATAGGTGGAGACATTAATGTAGAACCGTATTATTTGGGGAAAAAGAAACCTACAGCACATTCCTCCATTTGGAAAAGTTTTGATAATAAAAGTGGAGAAAAAGCATTCCATGTAAAGGATGAAAAATTGATTTCAGGTTTTTCCCAACCATATGCAGACAGTGAAGTTAAGAACAAGATTACATATCAGGCTGATATTCTTAGTGAAGAAAACAAATTTGCTATTAACAGTAAGCCTAGTAACTCAAAATATAATGAAACCCATACAAAAAAAAACGTAGCACAAACCAAGGACAGAGTAAATGAATCAAAGGTGATAAATGAAGTTATATTTTCCAAGAAGCATAGTTCAAATCAAGGTACAGATTTGTTAGATGTGAAACATTCAGGCAAAAGCAAAGAATGCATAACAAACAGATCAACTTATAATGATTGTGCTCATATTCAAGCAGTTAGGGATATTCCTAATGAGAGGGAAAAGGTAGCACAAAAAGACGCGAGTGTGACTTCTCCAGAATTCCACAATGAGGCAGTGGAGAAAGCCAAATGTAAAACTATGGCACCAGATGTAGAAAGACAACTTAAATTAGACTTTGTGAGGACTCGTGACAGTAGACAAAATTTACCTCATGATAAGACAAATTTCTTTCAGAAAGGTGCACAAGTGAAAGATGAATGTTTGAGTGATATATCAAGATCTCTTGGTCATCCAAAAGTTGCTGTCGTTGTTCCTAATGCAACCAAAGGGTATTCGAGTCAACCTGAAAGTGCCACAAATGCAGCAAAAACACAAAATCAGCTGAATTTAGGCATACAAAAATTAAGACTAGAACAAAGCACATCAAAATTAAGACATGAACATGGTCATGTTCCCCATAAATATGTTCATCTCTCTGGAACAAAAATTGAAGAAAAACAAACCAAAGAAATGCATCCTCAAAACGTAGGAAATGGTGGTCAGAAGTATGTGGAAGTTAGCAATGGTCTGAATGGACAGGTTTCTAGTGCTGACTCGTCATATGAGTCTTTGCCAGGAGATTTGTTTAATGGGCAGAGAACCTTAGATCAGGAAGTTTCCTTCCCAGTGAAAAGCAGGGGAGATAACTTTCAGTTACCATCTTTTATTGATTCAAAATATTCTAGACTTCAGAGAGGTTCTGAAAATAGAAATCGTAGAAAACAAACAGGAAACCAAAGCTCTTTAAAAAATATGAATGTAATGGAGAAAACAAATGATAAAAGAACAATGCTCCAAAATTGTAGACTTTCAAGCAAGGATATTAGCATTCTTGAAAAAGAAGATTCATCATCATCATGTCGAATTGTTGTGCGGCAATGTTTGATTGGGAAGGATATAGCTTTCGGAATTGTGGGAGTACACAACAAGAAGAAGGTTTGTCTGGCTTTTTGTTTAATTGCTGTTGATATTTGTGTTGCAGTTCGTATTTGAAATCGTATACCATGTTCTTATTCACCAGAGAGGAATAGGTTGGTGTAAAGAGCTTGACTCAAGAAGCAAATATTTGAATCTGACACTGATCTTGTATCACCCATGGCTTTCAGTCATCACTTAGATGGAAATTTTAATGTGATGAATGCCAATTTATTATGATGACTGCTAGTTTAGTGCAGTGATTGCCAATTTAATGTGATGATTGCCAATTTAGTGCAATGATTGGCATTTAATGTAATGAATGCCAATTTATGATGCAATTTTAAGTAATTTGTACATAGCATGTACATATAATCCTTGGTCTGGTCGAAATTTGCTTGTATTCTTTGACTCCATTTATGCCCTGTCTATCACTTATGAATTGAATACAACTGCAAAGTCCCAGGTCTGTTAAATAATACGCAGTTTGTTATGAGTACACATTTGAACAAACAACATATTCCCCATTTCTGCACATGAATTATGACAGCGCAGATTTAAGTTTATACTGTTTGCAGTTCAATCGGATTTGTAAGCAAGTATATACAACAAATCTGTTTTTGAATCAGTCTCATCATCCCAACCCATTTTCTTATTTGACCTCAATTAGTTTTACAATAACAATGGTCAGGTGTATCCTGTTATGCATTCCAACATTAACGGGGAAATTGGCATGATGTCAGAAACCAGTTATGAAACAGATTGCTGATAATAAATACTGTACCAATCCTAGTAGTTTTCCAGATGTATCATATTGACTTCAGTTTTTGGGATACATCCTTTATTATGTAGATGTTGATATAAATATTAATACCATAGATTTACTCATTTAGAAGTTGAGTTCAAGTGCATAAGGCACAGATCCAGATCATAATGCACTGACAGATCTCTATCTGTGATGCTTGTTAGGAGTGATCAAGAAAAGAAACAAAACAGACCCTGATTTTCCAGTACATTACGCTTTATAGACTTTTCTGTGAATATGGACAGTAATAATTTTCAGGAAATATATTAGGAGGGGGTAGTCACTGGCAGCACTGTTGTAAAACTGCCATTGTCTCCCCATTTATATCCTTTAATTTTGACCTTTTTGATTCTTCTTTTATGATGGTATCATTTCAGCCAGCCATTAAAATCAGCAATCTCAGATCAGTGTGTCACTCAAAGATGTTAGTTTTCAAACATTATGACTTTGTGCTTTAAACCCAGTTTGAATAAGACTACACTGCCAAGAAAATAGTTTTTAAAAAATGAAGAAAATCCGTTATTTCCTTCAAGAAAGTGCATTTTTACAAAGCTGTAAATTGTGCACTTTTACAAAGTCAAATGGCATAGGGAAATAAAAACTACATTAATACTGTCATTAATCTTGTAGAGCTGAAATTGTACTAAAATTTGACCTATAATTTCAGTAAATTCTGGTCAATAAATAATGTCCTTTCACTGTCAAGACCAGGGAGTCTTTGTTATTTAGTACAGTACAGTTTGATAAAGAAGAAACAAGTCATAGTGTGGCCCAGCTATGTTTATATGCCCACAGTAATGCAGAATGTCTCATGCTGTCTATTTGTTCCCTGTTTTGTTTTAGTGCAAAAAGTATACTTCTGCATTTAACAAAAAAACTTTTTCAGATAGGTTGAATTTGGGTCCGGGCATTTTTGACGGTGAATGTCAAAGGTCAGTGTCACAAGAACTGTCTGAAGGAAAACTCTTTCCATGAAGTTAACCTGACTTGTATCTCAGATACTTAAAACAAACTGTGTAAATGACTTGCATTTGAGACAGTCAAAAAATTTGCATCTATTAATTTTAGGATCAGCAGTTTAAAGGTAAAGCTTTTGCTGGTACTAAGAAAGCATTGGTTTCCACATTACTTTAACCAAACTGTATTTGATGCCTTACATTTAACACATTAACCCCTAGCGACTGCTTTACGAGGCATGAGGTAGTAGCCTACTTCCAAGGTCTGTAGCGTCAAGGTCATGCATGATAGACTAAAGTTGGGTGGTATTATAGAAAGGTAGACAGATGTAGCTTTACAATGATAGCGAATAATCTGGACATTTTAGTTGCACTACAAAATACAGAGGGAAAAACCAGAGTTTTTGGACCCTTTTTCTTTCAACCCAAGATTTTAGACTTTATGGCCTCTGACTACGGCAGACCGGTCCAAAGTGCACACACGTGAACCTGTGCAAAAAGTAGGATAAGGTGGACATTTTGAATAAAGAGTCTTCTCCATACGAAAATTATAAGTAAGCATAAATAATAAAAGTCAGAATTTTCACCTTCTGCTCATGCGCCAGCAAACTAGCCAATGGAATACTTTTTTTTAGCACAACTAAGCATTGGGCTAATGGAATATTGCTTGGAAATCGATGTATTAGGATATATTCAGAAAAAAATCCCCAAAATGTGTTTCCTACTCTCATTTCTTGCGAAAGCAGCAAAAACCTCCAGGAGTTAATGTGTTAAGACTGATAACACTTCTTTTCATTTGAGGTCAGATGTTCGAAGGTCAGTGTCATATTCACTGAATGAAGAAAAAAAAAACAGAATAATGATAAGGTGGACTGGAAAAAACAAAATAACTCTAGTCCGAGTCCAAGCTTTGTGGATTTGTTGCATTAGACCAGGCATCAATTTTTGGAGTTAATGGTTATAAGGTCATATAAAAAATGGTTTCCACATAAAAGATGGTTTCCACATAAAAAATGGTTTCCACAATACCTGTCTTATATATAATGAGCAAATATTGTGGATGGCTTGTGTTTACTCTTACTTAGTAATAAAGCAGAATGTATCACTTAGTATAGGCAGAATGTATCACTTAGTATAGGCAGAATGTGTCACATATTATAGGCAGAATGTATCACTTAGTATAGGCAGAATGTGTCACATATTATAGGCAGAATGTATCACTTAGTATAGGCAGAATGTGTCACATATTATAGGCAGAATGTATCACTTAGTATAGGCAGAATGTATCACTTAGAATAGGCAGAATATCACATTTTTATAGGCAGAATGTATCGCATAGTATAGGCAGAATGTATCACTTAGTATATGCAGAATGTATCACTTAGTATATGCAGAATGTATCACTTAGAATAGGCAGAATGTATCACATTAATGGCAGAATTGTATCATTTAGTATAGGCAGAATTTTTCACTTAGTATAGGCAGAATGTGTCACATAGTATAGGCATAATGTATCGCATAGTATAGGCAGAATGTATCACATATTATAGGCAGAATGTATCACTTAGTGTAGGCAGAATGTATCACTTCGTATAGGCAAAAATTCCCAAAAATATGATTGTTGCATTTTATAGTTGGTATTCAGTGAAATTGTGGATATACAGTATAGTCAGTGTATATGGTTAATGTAGTAGCTTAGATGGAATTGGTTTTAATATGAAAGTGATGTTCATAGCTACAAGTGAATTCCCACAATGTACATACTATAATTTACCCATATTTTGACCTTAAAATTTTGTAGTCCTTATGACTCCTGTGCCTATTTATGCACTGTTTAATAGGCGTTATTCAAGCCCATGAAGCACAAACAGAATTCATTTTTGGATCTTGAGTTATTTTGCCTGCAACAGTGTTTATTGTAGCCATTCCCCTAACATCAAGTTCATTTTTGGGTAATGATTCAGCAGTTTGATCATGTGACCTCAGCAAATTAGACTGGGATTGTTCATTTCAGAGAAATTTTTCTCCCGATTTTTCTCTCCATGCAAGTTGACACAGTGGTCCCCAATATCAATTGTTACATAGTTTATCTTGCAGTACTGACACTATACTGTCTGTATATGTCAGACAGCTTAATAGTGAATTTCTACAGCACCCAGAACAAGGAATTTGTAATGACTGGTAATTGTGCCATTAGATTTAACTGAGCTGTCAGTGATCATTTGAAAAACTGTGTGAATATTAGTGGTGGTCTCCATGAATAAATTATACCTTTCTGTAATCTTTACCGTATATACTCTATTGTGTACAGCTGCAAACTGTACAGATCCAGATCTACCATCACCCAATGGACTGTCAGATCAGGACCTATACAGTTAGGAGTATTCAGTAGAATGAATAACAAAGACCCTGATCTGCAGGAGCATAATGCTATGGCAGATCAAGATCTTTGTTGTTTGCAGCTTGGCTCATAAGGCTAGTACAGAGACAAAGATATTGTGCAGAAGATGGGACATCTAAGATTGGCATAGGATGATAACATCAGATAACTAACTGTATGTACTCATAAATCAGAACCAGCTGTAAAATGCATATACTCAGATCTACTGTTACATAGTATGCTGGCAGATCTGGATCAATGCATTGTAGACAACATAGACCCTGTAATGCCATACATTATGCAATGGCAGATTATGATTTATGAAATTTGCAGTTGGAACTAACTTGTGAGTACAGATGGTAGTAGTCTTCTTTGCAGCTTAGCTTTCTTGCATGTCCTGTAAACCAGATCAGTGTGTTTCTGGTTTTCTTAAAATATTTTTAAAAAGTTTTAACAATTTTAGTCACATCTGTATGATGTCTGCAGTGTGGTAGTTTCTAGTGATGTCTGGCACTGGGGCATCATGCCAGAGAAGCAGCATCATGTACAACCCAGTCACATTATCCTGACACCTGAGGTTGACCAGTCCTAACACTAGCCTTGTAAACCTGAGCATCAGTTGAGGCAGCTGCTTGTATTTTTTTCATACATCATTGTTATTACTCGGCCAGGATTCGATTCCAACCCCTCCCACATCAGAGGCAGATACTCTAACCACTGACATGGTAGTAACCAGTTGAGTTAAGAACATATATCCTGATCTGTAGGAGCATTATGTTTTCCAGATCAAGATATTCTGATGTTTAAAGTTTGACTCTATATTAAAGTGAGTATGTACAGTAGAATAAGCAAAAAAATTTTCTCTTTAGAACCTGCATTAGCTATTTACCTGTGTTAGGTCAACATAAATGTGCACAATTTGATTATTTTAGGAGATGCCACTGTGCACCCAACAATAGTGATTTGAATTATTCCAATTTGTTTTACACTCTCCTGAATAGGTTCAGATGACATTGTATAGTGGTTTATCTAAGGTACATAATGGGACATGGATAGTAATATAGAAACCCAATCAGGTTAAAAGAAATGAGCATAGTGTTTTTAGGATTGTTTGATCCATGAAAATGATGTCAAATTTGCTCTTCTGGCTGTTATTTCTTTTCTTACAGTAATCTAATTAAGAAGTCTTTCTACAGTTAAGACTTGCATGATACATGTCCTTTGGATATACATGTATATTGTTAATGTAATCCTATAATTCTTGCAAATTACATTCTGGATTATTTCTATGATACAATTGCAGGTTGACCTCTCAGACTTTGGTAAAAAAAATGCATTGTGACTTGATAATGTTCATCCCATTAAAGATGGGGAATATGAAATCATTTTCATTGTTTGATGTTGTGAATTACAACTTGGCTTCTAATAATTTCAAATACTTGGCATATATAGATCAAAAATGATAAAAATTTGTCAGTTTAAGGAAACAAATCCACACTTTTGGATTTTCTGTCCATGATGAAAACTACATTTACTGGAGATGAAGAACAATTTGTATGGTGGTATCCTGGGATAAGCTGTCTCTGTCTCACTGTCAAGCTACATGTATCTGTTCTTCTTTTCATCCATCTATTCATTCAGTTGGTTGGCCCAGATCAACTATAACCGCTTTGGTGGCCTAGTGGTTAGAGCGTCTGCCAAATTAAGCGGGAGGTCGTGGGTTCAATCCCCAGCCGAATCATACCAAAGACTTACAAAAATGATACTAGCAGCTAGCTGCCTTGCTTGAGGCTCCGCTTTACGAGGTTAGGGTTAGGACTGGTCAGCCTGGTGTCAGGATAATGTGACTGGGTGGGACATCATGCTACATGTCTGTGGCATGATGCCCCAGTGCTAGACTACACCATAAACTGCTTCACTGCAGACATCGTAGCGATATAACTGAAAAATTGTTAAAGCTACGTTAAAAATCCTAATCAAACAAACCAGATCAACTGCTTCATTATGTCTTTGGGAAAGGAACGTCTGCTCCTATTTTCATGGCATGATATATCCAATAGTTAAAAATGCCATTAAAAGCAACATAATCCCTCAGAAAAACAAATTCATCCATTAACCCATCCATTTACCCACCTACTAATAAACCCAACCTTCAGCATTAGAACTATTTTTGAAGGAGCGATTTTCCTTTGTCAGATTTGTAAAGAGTCAAAAGTAGGATAAGTTTTATAGACGTGCACTTGATGTCTAAAGTTGACTCGTGACATTGGTAACAATACACTTGAATAACAAGGCTATCTTTGCAGGAAATTCTACAAAATAAAGAATGTGTTGCATTGGTATTAATTGGCCTTCAGATATGAAACATAAGGAAAGCATTGATATAGGGAAATGTGAAAAACTGTCAAAAGACAAGCGTTCTCATAAAAATCCAAGTGTCTAAAGATTTTGTTAATATTAAAGATGTTTTTAAAAGGTGTATTTTTTTTTTCATGTCTTTAATCATGACATTCAATGAATTGTGTATTTGACATCATGGAGCTTATAAAATGGACACACCTATGACTGTCCCATTCAAAAAAGGTCATTAGATTGCAGGAAAATGTGCTTAGGTGTACTGCATTTCATAGGCCCTTACAATTGTGTCGTTGATAATAGTGTAAAAAAAAAATTTAAAACAGAAAACTGAAATGGTATTAGAAGTTGAATTACTATCATTTTGATTGGTTTGGATATTTATAGCACAGCAACACACTAAAGGTTATATTATGTCAAGGCAGGTTTGCTTTGCATCTGAGTGATATAATAATTAATAATTATAATAAGAATAACTAGAGCAGTTGCAATGAGTTGCTACCTGAAAATCGCATGTTCAATTCTCACTCGCCCTACCTAAACCCATATCAGATCAATCACATGATGCATCTTCATGAAGTTAGGTGAGAAATATTTGAAAATGTTATTGGAATTGAAATTTGTCTATATTTTCTCTTTGACCCACTCCCAGAGTCCCAAATTGCAGGAGTCTGTCATTATTGTCATTTCTCTCATAGATAGTCACCATAAGGCGAAAACTAACATTTTGAAATTCTACCAAGCAGGTTTGAAGGAGAGATAATGGTCGATGGATGGACACATGGATAAAACTACAATATCTTTATCACTTTTTAAAAATAAAATTATGAAGCTCATAAAAATGACTTTATTTAGAGGTTAACTACAAGACTGCTATAATGTACAAATTATGGTATATTTATATCACAGCACTTGAATGGGATAAACATATTTTAACGGAATGTTTTTTCTTTATTCCTTTGTACCTGTACTAGGTTTAAGTAATTTTAGTGTCTTAAGCATCATGTTATTTTTCTGTACTTAATCCACTGTACTGAACCCTTGAAGACAGTAGCATAACACATCTTATCCATATTAAACTGTACAACTAGATATTGATATGTATGTAATAGACGAGTTGTTATCTGGGTTAACATAAAATTGTTCAATATCTGGCTTAACATAGAATGGCTAGATATCATTTAGGCAGCTTTTTTAGTACTCCTTCCAAAAGCTGAACATTTAATGATTTTTTTAAAATTTTTTTTTATGGTTTAACGACATTTTTCGGCACAATATAGGCTATACATGGCGGCCAGTATTAATGGTGGAGGAAGAACCCGGAAAACCCCAGGAAAGAACCACCGATCCACGAGAAGCTACTGGTAAGCTTTCTCACATAACTACATTAGCCGAATCTTAGATTCGAACCCACGCAGACAGGTGAGATGACAGTGATCCGTAATGGACAGCACTTTAGACCACTTGGCCACTCAGGACCCCCGACATTTAATGATATTGGCCACCTACCTGTACATCCATCCAGCTGTTACTTTTCTCATTTCCACAAAATGACTTCTGTTTTACATCATCAATCTTTACCAGACTTTGCTGTTGGCATGCAGTTAGGGAATGAATAAACCTGTACAGTTTGGGTTCAAAGATAAAAGGTCACATCCACAAACTGAGTGAAGAAAATGGTTTCTACATAATAACGTTTTAATTCTCTATCACAGACCTTGTCTAAACTATTTGGATGCATGCAAATGGAGTGAAGATGTCTACTGACTCCATGAAAAATGGCTTGCAGAATGACTTGTGTTATGGAGTGATGTTTCTGAGCAAATGTTTTAGATGGTGTGCACTTTGGATACAAGAAAGCCAAAAGGTCAGGGGGTCATGGTCATGACAATAAGAAAAATATGGTTTATGCTCAGTAAGTTTGGTTCCATCATGCCCGGTTCTAGTGCCTGCATAAAGGAATATCAAATACAAGGTAGGCATATGCAATACTCATGGTTGTCTTGGCACTGCCAATACTTAATCAATGTATCAATGCTTGTCTGTCCCAGAGAAGGAAAACTTGTGTAACTAAAAACTTTGTACTTGTCATTAATGGGCATCATTTGTAGCTATTATTAAAGGAGATGCTCACTTACAACTGGATGGTTTATTTGTTTCTGTGCATTGTGTTGCATAGGTGGAAAATCTTCATGACAGATCTATAATGGTATTTGTTTCTTTGTTTATATACATACTGGCATTGTGGAAATTTCAGACTGCCTTCTAGATTCTTTTTAGTGTAAACTTGTTGTAAGGGTCATCATTCGAGGATTAAGTATAATGAATATACTTACGACGCATTTGATACTTTTGATTTAACAAACATAGCCTGGTAGGAGAAAGAGTCGTTTTAGTTCATTTTTTGATTGATTTGACTATTCCATCTTCCCATGTGCCTATGTCACATGATACATTAAGTTTTCTATTAGAGTATTGAATCAGGGGCCCTTAGTAGCCGAAGGGTCTATAGTGCTCTCTGTTACGGATCACTTCCATCTCACCTCTTGTCTGAATGGGTTAGAGTCTCAGTTTCGGCAAATGTGGGCATGTGAGAAGGCTTGCCAGTAGCTTCTCATGGGTTGGTGGTTCTTTCCAGAGATTTTATTCCAGAGTCTTCCTCCATCATTAATACTGGCTGCCATGTATAGCCTATTGCATGCTGAAAATAGGCGTTAATTCCTACAACAGCAACAACAACAAGAGTATTCAATCCTTCCAAATTTCCTTACAGATTTGATTTATAAGGTACTAACAAAAAAGTATAAACAGCCAGTGTAAAAAAAAAGCAATAGGCACATGCATTATTTACAATTACTATACATGTACTTTATTTGTATAGGATGTCATCCAGTTTTACACTGATTTTTAAAAGTCAATTAGCCATTATTTAGTTTCTTGAAATGTTCTTTGTTATTGAACAAGATATAAGAAATTTTCTTTAAACAAATTATTAATTTTGGTAATATATGTTTACTTGCTAACAGGGCTTAAGTTTAGAGAACCACCACTTGGAGGATATGGATTTTTTTGTGCGTGTTTGTGTTACGTATATTTGATTTCAAGTCATTTATTTTTTTTTTAATTGTTTGTTTGTCAGATTCAAATTTGACATTTTAAGTTTAAGATTCATTCATTGGGAGATGACCTGTACTTTACAAATAAACACCAGATGTTGACCACATTTCTGACCTGGCTTCAGAGTTGTAAACAATCTTTTAAAATGATTGGTTGATTCCAAGGATATTATGGAGCTTTGTTATAAACATCTTTCTATTTTTAGTTGGGTCATACGGTGTGCACGAGATTTTTTGAACATGAATTTGTTCTAAAGATTCTAGAAGATCATGTGACCCCTTCCTTGTTTACGTAAATACAGGTATATAAATTATGTTTTGTAGCAAACTATTTTGTAGAAGTTGGGCTGTTAGAATATTAAGTTGTATTGTTTTGAGTTATTTAAATTACTGGAAATTATTTCAATTCGTTTGGATCAAGAGGATTTATTTTGTTATTTATCAGGAAAATAATTGCACTCATTGAATTTAATAAGACCAGAACTGACTTCATCATGTGACATCGTCTTCCATCTTGGATGCTTCACTAAGATTTGAACTGGGAATTATTAGGACATTTTATTACCAGGACTTTTACAATTACACTAGTGGATTATATTTTGAATTATTTTTGGATCAATTTTGGAATTGATTCTTAAAACCGTAAGTTTATTTTTCTTTTCTGGAAAATATTTGTGCTTAATAAATTGTTTATTAAGTTTTTACAAGCTTGTTATTTTCACTCTTTCTATCTTATTGTTTATTCGAGCCTAAGCATGTAACGGTTTGTGTGCAGGTGCTTGTATGTGTGCATGTGCTACCTACAGGTGGCTTGAACACATGGGTTTTATGACATGCATTATGTATGTCCTGGCCAATTTTCTGCATGAAATGACATACATTCTGCAGCCCCCCCCCCCCCCCCCCCAGCAGCCGAGTGGTTTAAAGCACTATCCATTAAGGATCACTGCCATCTCACCAGTCTGCAGGAGTTTGAGTCTAAGATTCCTCTAATGTAGTTACTACATGAGAAAGCTTGCCAGTAGCTTCTCGTGGGTCGGTGGTTCTTTCCGGGGGGTTTTCCTGGGGTTTTGCCTCTACCAATATTACTGGCCACCATGTATAGCCTATCATGTGCTGAAAAATGGCGTTAAACCCTACTACAACAACAACAACAACAACATACTTCCTGCAAATTATATGGGAATCGATGCATAATATAAAGTATGGAGAAATACAATAACGAGTATGGATAAAAAAGCTATTAAAAAACCTTATTATCAATAATGTTTTGTCTGAACCTGGAACAGTTAGATATGGAGTACCACAAGGCTCAGTTCTAGGTCTTATACTATTTATTTTGTTTATTAATGACCTACCACTTTTACTTTGGGACTCAATATCAACTACATATTTCTATGCAGATGATGCAACATTGTCAGACATCCAAAACACAAAGCATGAACTCAAAATTTCTTTACAGAATGTTCTAAACAAACTGGACAACTGGTGTACATGCAATGGCATGGTGGTAAATACTGGTAAAACAAAAAATATAACTAATCTGAACACAGCAAAAAGAACAAATCTTGATAGTGATGAAGTATGTTTGACATGGAAGGATAAAAATTTGCAAATGGTCTGTCTTGACAGACTACTTGGTGCTTTGGTAGATAATAACCTATCATGGACTGAACACATCAAACATATCAGTAAAAAAAGTTAAAGTTTTTGATTTCTCAGAAGGAAAAGACATTTTCTCCATGAAAGGCACATAAAACTATTTTATAAGTTACATACAACCCTATTTAGACTACTTTAATACAGTAAAGGGTAATTCATATGATAAAAACATAGCAAAGCTGGCACATCTTTAAAAAAGAGCATTTGGGCTAATATCAATCCAAAAAGAAAGCAAGGATACTTTAGCTAGCAAGGTGAAAATATTACCTATTTGAATCCGTTTGAGTAAAGCCAAATTAATGTCCACTTTATTTCTTTCTTCCCAATATATCCAGTGGCTTCAGACATGCAACTAAAATAAATACTTTTCTTTGTATGAGGGCCCCAAGGCATTTATTAATTATTAGCTAATTGTTTAACACCCTCTTTAAATAACATCATTATTATTAGTAGTAGATTGCCGTAACTGTTTTCTTGTGCACATATGGAATACTGCTCCAAGTGGTTTGCAAAACTTGGCTTGCATCTGCATTATTTTGAACATTTGACTTGTTACAGAATTCTTATTTTATTTTTGTACAATAGCTAATAAATTAATTTATAATTTTTTAATTATTCTTGCTTAAGAACATGATTTTATGTATTGATAAGACATGATGTATACACTGCTCCCTCATTGTAAGGTTGTTAATGGGAGCCATACAGAAGTATACCACCCTTTAGGTGAGATCACCTTACATTAATGTATTTTATACATTATATTCAGTTAAATGGGAAAATTGTGAATTTTTTTACCATACCTGCTTCATTAAAAGGTGTACCTTATACTGGGGTATGTTACTCTGAAAGGGTAAATATTGTTTGATCTCCTGCCTAATGTTATGAATAGGAGATTATACAAAAAGATTTGAGGATAAGGTGACCATAAACTGCTTTCAAGCAGAATCTAATAATATTAGAGTAATTTAAAGAATTAAACAGTTGAATCAGAATTTTTTAAAATAATGCTACTGGTAATCTTGTATATTTGTTTATTTGCTAAAGTGAATGAAAAATTCTAATCTTTAAAGCAGAAATTGTAACACAATCCTTTTTCAAATATGTGTTTGGGTTTGGTTTACCACTAGTTTTAATTCCTATTATGATGCAATTTAAATATACATACGGTAATGGGTTCATTTCAATAATCAGATTGAAAAAAAAACATTCAAATAACATAAGGCAGACACATTTTAGTTTCATTTCTCTGCAAGGAAGAGAATTTTTTTGCCTGTTTCAATGCAATTTTAGGGCAGTGATGATAGCTTAATTTCTTTTTAAGAGTAAATTTGCACAGATTTACAGAAACTGTTTAATAAAACTAAATTGTAAGATATACCATTTGGGGGTGGGGGTCATAATTTATTTATCATTATGATTCTTTTTCATTGGGTCTTTAAGTTTGTGGTTTTTAGCAACAACCACATCCACAAAAATGGGTCATCTATGTAGAAAACAAAAACCTGAATTTAGAATCTACATTCCACTGTATCAGTACTGAACAATTCAAAGGCTTAAAAAATATTTGCAGGATAGACAAAATACAAAATTTCCAGAAATCTTTCAAATGAATCATGTTTATGAGGTTTTAGAAAACAAAATCCCACAAACCCCCAAACTTAACTTCAACTCACTTCTGACCACTGATACATTTCGGACTTGACCAGAATTTTGTGATGAGTGTAAGATGATGTAAAAATCATTTGTAGTCTTAGGACCAGGACTGGTTCTCTAATACCTTGTGTAAATTGGTGGCAGATAATACATGATCATTATCCCAGCCTAAGAAGTAGTGCATTCGCCTTCAATATAGTTGATTTGAAAATAATTGTGCAGAGAAAATTCTTAAAAAAATTGAGATGGTTAATTGTTCTGACATGAGAATGTGTGGTTTAGTTTTCTTTGTTGTATATTATAATGTGGCTGTGAACTGAAATGCTTCAGCTTCTTAGATTAGATTCTCCCCAAGATTTGTTTTGAAATTGAAGTAATTTAGTTAAGACTTGACATATCAGTTTGTTGCCAATAAAAGCTACTTTATCAACTCACCATGTGACAAGGTCACAGCAGGAATTTACCGATGACACTGTTACAGCTCTCCAGACAGTGATGCTATTATAAAGGCATCGGGTCTTGATACAGTCTATGTCAACATTGGAAGACTACCATACTCATGAAAATGTCAGATTGTGATGAGAACATGTTTGGTAATCTCACTAAGATGATAATATAGTAAAATAAGTCCTGATAATATTCTTAAAGTTTAGAGTGTTGTAAGTTGGAATTGATGTCAGAACCTGGGCAAATAGAACAATCAGAGCTCCCCATGTTTTTTTTTTCTTCACATCATGAATGTATGAATTCGTAGCTGCATTTAAAGATTCTGCCTCTCCACGAAGAAGCTGTCCCTCTTATAAATTATTGTTCTAACCTATATCCATAATATTTCATAAATGCACATTTGTAATAAAATTTGTGAAAACGTGTTTAACCCTTTACTCCCCACATAAAAAAATCAAAGCATATTACCTGTGCCTCCCATATGGTGTTCATGATGTCATACCCTTGCTCCCCATAAAAAACCCACATTAACTGTAAAGTAACGTCATCATCAAAAAATTATATTCTCACATAATCTCTATACTTAGCAAGCTTTGGCAGGTAAAAGATTGAAGTGATTCAGTTTGTTTCATAAAAATTAATTAAAAAATTTATTTTATCACATGGTTAAATACTGAAGTAATTTCTTTGGTAATCTTTTCATTATTTCGTATTTCAGGTGTTCAAAATTCAAAAAATAATTGCATCTGTCTAACATACATAAAATATGTACATTTTAAATTAGAATCAAGTACGCTATACCAGAAATTAGATGATGAAAAATTATTAGATGTAGAAACACTGAGACAGAATGATTAACTGACAAGAACTGGAGATTTTCACCTTTTTCCCCATCAAGAGAAGTTACTCTGTTAAAATTGCATGCCTTCCACAGTACATGTTGGTGTTTTAGGATAACCAATTTGCCAAAACAGCTAACTCTTTAAATGGAGACATAAGATTAGCGTACATATTACATTTTTCTTTTCTATATTTTAAATGAAACTAGTTTTAAAAAGTCTTTTATTTGGCTTGGTGTCAGAATGTCTTTTTTTACATACCTAGGCGTAGTCATTAAATGCATTTAGCTAACAGGTTGAACCAGAGCTTTATCAAAGTGTTCATGTGAATCACACAGGAAGAATAGGACATGAAATTTTTTGTATTAGCCCAGAACCTTGTAGTCTGTATTAAATACAAACTTTGCATAATCAAGTACACTTTTGACATGTGCAGTGGAACATAAAGTACTCTGCAATCTGTCAAAAAAGATCAGTTGGTTGCCATGTAACACAACCTAGGACTTTCTGCATGTTCTGTATATACCAAAGTTCAAGTGCACCCATCTGCAGTCAGTGTAGAACCCCAACTTACTATTGTATTTTGCGTCAGTAATTCAGGATACTAGGTGTTCAGTCTCCTAATTTATTTGTGTGTGATGCCGATCTGGGTGCACATTATTCAAGGTTTGTGCAGGCACTATATATCCAGCTACAAATGGCAGTACATGATTTTAACCCCCAGTCTTGTAAGAGACACCTAATGGAGGCTGCATTCTGTGATAGACAGTCCAGGATTGAAAGGAATACATTTGATTTAAACAAGTTTGTCTTTACAATTTAAGTTTTTTTGTTGTTTTTTTTGTTGCCTTTATCTTGATTTGCAGGCCTTTGTGTCGTACATAAACTAGTTGTTATAAAATACTGTTAATGGGTATTGTTAGGTGAAATTCTGAAGTATTGTTTTCTCAGAGAAAAAATAAGTTTTATAAATAATTTGTTTAAGGTAAACAGGTTTATTATGGAAGGATAATAATACAACTAAAGGAGCCGTAAATCCTGAGCTGCAGATATTTTCCAGTAATTTTTTAATAATTAGGTTTATCAGTGTTTTTTTCTTCTGTTGTAATAGCTTTTTTTTTCCCAGTTGCTTGCACTCTCTCACTCTCTCTCTCTCTCTCTCTCTCTCTCTCTCTCTCTCTCTCTCTCTCTCTCTCTCTCTCTCTCTCTCTCTCTCTCTCTCTCTCTCTCTCTCTCTCTCTCTCTCTCTCTCTCTCTCACACACACACACACACACACACACACACACACACACACACACACACCCTTTGGTCATTCTTGACTTTTTCCATCATTCATAAATCCAGAGGTAACCTGGGATGACACAAACAAAAAAATCCTCTATGAAGTTAATCAGTTTTAGTTCGAATCTCGCTATAGTGGGAGAGAGAGAGAGAAAGAGAATGGTAGTGGGTGGCTTTGGGAATTTTCATATTTAATTAATTTTAACATTATAGTATGTTTAAGAGACAACAACAAAAGCAAAACATTCAATACATCACAGTATGTGTTTCATGTAACCAAGAAATTTACTGTATAATGCTGACATGGTTTGCAACTTTGCATCATTTATAAACATTGTAGATAAATGCCAAGAAAGTGCAAACGTATCGATATGACTATATTCTTGTACTAATGTAGATTACTTGGTGTAATTTTTATTTAAAAGTTTTAATCCAGCACAAATTCCTTTCTCTCACTTAACATTTCTGCGTAGTTTGTCCATTATGCATAAGAGAGGAGGGGGAACAGAAATCAGAAAGGATTGTGTTGAAAATATGTACCATATCACAATTTGATATGCCAGTATTATTGGTATATCAAATTGCTTTATACCAACACTTTAAATGCCATGTTATTTTTAGTGTGTATGTATGTATATGTGTGTGTGTGTATATATATATATATATATATATATATATATATATATATATATATATATATATATATATATATATACACACACACACTTCATGTCATAGGTTTGGTAGCATTTCCCAATGACATTCATCTTGATACCTATTATGTAGTGCACCTGTGTACTTAAAGTCTCTGTGCTTGAAATGAAAATCGTTTTGTCTGTATTATTTCTTATAAGCTTTAAAAACAGTTAATCTTGTTGAATTTAACAAGATTTACTTGGCTATTTGTATGACATTTTTAGGTCATTCACCTCGTTGAATATCATTGTTTGTTGAGGACAATCAAGGTATCAGTTCTTTTTGGATCATGTTGACTGTGGTGTTATTTTGATAATAGTTGAAAGTGTTCATTGATCACTGTTCATTTCATTTTTTTTTTTTCAATGCTTGTATTGCCGATGTAAAATACAGACAAAATGTTCTGGTTGAGTGATGTTCATACATGTCTTCAGGATTCATATTGTTGTCTGAAGCCAGCAATTGTTAGATTATACCAATAATGTGACATTTTTTGGGTGCCAGAATTTAACGAGTGTTAAAAAGACTCTCTGACAGCTAATAAATGTAGGTCTGTGAGTTTGCCCTGTTTTGTGCCCACCTCTTTGACCCTTTTTGTCAATGTGTACATGCCTCATGCTCATCTTGTTAACCCTTTTGTAAGTCTACTTGTTTTGTGCCTCAGGCTCTCTTTCCCCTTGTTATTCTGTATTTCTTTAGCAGTACTATTTCTCAACTTTTTCTGCTTGGTCTTTTGTCTGTCTGTCATTTTAACTGTCTTTAGGTCTTAATGTCTGTCTATGGGTATTACTGTCTGTCTTTAGGTTTTAATGTCTGTCTGTGGGTGTTACTGTCTGTCTTGAAGGTTTTAATGTCTGGCTATGGGTATTACTGTCTGTCTTTAGGTCTTAATGTCTTTCTATGGGTGTTACTGTCTGTCTTTAGGTATTACTGTCTGTCTATGGGTATTACTGTCTGTCTTTAGGTTTTAATGTCTGTCTGTGGGTATTACTGTCTGTCTTGAAGGTTTTAATGTCTGTCTATGGGTATTACTGTCTGTCTTTAGGACTTAATGTCTGTCTATGGGTATAACTGTCTGTCTTTAGGTATTACTGTCTGTCTTTAGGTCTTAATGTCTGTCAATGGGTATTACTGTCTGTCTTTATGTTTTAATGTCTGTCTATGGGTATTATTGTCTGTCTTTAGGTTTTAATGTCTGTCTATGGGTATTACTCTGTCTTTAGGTCTTAATGTCTGTCTATGGGTAATACTGTCTGTCTTTAGGTCTTAATGTCTGTCTATGGGTATTACTGTCTGTCTTTAGGTCCTAATGTCTGTCAATGGGTATTACTGTCTGTCTTTAGGTCTTAATGTCTGTCTATGGGTATTACTGTCTGTCTTTAGGTCCTAATGTCTGTCAATGGGTATTACTGTCTGTCTTTAGGTATTACTGTCTGTCTATGGGTATTACTGTCTGTCTTTAGGTTTTAATGTCTGTCTATGGGTATTACTGTCTGTCTTAAGGTTTTAATGTCATTTTGTATAGTTATGTATATCTGTAGAAGGGAAATAAATAAATGTACCAAATAATTTTCTTACTGATCTTGATACAGTCAAGTTCTTAGCCAATCCAAAGTGAAACTTTAAAGAATAAAACCTTTTGGTGAATGGCTGATACCAGATCACAATTTTGACCAAAATTTAAATGTCATATTACCTAGACAGGTAGCACTAAAATGATTGATACAAGATCTCAAGTTTAGACCCAAATTCATATGTGTTATATTGCCCAGACATGGTGCACTAAAATGATTGATACAAGATCTCAAGTTTAGACCCAAATTCATACGTGTTATATTACCCAGACATGGTGCACTAATAATGATTGATCAACCTTCATTTTTCAGCTCATTTAAGTAATTGATTTACAGTTAGTGATTGAGGGTGTATAGACAGTCCATGACCTTGAACGTGAAAGAGACTCGCCTCATTTCAATTCATCCCTTTTGCAATCTGAACTGAAAGGTGTGGTCCAAGCCAACAAAGGTTAAATTTGGGGTTGTTTTAAATGGAAGGAAAGAAAAGAAAAGAAAAAAGATTGCATTTTTACTCTTTTACTTGGGAAGTGTACAGTGGGTAACTGGTTATGGTGCTGAATCATTTAGTTTGTCGGCTTGAAAATCCTGCAATTTTCGGCTGGCTGCATGGTGTATCTCTTGGCATGGCATTTTCCTGTTATCATTACCTCTGCATGCAACAGTCTTTCATATGCGTTTCTGCCTTTTGTCCGATTTCCCTTTGTCAGTCTTGATAACGCTGGTAATTAAAAATTTCATCCACACAACTACCTGTACATTCCTTTCCCTTGGATTCCTATCTATTTGTAGTATAACAGTCATCCAGAGAAAATATTACTGTATATAACCAGGTGCAAGTCAGATCAAGCTGCACTGTACACATACTGTTTTGGCAGATTTGGGTCAATACAGTTTAAAATTAATTAGAAGAACTTGTTAATATATATATTTTATAAAGTTTATACATCTGTACATTGACCCATAGTGCGATTTCATACCGCAATTACTTGTTTATAAGACAATCCAACTGTAAAACTGCATAAGCCCAGATCTGCCATCGCATGTTGTGCCAGCAGATTAGGGTCTGAGCAGCTTGTTAGGATTAATCAATGATACAAACAACATAGGCCCTGATCTGTAGATGCATTATGGTGTGGCACATCAGTTGTTTTAATGTTCACGTTTTTGTTTTCTTCTAATCATGTACATTCTTTCACCAATATTGTGTTCAAATGCAGTTAAAAACAACTAATCAAAATTAAGATTAGTGAAAAAATTTCATTTCACTCTGAATCAAAACTTATATCAATCTATATATGGTATATGAAACAAGGAAGTATTACACTTTTTATGTTTTTTTAGCCAGTGGAGAGCTTCTGTTTATTGATTCTTTTTGTTTGTTTGTGAAGTGTCACATAATGTCTATGCTATTTTTATCCTATTAGATCAGCCATGTTGAGAGGCTTTCATTCTTTTCCAATATCCACTTATGCCAAAAATTCTTTTTAATTTAGTTTTGATTCAGTGCCGTATACAGTTAACTCCATTTATATGCATAGCTTTGGGACTGGACCCAAGCTATGCATATCTCATTCAGCCCCAGCACTGTTATCAGTATCACTGCTACTCTGCCCCAGCAGCACAAAGCTGTGTCTAGCTGAATGTGCCCCATATAGTTTTACCTATTTAGACAATTTTGTAAATATCATGCATATGCCTTCACTTACCTTAGTATTGATGGGATCGGGGCCGATTGATATAAATGGAGTATGCATTTAAGCGGATGTCATGTATACTTGCAGTATACTTGTAAAATGGAAAATCATTCAAATAAGGCTGATATACTCTATATATGTGTTTCAGTGTATTAAACATATACATATGCATTTAGTTTCACAATACATGTAAATTCAGATAAACACTATAAATGGTTATTGCCAAAATTATTTACAGTGTGTATTTCCCTTAGATAGCAAAATAGTATACGGGTCTCAACTCAAATTAGTTTACAGGAAACTAATAAGTTGACATAAAATAAAAGACATTAAAGTCATTGCAAAAAGTTTACAAGCTGCTGATGAGTGCAGAGGTAAGCCGGGCAGCAGTATAGAATTTTCTACGATCTTTGGGATAGCAGTCTACGCATATAATGCCTTTATCTCAATTTTCTATGATCTTTGGGATAGCAGTCTATGCATATAATGCCTTTATCTCAATTTTCTATGATCTTTGGGATAGCATTCTACGCATATAATGCCTTTATCTCAACTTTAGATGTATGGATCATATTTATGCAATTAAGCAGTGTCAAATACATACAAATTCAAATTGTATGCAATTAAACGATTGATGCATTTAACCCATATGCATTTATTCAATATTGATTACTATGCATATTAATGAAGGTTAAAATGGGACCATACTTTCGCTATGCACTTAAGCAATCTATACAATTAAGTGATATGCATTTTTTAACTTTTTTAATAATGGACCACATATTGGTGAGAATATGTACTTGCTTAAAGGTCAAGTCAAACTTCAGAAACAAGGATACTGATCAGCTGTAGGATGAAGCACCTGCAGATCAGGGTCTATTATTTGTTCAACTGACTAGTCCTAACAAACTGCACAGACCCAGATCTGCTTGCACATTATGCAGCATTATCTGGGTCTGTTCAATTTTTCAGTTTGACTTAAACCCTATGCATACTATTGATTCACTGTGTGACATATTGAATTTCTGTCTCATTTTAAAATGTTTACTTGAAATTGTATATTATTTTCAGACACATATCAAGTAACTATTCAAAGGTTTGTTTTTAAATTTAACATTCATATGACTTTTGTGTAAATGAAGAAGTGCATAAAAAGAACTTCTAAATCACTGACAAATAATCCTTAGAAATGCATATCTAGTCCTTTTATTCCACGATTCAAACAAAGGTGTATGCTTACACAACATATAAACTTTCAAATTTCTGAAATGACATCATTCAGTTTGATGTCTCCATTTTATGCTGTCTGAGTTTAAGGTATTTATGTAAAGGATCAAAAGGGTAATTTTCACCTGAGGCACAAGGTGGGGGGGGGGACAATCCAGTAAAAGAACATAACTTACAATATATGCACTTCATGTATAAAATTTGGTTAGACATGGGCTGGATCTTTAAGACATTTGATGCACAATTGACAGGACCTAGCATTACCAGATCTACAATTAACAGGGACCTTTACATATGGAATCCTTTTGATCCACAGTTGAAAAGGGTCAGACAGAGTGGATCTCAGATTAGCAGGGTCTGATGTATAAATAGTAGGGATAACTTTGATCCATAGTTGACAGGGACCTAAAACAGTGATCTATAACTGACAGAGACCTAACACTCTGATATACAGTTGGCATTGTAGTCCACAAGTACTGTAATGCTCAGGTGGATTGTACCTTGACAGATTTAAATCTGATTGAACAGGTGGCTGTCTGAAATGGCATGTGTTAGACTGAAGTCATTGGCACCACTTTCTGTGGGGGGTAGGGGGTCTTTTTTTATGTTAGTCGTATACTATGGTAGAAATGAACCTTTGTTGACATTTTGTGAAAGTCGCCCAGCAACTCTAATTCTCTGCACACAAATTTTTGAATTCTAGTACTTGACAAGAGTTTAAGGAATTCAGACACTTGTTCTGACAAGTGATGTGTGGATATGGAGCAGAGGAATGCAGTTAGATGGTAGTGCCATATCTAGCTGGGGTGGGGTAGTAGCATTTTTGAAAATTCTTGTGTTCACTTTAGTTTGTATAACTCTGTAATATTCTAAATTCACATAACTTCCACAAGTCACAATCAAGTAAGCACACATAGCCATCACAAAGATTAAAGAGACTGTAGTCAGGATCCTCTCAAACCATTTAATTGACTTGACCTTTTACTTTCTTCTAACATGTTTGGATGCAAATTCCCACACCTAAGTTTTCTTTTTTTGCATTTTAATTTTAATGAAGTATAAAAAAACAGCATAATATACTCCTATTAAACCCACACCTAGCTAATGAAAGGTCTTTTCATCATTGATGTGTAGAGAATTCAGATAATCTGGTAAAAATGAGGATGGAAATTTCACAAGCCTGAGGAGTCCTCATTGACTAATTGCAACTTGTTCTCAACACCTACCTCTTATGATGATAAATTTGGTGTTTGGCTTCAAGCCAAGTTGGAGGTTCGCTGAAGCATGTCTACATAAATATATAGTGAGCAAGAGTGAGGGTATATTCTTGGTTGAATATTTGGAAATAAATAATGGTTGAAAATGTTATCCAGCTGTGCTGAATAAATAACTATTTTGTATATAACATCAGTACCTTAAATGTGACTGACTCACCAATTTTGAACTTCTTTGTTTTTAATTTATGCACATAATTTTGTCGTATTTTATACTATTGCACAAAGGCCCAAAATTGTTATATTTGATAATGTTTTGTAGTTGATTTTCCAATTTCTGTGTTTCCTGTGCATGTACCCAGATCTACTAGTACATAATATGATGGCACCTCTAGCTCAATACAGTTTGCATTTGGATTTGTCCTACAAGCAAGTACATACGATATGAAATTGTTGAAAATTGTATATGCATGATGCTGAATTCTTATGAGTAAATAATAAGGTCACTTACTGCTTGTAATGTTTTTAAACACAATTTCACTTGCCCATTACAATGAAAATTTCACTTAATTGCCTGCTGTTTCTTGTTTCAGTCGCCGAACTCAAATGGTATCCCTGATGGACAGGGTTTGGTTACCATCCGGATGATGCCAGATGAACAGGGGCGGTTTGGATTTAATGTCAAGGTAAAGGAAGCCTGAATTAGACTGCAAAGCTAAAGTGGCAGTGATATAGGAATTTTGTCTCATCTCATATGCGGATTGTTTGAATTTAGCTTGCAGAAGTTGAAATTAACTTGTTCATGTGTCAGTTTTAAAAGTCTTATAAAAGGACAAGCATCTCACCTCAGTATTTGTACCTGTATTTTCCTGTAGACATGTATATATGACATTCTTTAGGTGTTAACTTTAAAACGGTACTTGTTGTGTCAGTATTATTGGAATGTTGAGTGGGCTTTTTTCTTATCGTGTCTCATATTTAAATCAGGAAACATTTAAGAAAGTTTACCTTTGTTTGATCATACAGATATGGAAAATGTGTTTTAATTTGAGAAAGTTTACCTTTGTTTGATCATACAGATATGGAAAATGTGTTTTAATTTGATTATTGTGGGTGTACTTTACAAAAAAAACATTCCACTTAGTTACCCATTATTTTTAATATTATAACATTATGAATTTGTCCATATAATATGGATGCCTCCACTTGTATAATGTAGTTGATGGGGAAAGTACTGAATCAAAAACAGGGCTCATAACTCCACAAAATTTTGGCCAGAAAATCATGAAAATCAAACTTGCTCTATGAACGCTAATGTAATGCCTGATACCAAATTTGGTTTCAATCCATAAAGCCTTTCAAAAGTTATTTATTGGAAATGAAATTTTTGTGGGCAGAAGGGGAGGTAACAAGAATTGAGTGATGGTACTGATGGATAGGCAATGCAATATGTTTACTTCATTTGGGAGACCATTATATCCAGCAGAGATCACAAATGGTAATTGAACAGAGGTCTATGTAGAGTGTCATTATTTGCTATCCAGTCTTCAAGCTTCTTGATTTAGTTTCCTCAGCTATAGTTTTAAGCCAAAATAAAATCTCCAATTTAAACTTTTTTGTTCAATTAATAGAACATTTTATATACTTCTAATTTTTTAATGTTTTCTTGCAAAAAGGTTTTATTCCAACTAAACATTATATAGCCATGTTTTTTATTTTAGGGTGGAGCAGATCAAGGAATGCCTATTATTGTGTCCAGAGTTGCACCAGGTACACCGGCGGATAATTCTGAACCTCGGTTAAACGAGGGTGATCAAGTGCTATTCATAAATGGACGTGATGTTTCGCAACATACACATGAACAAGTTGTGATGTTTATTAAAGCGTCTCGAGAGACACATTCAATGGAATTGGTACTTGTTGTGAGACCAAATGGTGAGTTTGAGGCTGTCTCTCTGATTAAGCCATTATACTTCCATTACTTCATTATTCTAGTCTTTAGTAAGTTTGACAAAATATGGAAGAAAAAGTCTTTTTGTTTTGGTTTTACAGAACATTACAAGATAAAATGTTTTCAATTTTTTGGACTTGAGATTGCCAGTAGAAAATAAAATTGGCCTGTTTTTAACATAAATAGCTACTGCTTGTGTATTTAGAATCGCTAAGCTTGAAGTAGGAAAATTTTGATTGTTAGCAAACTTCGCACAAAATGTTTGCCTTGGACTCGTTTCATCCATCCATCTCTCTCAATAGAAACGTAAGTTTA
This sequence comes from Unio delphinus, assembly GCA_029339505.1. Classification (NCBI taxonomy): domain Eukaryota; kingdom Metazoa; phylum Mollusca; class Bivalvia; order Unionida; family Unionidae; genus Unio; species Unio delphinus. Next base: position 8,796,027 of record JAQISU010000035.1, on the reverse strand, counting down.
CCATTCATACTTGCTAATAAGTCATTCAACTGCAAACAGCACAGATTGAGATCTGCCATAGCACAATGCAGCTGCTCGTCAGGATCTATGCCGATTGTTAGTTGTAATCAGTACAATAAGCAACAAAGCCCCTGTTCAGGTGATACATATCAGGATCTATACAGATTGTTAGTTGTAATCAGTACAATAAGCAACAGAGCCCCTGTTTAGGTGATACATATCAGGATCTATACAGATTGTTAGTTGTAATCAGTACAATAAGCAACAAAGCCCCTGTTTAGGTGATACATATCAGGATCTATACAGATTGTTAGTTGTAATCAGTACAATAAGCAACAAAGCCCCTGTTCAGGTGATACATATCAGGATCCATGCAGATTGTTAGTTGTAATCAGTACAATAAGCAACAAAGCCCCTGTTTAGGTGATACATATCAGAATCTATACAGATTGTTAGTTGTAATCAGTACAATAAGCAACAAAGCCCCTGTTTAGGTGATACATATCAGGATCTATACAGATTGTTAGTTGTAATCAGTACAATAAGCAACAAAGCCCCTGTTTAGGTGATACATATCAGGATCTATGCAGTTTGTTAGGAGTTATCAGTACAATAAGCAATAATAACCCTGATCTGCCAGAGCGTTATGAGGAAAGATCAAGGTTTGTGTTGTTCCGACCGTAGAGTATAATTGGTATGCATTCTTCATCTCCAACACCAGTCTGAGTTCCGTTCAAATTTAAATGATATAAACTTTTCATGTTTTCATTTAAATCTATGTACTATTCTGAATTGTACATTTTGTATTGAAAATGATGGATGTATCAGGTGCTGCCACACATGCATTTGATGGTTTTCTCATGAGACAAAAATCCCCATGATGACATTATGACTGGAATTAAGCAGTTATTTTAGAAATACTCGCATATTCCTGAAAATTTTAATTCCTCAAATTATTTTCTCAAGAAAGCAGGAACTCTGTGTTTTTTTTATTAACAGTTTGACGCATGTCAAGGAAAAGAAGTCTTTGTGCATAACCATAATGTAAATGCACAAACGGGTTTGGTTTCTCATTACATCAAGTAGTTTGTGTTGTTTCTTTTTTTTTTCATTCTGTACTATTATCATCTTGAAACATTTGTGCAATACAGGATTAATTTGTTGTACAAAAAACTTGCACAGTTTCTAACAATAGAAGAATAAAAATAATCTACTTGTTTCATGTTTTTCTAAACTAATTGACTAATTTGTTTAAGATTTTACAAATTCATGTTATTATGCCATTGATTCTAAAATTAAATCCTTTACGCTTTCTGCCAAAATATTGGTGAAAATTTCTTATTGATAGTTGTCAAACTAAAATTTATGTTATCCATAACAGTGTACACAAGTGAGGACCCAGCAGAGGAACCAGAATTTAATTACATGCCTGAAACACACCAGATTACAGGCTCCGCTAATGGTGCCACAAACTTAGAACTTTCCTTGGCTTTGCTACAGGAATCACTGGATAGTGGTGCTGCCTTAGCACAGTTTGAGGTAAGATTGGACTCCATTTTAAAAAAAAAAAAGTAGATAAAAAGTGGCCAGACATTTAGTTAAAAACTGCAAAAATGTGCAGATAGGATATAGATACCCCTGACATTATTTTGAAATTTGTTTGGTGCATTTAAAGCTATAGGTTTAATTGACAGAATTTGATCTTTGCTCTTTCAAGTTATTTCTTAATACGCTTGATAAAGTCTAATCCCATTGATCCACCTAGCATGGTACCAACTTGTACTAATTAGAGCCCCACTTTTTAGCCCATTTCAAATTGAAGAGTGCTTGTATTTGGAAATTGTACAGGGCTTTTGTTTTGGGGGGTGTCAGCGTAAGATGTTTCAGCTTTCAGAGATTGAAAAATCATGATGGAAAGCATTCAATTCTATGACCATAAATACTTCACAGCATTAGACTTTATGTCCATGCCTTAGTTCCTAACAACAAGACCAGTTGGTTATTTTGTAGAACAAATCTCAACATAATCAGGTGTTAAGCAACTAGAGAATGAAATAATAATCCTAAATATTTTGTTGCAGCAATTATACAGAAAAAAGCCTGGCATGACAATGAATGCAGCCCGCCTTGAAGTCAATATACCAAAGAACAGATATAGGGATATTTCACCCTGTAAGTACATGGAAATACGGATATTTCACCCTTTAAGTACATGGAAATGCTTGCTTCCTATTGAAGCATTTCCAGTAGTGGCCGACATTAGATTAGTAAGCTACATTTTGTTGATAATCACAATAAAATATTACTTTGATCAACAGACAAATTGAAAATACTATAGCTAAATGTTACTGTATATATTCGCATATATATTAAATACAACTTCAAACTGCACAGGTCCAGATCGGCTGTCGCATAATGCACCAGGTGATCAGGTTTACTGCAGTATGTTACAAGTAAACAGTAGGATAAATAACATGGACCCAGATCTGCCAGTGCATTATATTACTGCAGATTGAGGTCAATGTTTGCTATTAAACTAAACGTCTAAGCAAGTGTATATGGTAACCTTAGGGGAAAATTATTAGCCAATGATTATTTTTTCTACCATTAATAGAAACTTGGAAATCAAATACTCCCATACTACAATTATGTTAACAAGAGCCAAAACAGTAGATCACTTCACAGGTGAGGTCATTTTATATTTAGTTGTATTATTTGTAATATTACTATTAAACAGTGAAATGCGACCCATGATCTCACCTGCTTTATCATAGGGACCACTTTATTCAGAGGTCCCATATAATAAGATTACAGTAAACTTTTCATGTGTATTAAAAATCATGAATTCTGACTATCTTTGCTGGGAGTATTGGATATTTCACTTTTATATGTTTCTACGCTTGAAAATCTAAACAGTGAAACCTGTACATTTCAGCATGAGTACTGAAAGGTGGGGGGCTAATTACAAAACAGTAATGTGCGGTTTGTCATACCCAAAATCTAATGAGGAGTAAATTTGTTTCATATTAAGAGAGTTTTGCTAGAAGAAGAAGAAAAGAAGAAAAACTATAATTGAAATGTTTTGGATTTGAATTATTTCTTTGTTGTAAGCAGAAATTTGCCAAATGTAATGACTTGTCTTATTTGATGTAATACCAGCACTGTGTGCTTAAATTGTATAGTGTAAATTGTAGCATTATAACACGTGATAGCTGTATATAAGCTATCACATGTTATAATGCTACAATTTACGCACAAATGTACCAATAATTTGTTTTTTCATTGTTTGAAATTAAAAGAAAAGATTTATTAAATTGCAATAACATGTTTTTTTGTGTGAAAGTTGTTAATAGTTTGCTCTCTTTGGTCATAGACCAAAAGAGCTTATGGGATGGTCTATTATTTGTCATTTGTTTTCGGGCATCCTTTTGTTCATTTGCACATGTCTGTTACTTTTCCTAATCCACTTTGTGTGTGTGTTTTGGAATAACAATTTTCAAGTCATATCACTATAATGTCTGCAGTGTGGCACTGAGGCATCATGTAGCATCACGGTCAAATTATCCTGACACCAGGCTGGCAAGTCGTAACACTAACCTCTTAATGCTGAATGCCAGCGATTCAGCTGCTAGTACCATTTTTATAAATCTTTGGTATGACTTGGCCAGTGTTCAAACCTGTGACCATCCATACCATGGCAGCCATTTTGATAATCTTGTTATTGTTACTCCACCTGAAAGGTTGCTCATATCAACATAGAGTTTTCACTAAAAGTCAACTTGGTTCTACCTAAAAATGGTGCATATCTGAAATACAATATAGCCACCACAGCAGCTATGCAGATAAAATATTTTTTATAGCTACTTCTCTTGAATGTGAAGTCAAATTGACCAAAACACTTCTCAAGTTTGCTTGGTCCAAGATGAAAATGGTTCTGGTCTGGGATTTAATATGGCCATGTTGAAAATCTTGTCATCACAACTTGTCCAGAACGAATAGTCATGTCACTAAATTGAGTTTTTATAATATTTTGTTTTTATCTTAATTTAAAATTATGCTCATTTTATCAGGTGTCTGCTTGGTCCTAAATCAAAATGACCAATCCTCAATATGGCCACATGGTTTGCTATCATGAAAATATTATCTCTTCAGCTCTTTAAATTGATGGTTATATCAGTTTAGTGTTTTTTACAAGATAACTTGTTGGTCCTAAATGAAAATAGCTGCCATGATGGCTAGATGATCATGTGACCAAATGACTTTTTATGCTGTCTTTTTAGTCCTAAATGAAAAATGTGCCAATCTCGCATCTATTTAGTGTACAACAGCAGCTGATCTTGAAAATTTTCTAACTGCTCAAGAATATCAGAAATAGTTTGAACACTCACCAGTTCAAAGGAAGAACTGAAATCCTGTAAATTCTTTCCGCCGTTAGACTTTAAGTCCCATCAAGTTGACCCTTGTTTGAACCCCTCACTTATAAACCACTTATTAATTTTTCAGACGACCAAACAAGAGTGATATTGAAAGGAGGTTCCAGTGGAGATTATATAAATGCCAATTATGTAAATGTAAGTAATGCATAAGATTGAGTAATGAAAAAAAAGCCAATTATCTGAATGTAAGCAGTAAGGCCATTGTGATTTTAAAACATTTGATGAATGAGAAATTGCATTTGAACTAGAAAAGGTGCATACCTGGTGAGTCTACTTGTCTGGGATGTGTATGTAATGTCCTTAGGTTTTTCATTTTAAAAAAAAAGAGATTTAAGAAAGTTACGGCAATAACTAGAAATATTATACTTCTTTACTTGTAATATGCTGTCAGCATTTGGAATATCACTGGATTTGTTATATGTGCATGCAAGTTTGCTTGCAAGTCAGTTTATATATATATATTGCTAGCTGCAATGTCTGGGAAAATGAAGTAATTAAAAAATCTGATCCACAATATTTTCTAACTTGTCCTTGCATATATACAAATCCAATATTTATTTTTTTCAGATGGAAATCCCCGGCTCTGGTATTGTAAATAGGTACATTGCTGCTCAGGGCCCCCTCCAGATCACCTGTATAGATTACTGGCAGATGATATGGGAACAGCAGTCTACACTGGTTGTCATGCTGACAACAAAGGTGGAGAAGGGTCGGGTCAAGTGTCACCAGTACTGGCCTGACTTGTACGAGACAGAAGAGCATGGCCAGTTACAGATTACATGTGTGAAAGAGGAGGAGACAACTTCATTTGCATTTAGGGAACTTAATTTGATGCACATGGAGGTGAGGGCACATCATTGAATAACGAATATAAGATGAAATGTTTTTCGAGGCCATTTTTAAACATGTATATCTTGGTCTCTGTTAGGAAAGTCGGTTGGCATTCGCAATATTTTTATTCTTAATCTTCACTTCTTAAATCTGAAATTTGTCTAGGTATTTGCATAATTGTAATGACATTAGAGAAAATTTAATCCCAACTAAACCCAATTTAAGCTTGAACTTTAGGGCATGTTCGTGTGACACATTCAAACCATTTCATCAAGGAACATTCCAGATGTTTTTTGTTTAACAGATGACTTCAGAAATTACAACAAATTCTTATTAAAAAAAAGGTTAGAAGCTGAAATTTCAAAGAGTTTATATCTTTACATATATTTTTTTTAATGTGTACTATTTAACAAGTATTAAGTAATTAAACCCTATACATACATACATACATACATACATACATACATACATACATACATACATACATACATACATACATACCTACCTACCTACCTACCTACCTACCTACCTTCCTACCTACCTACCTACCTACCTTCCTTCCTTCCTTCCTTCCTTCATTCCTTCAGTCATTCGTTCTTTCATTCATTCATAGTTTTGGTTCTTGTCATGTCCATTTCTCCATAGGACAAGTTCTTTGGTATCTGAAAATTTGAATCCATTATTTTAGACGAGTGAATGAATGTATGTAAGCTAAACGTTTTTTTCACAGTTTAGTTTACAGCACTGAGAATTTGATAATTATAATATACGCTGCATATACTCGAAGGGTCAGCAACCTATTTTACATAATGTACCCCATTTTTTTCCAGATTAATTACATTTTTTTTTTTTACCCTTGTACTAGCTAATATGTTGAGCCCAACTGCAGACAGCATAGAACATGATCTGCCAGCACATCAGGGTCTGTGTCTGTTCAGCTAAATACTCCTAACAGAACTGTATAAACCCATATACGCTGGCTCATTATGTGATAACAGGTAATGTCCTTGTATTGTGCAGTTAAATTGGACTTGTTAGCCAGTGCATTGGTTTATAGCAAGAAGTAACGTTGATATTTTTTCCACAGACACATGAAGAAAGGCAGATATCCCACATGCAGTATATAGCATGGCCAGACCACGGGGTTCCTGATGACCCTGCAGACTTTTTAGAGTTTGTGGTCAAAGTACGGCAGAAACGTACAGGCATAGTAGAACCAACCATAGTTCATTGTAGGTAGGTTTGACATTCTGGAGTTCACTGTTAATCTGGTTTCATTAAGTAAAGATGCTATCACAATATTTACTGTTGCTGTATTTTTAAAAATTATAAGCTTAATTGTACTATTATGAAATCTATGAAAGGAGTAGATATTGTTACCCATCATGCCCATTTTAAACTTCATTTCCATTCAGTCATATTTGAAACACTTGATGAATAGAAATTTGATATATGTCAAGAAGACCTAATTCAAGTTCAGTTTTTCAGTTTTTTCAACATTTAGCAGTTTGTGTGATATTTAATGTTTGATACCAGTGTCATATGACAGTTATAGATTTTAATAAATTCTGTTATATGGTCACCAATACGTATACATAACATGTAATTCGGGTGGGGGTATGTTTCAGTATCTCATCAGTATTACAGATAATAATATTGTAATCACATCATTATCTAATTTTTCTATGTGTTGCAAATCATTTAAACGTAATTTCATTTGATTGGGACTAGACTGGAAAATGATTAAGAACAATTCAAGGAAGACTACTCCATTTGCCCTCCATTTTGAACCCAATACAGATTATTCCACATGAGGCAGTCACTGCAGACTTGGAAAGTTTGTACTAGCTTTAAATTAATTGAAATAATTTATGAAATGTTACCTGTATCATTACACCATGCTCAAGTTAACTAAATGAAAGCCAATACAGAAAAGAATTTTGAAAGTAAAACTTACTGTTGCAACACATGACCTGAGTATTAAAAATGGCAGCAATAGAATCTCTACCTTTACCAAAAGAGCTCAGGTTCCAGATATGTTTTTCTTCAGTTTTCAGTAAATAACTTACTAATAGACATTTTCAGAATATGATCATTTGATCGTTTGTGCATTATATCAAACCATACACATTTATTTTCCCTTTTTTCAGTGCTGGTATAGGTAGGACAGGTGTTCTTATCACTATGGAAACAGCAATGTGTTTGATAGAATCCAACCAACCAGTGTATCCACTATCCATAGTGAGGCAGATGAGAGACCAACGAGCCATGTTAATTCAAACTGCTGTAAGAATAATAGTTGTTCCTTTATTTCGTCTTAGCTCCACCCACTCTCATTTGCATACCCTTCAAAATTTCCATATAAAGGAAGCCAATGTCATTGTGCACATCCCACTCTCATTTGCATACCCTTCAAAATCTCCATATAAAGGAAGCCAATGACATTTTAATGGATTAAGGTCTTAAAGCATAATTATGTCATGTTTGTGACATCATCACTGTTCATGATGAATCCAGTTTGATGGTATTAGAGAAAATAACAAAGGTGTAGCTTCACGTTGATGACATGTAAGATGGACATTCTACGCACTTTGCAAAATACATCCAAAACAACACAATGTTTGAGACCAGTTTTTCACTCTAGACAAAATTTTCAACTGTTCCAGAACTCTAGTTTTTGTCCCAATTTTAGACTTTGTCTTAGATCTAAAGCAGACATCACAATGCTAAAAGGGGGGCTTTAGTTTTAGTATCATGGTTTTAGTGCACACAATAAAGAAAAGAACCAATTTCACCAAAAAGAGCCAATTCAAATCATCCACATATCTTGATAACTGGCAGTATGAAAGTCTGTCAGTCATGGACATGCATGAATTCGACTGGATGTAACAAGAAAACTTTGTATTCTGTACTTGTCCTGCATAGAAGAAATAAAAATATTCTAAACAATATATAAATATCAAACTGTAAAATCATATGTAGATTTATAGAGAGGTTACATATTATTCTTCATCAGTATCAAATTGGAAATGATGCATTTTAAAAGAAGATACTTGTTGTCCCTATTTATTGTGTTTTGAAGCACTTTTGGTTTTGTGTAGTCTAATACTGGAGTGATAATATCATTTATTAATTTCATGACCCTACATTTATTTATACCTTGTCAGCTTTGAAACAGAGAAAACCTGCAGCAAAATCCTACATTTGATAGTTTTGAATTGAATCAAAGCTGCATATAATGAAAATAATTCTTTTATTTGTCAATTAGGGAGTCCTCATCAGTATCCTTAATAACTACTTTGATGGTCAGATCAGCTTTCCACCATATCAAGACTGGTCATGTGGTTGCAGCTTGAGTTGCAGTGGACAGCTGCATCAATAGCACTGTTTAGAATAATTACTATGTTATTCACTGTATTTAATTGTAAGTCAGATACAATTATATATTGTACAGATCCAAATCTGGCATTGTGCTGGCAAATTTGGGTCCACATAAATATGTTAGGACTGGTCGGCCTGGTGTCATGATAATGTGACTGGGTGGGTCTGCGGCATGTTGTCCCAGTGCTAGACATCACTATAAACTGTCACATTGCAGACATCATAGCGATATGACTGAAACATTATTAAAGTTGTGTTAATAATCCAAATCACACATACACACTCACACAGTTGTTTTTTATTTATAAGGAGAACAAATTACATCAACCCTGATCTGTTATCATTGCAGTTTGACCCAATTTGTAAGCAAGTAGTGTAATATGGAGTTGTTATCATTGGTCTTCATGTTAGAGCTTTGTTTTAACATTATTGTGTATATTGCCATGAAAAACCTAGTGTTACCATGTTTTTCATAATTATGTGTTTTCTTTCTGGGCATATTTTGAAAACTTGTGCATGCTCTTCTGTCAAAAGATTACTTTTTGTATCGGGTAGTAAATTTGCAATTTTACTTAGTATTTTAAAAATTGTTGCTTCTTATTAACCGAATCTTTTTATTGGTTTTACATTTTTGGCCTATTTAGTTTTCTTCATCTGTTGTAAATGATAAGAAGATGGAATTAAAACCTAGTGACATTATGTGTTTTGTCTTAGAATATTTGCACTTACTATGAAATGGGTTTTACAGAATGCCTAATTTGTGTACAGTAGTCCCCCTCTTATACGGCCACCCCTGTTGCACCGGGAAAGTGGCCTTATAAGGCGGGTGGCCGTTCCAGAGGGGGGCTAAATTTATTATGAGAAGTACGTGTATATGTAATGTACGTAGTAAGAAAGCTACATACTTAAAAACATTAAATATCTTCGTCTAAATGAAACATTAATCAATAAAAGTTATTTTTGGTCATAATAACAAATTTATTTCAACTGAATATACGTTACTATTTTTGCTTTCTTGGCGTAAGTTTGATATGCAAGAGGGTATTGTTGTCATGCACATTGCAAATGGATTCAAAAACTCATTTACATCTTGGTACATACATAATTATCTTTCCGTTTGCTTCATTTTCCCACTGCTGCTGAATAACCTTCTTATCGGTTATTACTTTGTTTATTCAAATTATTTCAACATAAACTTGTTTTTACGAGTCTTTTGTACATACAATTGTTCGGCATCCCCCCCCTCCCCGATGTCGTCGAGTAGAATAACCGACTTTCTTCGAAAATAATGTATCCGTTAACGTGATGACATTTTAGCATTTGGTAATGATTTATTCGGTTATTGCTGACTGTATGCGATTTAATTATGCAGACAAAACTTTTGTCGAGTCTACGAAATGCAGCCTTCGTAAAGGAAGCCATATTGTTTGGTCACGTAATTTTTCCGGTCTTTGTCTGGTACCCTATTGTCTTTTTTAAGGTTCTCTGTGTGCCAATGTACAAAATCTATTTTTAGCCTATGCTGACCCTTGTTATGATTATAACAATTACGTCTGGTTATAATCATCAACGAGAAGAACTCAACATAGGTGTTAAACCCCAAACTCTATCAAAACATTATTGAGCCCATTTCCTGTAAACATCGACTTTCATAGATAACGATATACTTTAAATCTTTAGTCGACACTTTTAACGGCGACTTGACACTCGGAGACATGTATCTACGATAGAGATAATCAAAATTACTTACCTTACGTCAATTTTTGAATTAATTATTGGTTCTGGATACATTTAAAAATAAAATGAGGCCGCTCGTGAGGGGGAAAATTTTATATTATTGCACAAAAATGCTGGTCGCGTTAGCCGGGTGGCCTCTCGTGAGGGGTACTTTTGAACAGAAACTCGTCGGTGCCAACGAATTCTGGCCGTTTGGAGCGGGTGGCCGCTGATCAGGGGGGCCGTACAAGAGGGGGACTACTGTAGTTTAAAAACGATACAATCAGGAGATTGATTTTCTGCATGCATACATTGTAAATTATTTATTTATACAAATTAGTGCACATCCCACCATATATACTCACCTACAAGTTCAGTCTATCAACACACTGCATTGACCTAGCCAATGCATAATGTGCCACAAAATCTCGGTCTAGGCAATTTTTGTAAGAGTGTTCACAGGAACAAATCGCAGAGACCCATATCGGTAGTAGTATAATAGTAGATAATAGTAGATGAGGGTCTCTGTTTTATTACCGTTTTTTACTTATAAGTGAAGATGGATAGTTAATCTGTGAGAACGTCATGATTTTTTCCAGTTCTGTTCTTTTATCCTTTAACCATCTGAACTTTGCCAAAATCAGTTAACATTTGATCCATGTCAGTTATCCTTTCAGCCAAATAAGCCAGGTAAACATACCCATATTAAGTTAGAATCAGATTAAGAATGGTTCTATGCCCAATTTTTTTTCTTTGGTTTTCCAATAAACTTTTAATTTCAGTGGGATATTGATACTGATGTTCCTTTTCTATATACATGTACTAATTTCATTGTAGCATGATATTGATGTTGCCCTGTTATACAGAATTTTTGTAAGTCACCTGTTTGAAAGGGACATCATGCTATATGTCTGTGGCATGATGCCCCAGTGGTAGACATCACTATAAACTGCCACACTGCAGACAGCATTCTAATGGAACTGAAAAAGTGTTAAAGTTACATTAAAAATCTTAATTACACACACGCCTGTTTGTTAACATGCTTTATAAAATATTAGAGAAAATATCTTTGTTTACATTTTGAAATAAAATCAAGTGTTTCATTCCAAATCATTGTGAAAGGCTTAGTGTTCAAGTCCATCAAAACCATTTAGATCTAATGAACAAATTTTCTATTTTCTGTTGATATTTTAACTTGAAAATATGCCAACATTAACCCTTTGAACCCGACAGGCTGGTTTACCAGCCTATTCGAACGGTGTATATACCCGAAAGGCCGGTATACCGGCCTCGCTATCTACCGTCATAACCCGACAGGCCGGTAATGTTATTTGCTAGATTCGTTATAGTATTGTCAAAATTTGCCAGGGAGGCTTGGGTTAGGGTGCCGAAATATGAGGGAGATTAGGGTTCAAAGGGTTAAAAGTTATCTGTCCTTGAAAATAGCTACTTATAATAATGGTTCATATAACACAATGTGTATTTTCAAATGAAGATAGTATAGCACAAATATACAGATGAGATAAACTTGTAGATAAACATATATGTGGATGAGATAAAAGTTGTTGAGCAGATTTTTTCATGTCCATTTATTAAGTTGAAACCATTTTATGTGTAAAATTTCTTTCAAAGCACAATGTCCAACATTATTAATTTGTTTTGATAAGGTTGGACAATGTAAAGGGCACAGATAAATTAATTTGTAATTAGCCATATATACCCTTACATTTAGACATTATGGACCATGATCTTCTATTAAATAATGCAGACCAGGTTCTATGCTGTTTGTTCTACCGATTACTCCTAACAAATTTAAATAGGTCCAGATCTAATGGCACATTATATGATTGTACATCTGGGTCGATGCAGTTGGATCGGACTTGAACACAAGTATATATGGTATATTAGATCAATATCTTGATAATAATTAAAGGTTCAAGTCTAAATTAAATTTCTCTCTTCTTTTGCAGAGTCAATATAAATTTGTATGTGAAGCCATCCTAAAAGTTTTCAATGGTAAGTACAAATTTTCAATGGTAAATACAAGTTTTCAGTAGTAAGTACAGGTTTTAAAATGTGTATTAGAGCTGATGTTAATAAATTGTCGTGTTTTAAACTTTTCCGCTTTTTCATAGTTTTTAGCACAACTCTAGAAAACAGGAAAGTCATTGTACTAGGCCTAGCAGTTGGTCTTGGCACCACACGTGTAAATGCATGTACATGTATGTACACTGCATCGCAACCATTCCTTCTTCCTAGATCCTAAGGAAAACGTTTTCACTGGGTTTAATAGCATGAAACCACTAGGGAGATGGCTATAAGGGGACTAGCTTAGTACAGACATGTATATTAATTGTACATTTTTAAGTTTTGGTTAGTTTCAGGGTTTTGCACTCAGCATACACACTGATGTACCTGGAATCGTGAAACTTGGTGAGGGGTACATCTTGAGTACTACACCCTAATCACAAAAATGGGTTATCGTGACATTATTTCCCATTTCATAGGCCTTGCTTGAAAATACTTTTTTTTATTAGTCAAACTTTGTTAATACTAGAATCATTGAACTTGAAGACTATACATACTTTTTTATGACATTTCACATTTTATTGACTTGAGTGATCAGCTCATGGCCACATTATGCATTTTCTTTATGTGTACTGTTATACCAGCATCATGAAACTTACAGAGGGAATGCATCTCAATAAATACTACATCAGTGTGACAAATATAAATCACTGTGACCCAATTTTCACACTTTGATATGAATGTTGTGTTTTAGCTGTAATGCTAAAATGATTAAATGATAAACTCTGTACATCACCAGTACATAAAAGGGCAGTGATCTTTGGGGGGCCCCAAGTGAGCTTTCCGTTACGGATCAATGCCGTCTCAGGTCTGCGTGGGTTCGATTCTAAGATTCGGCTAATATAGTTAGGTGAGAAAGCTTGCCAGTAGCTTCTTGTGGGTCTGTGGTTCTTTCCAGGGCTTTTCCCAGATTCTTCCTCCACTAATAATACTGGCTGCCATTATAGCCTATTGTGTGCTGAAAAATAGCAGCCAGTATTATTGGTGGAGGAAACCTTAAAACAACAACAACAGTGATCTTTGTTGACATGGGTCTCAGGTCACAGTGATCTATTTTTACATAAATGGCTTTGGATAAGATTTTGAAGTTAGATCATGAACAAGTTTTTTATATGTCATATACATATAATATTATTTTTTATAGAATCATGAAACTTTGTTAAGACAAGTATCTTGCAGAAATAGGTCTTTATGACCCATATTTTATGCCTCACAGATTTGAGTTAAATGATGTTTATTACTCAGTCAGTTTTCATGCTAAAATCATAGCATTGTTATATGCATCATTCTCTATCAGTACTAGACCCATAACAACCAAAGAAACTCATCATAAGCTGTATTTAATCTTAAATATCTTAAGTTGTTTTTTTTTATCAGACATTATTTTTCTCTGTTTTAAAGCATATTTCTGCTTTTCTCCTGACTTGAATCAGGTTTTTCTTGATATACATGTCCATTTTTTTAAATATTGTCTCCATTCCAGTTGTTTGAAAATGGTCTGTTCAGTCGTATTCAACAAGGACCCATGTACAATTTTTGTTCCATATATTACTTAGCACACAACTCTTGTAAAGAGTAATCTGATTGATCAAAGGTTTAAATTCATCCTAATGAATCTACATGTAACGGAAATTGATATCAACAGAAAGAAGAAGCATGGTTGCAAAACATGGTGTCCAGAGTTTTTGAGAGAGAGTATGACATGGAAAGTTTAGATGAAGGTTTAAAAAACGTATGGGAATGGTTGGAGCGAAAATCTGATGGAAATTTAGTTGGTCAGTTTATAAGACAACTCACCACTAGAGGACGCATTTTGTGACCTCTGCAAGAAAGATCTGAATTATGGTAATCTTGGTTTGAAGTGTTTGAAACAGCACTTACAAATTCTGCTGCATATGGAAAAATTGAAACTCATGAGTGAACAGATGTAACATTCTGTCAGAATATGTGCACTGCATGTTTCCAATAGAAGCACCAGCTTTGAGAGAAAAAAGCTCTCATTGAGAATAGAAAAAGAACGAAAATTGAGCCAAAAAAGTGGTGACAAAAAGGAAGGCTAAAGAAATCTTTGCCAAAGCTGTAAAACAAGCTCAACTGGCATATCAACAGATTGTGTCCATAGGAGAAAGAGACAAGTGAATGTATGGGATCATTTGTATATAGTTGATTTACTTGGGTGTTTATTTTTTTTGTTATGAAAAGAGAGAAGTATAATATGTTTGCTGCAAAAACTGACAAATTATTTGTAACTTAATTATGATGTTAACACTGACATGCAAATTAAATAACTTCAGCATTATAAGTATTGGAGAACAAATTCATGTGACAATAAATATTGTTAAATTAATGAAGTCAAGTTGAACATTTTTAGGTTTATTAGTTTTACAAATGATTATTTTGGTTTGTTTTATGAACATAAGCTGCACCAGGAGCAGTTTTTTATGAGTGTAAAATGTTTTTTTTACCAGGGGTCTTCAGCACTTCTTCTCAAGACCCTATTAGGGAAGGACCATACCCTCACCCCTCTTAAAATGTTTTCAGCTTTTATTATGGAAGGCCAAAATCATGTCTTTTATGTTCAGCTCATTACCACATGAGTTTTTGGCATGCTTTAATATTTTACCTAGAATCACAGAAGTTGATGATAAATATTATTCCTTTACTTGTAAATGAGGCATGTTTGAACTATACGTTGTATGTTAATCCTATCAAGTATTGCCTAATTTGGCATTATTTGCAAAAGGACTTTAATTTGGATGTTTTGGAAACATTACAGTACACTAAACAGGTTTATGATTTTAGCTGTTTTATTTTGTATGCTAAATACTTTGGTCAGGGGATACAATGTTTGCATTCCATCAGTCAAAATTCTTTAATTAGTTCTCAAAATATGTCAGTGACAACTATACCACGAAAATATTTTTAAACATTGCAGCTTTTTCAAAGTTTTAGCATTAAAGATGTCATTATTAAATAGAAGAACATAAACATTAATCAAATTATATAGTACATTTTGTTTTCCTCACTCTTTTTTAAGTACAAGCTTAATGTAAAAGGAAGAAAGCTTCATTTTGATTTCAAATATTATCGACTTTTTTCTGGTCTGTTTCAGAAGGGATAGTTAAACCATTACCAGACTACCAGAGATGAAAATAACTGAACGTTTATCAAGGATATTCAAGCATCATTCATGGATTGACCATTAAGTGATATAGACAAGATAATGGCCTCATCATTTCATCATTCAGTGCATCATCTTGTTGTGAAGTGGAAAATTAATTTATACTTTATCAGCAGTTTATGCCAACTTGTCTATATGTTGCTTTGGAAACCAGTAGCCATCCAAACTTTAATGTGGCAATTGAAAGAAAATGTGATTCAAAACGTGCAGAGAGAACACTTTGTATTATATATGGAAAATCGAATAATGTACTGAAAAGCTTTGAAATATTAAAAATGACCCTATGTAAGAGTATTCCATGAAAATGCAGAGTTCATACTCTTGCTGTACTCCTGAAACAAAACTTGCACTTTGCCCTTCACATTTTGCATTGCACAGATAAATTTTTCATCTTCCAAAAGATACCTATAAGAAAAAGAATCCTCTCTTGTCTGTAAGAGAATATCATTTATAATTTAATATTGAAGAGCTTGCTTGTTTTTGTTTGCTTATTTACAGTGAAGAGGTTTGCATCCAGTCATTGATGTCGGTACTTTTCAAGAAATTGGCAGATTCTTCAAAGCCTGCTCATTTTTGGGTGGTGGGTGGGAGGGAACCAAACAAAATACATTGTGTACAAATTAAAGCATTAAAGAGGATATTTATCATTGTCTACACTTGTATGTTGCTTCCTGGGATCATTTTCTCTGGTCATATCCTTTCTTTTGACACAAGATTAACTTTGCAACATTAGTACAATGACTCTTTTTTTGGGTCATCTGAGATTTCTGGGTCACTGTTACATGCAATAATAACGACACTTGAAGACAAAGAAACTAATCATAAACCAAAATCTAATATGAATGGTTTCCATTTATGGTTGTAAATATGTAATTTAAGAATGTCTATATATATATATATATATATATATATATATATATATATATATATATATATATATATATATATATTATACATGAACTGTATGTATAGTTTGTATATAATTTCTCTATTTGTATAAACTACAGTAGTAGCAAAGCATATGAGAAACTTTGAGCTTCCACCTATTTTGTTGTTGTCTGTTACAGTTGTGTGGAATATACCATTGTAACTCTTAGAGTGATATCTGTGAAATAATTGTGATAAGTAATATTACGAAAATGTGTGCTTGCATTGTCTTTGCTCTTTCGTTTTAGTGTCTGTTGCAGCTTAAAGGTTCTCCATCTGTTATGTTAATTTTAACTTTAATATTTTCATAACAGAATTCATAGAGACCACTAAATTGGCAAAAATGTTGTATACACCAATGTAGTTTGTATTATGAGTATCATTAACAAGGAAATGGCAGAAATTAATCACCGAAAAATTTAATTCCTCACAAATAATTTGCCATTATGATAATCTACAGTAATTGTCAAAACTTATGGAGATTTAAAAAAGGAGTACAATAAGAAAGGAAAGAGATTTCACATTTGTCTAATTATTCCTTATTATAGTTTTAAAAAAGACTATGTATTTTTGGGGACTTTGTCTCTCTGACATTTCAACCAGAAATGGTTAGTTATATGTGGCATATACTTGTACTGCAAATTAACATTTCTAAAATTAGGGAATAACACTAATATTTGAGGATTTGAGAATGTTAATGGTCACAGAGTAAGATTCTAATGCATTGCCGTAAAATAGATATTGGTTATTAGTAAAATGACAGTAAAACTGATATTAACATCTTCAGTCAGTTAAACAAGAGTAAAATCAGCACTAACATCTTATGACAATTAAATAACAGTTACACCACCATGAACATCCTCTATCAGTTAAACCGTAAAGCCACAAGTGACATCCTCAGACAGTTAAACAACAGTTACACCACCATGAACATCCTCTATCAGTTAAACCGTAAAGCCACAAGTGACATCCTCAGACAGTTAAACAACAGTTACACCACCATGAACATCCTCTATCAGTTAAACCGTAAAGCCACAAGTGACATCCTCAGACAGTTAAACAAGTTACACCACCATGAACATCCTCCAACATTTAAACAGTAAAGCCACGATTAACATACTCAGTTAAATAACAGTGAAACCACCATTAACATATTCAGACAGTTAAACAAAAGTAAAACCACCATTAACATCCCAAGTTAAACAACAGCAAAGCCACAATTAAGATCCTCAAGACAGTGAAATGTAAAGTTGAATCAACATCCTTGTTCAGTAAAACCATTAACACGCGCCTTCAGCTATCCTCAGATAGAAAAACAGTAAAATCATTATTAACACCCACAGATTCTCAGATCCTCAAAACAAAGCCGTTACCCTGATTCTGTTTAAATTGGTTTTTGTTTTGTTTCAAATATCAGAAATTGCAGTTCTCTACGGTACTACATAGTAAAAACCTGGCATCTGCTATAGCATCCAACTTAAAGAAGCACTATATTATTTATATTGGTTGGATTGATGTTTGCCTATTTTTGTTATAGTTAATTGGGTTAAAAGTCTGCATAATGTGCTGGCAGATCTGGGTCTATCCAATTAATTAATTCATAAAAAAAAAAACTTAGATCCAGATGTTCCAATGATCACAGATCAGGCCAATGTTGTTTGCATACAACTTTTAAGTGAGAATATTTCATACATGAATTAAAGATTTGAGACTTTTAGCAAAACCCTACTAAAAAGAAAAAAATTTGCTATACTACACTGATACAGTGTGAATTTCACCTATATTAATGGCATTATAATGGGGGAGGGGGGATTTGATAATATCAAACCACAAATTTAAAGGTCAGATGTACAATAATTAGTTTTTGGATAAAATAGGACTCCTCCACTCCCATTTGAGGCCTATTTTTATGCTAATACCAATTAAACTCTGTCAGAACAATTATGAATGTCATTGTCAAGAAAAGCAGAGAAATTGACAGTATGAATGAGTGAAAAAGATAGTTTTTAATTTGCTTATCAAATTATTCTCTCGGGTTATTTGGTTTGGTGTTCCTCAACACAGTAATACAAGTAGGTTTAGTGCAAAGTCGGTTCAATTAAAAGTACCTTGCCCAGGGATGCACTATGGTAACCAGCCTGGGCCGATTTAGTACTAGCATTCAAAACCCATACCCTTATGGTCATGAGTCATGTTACACCAACTGCCGTTAGTTACCTTTGTCAATTTGGAGAATGGTCAACATGCTTTTTCTGTACCAGTTTGCCTACAAATTTGTTTGTCACAAAAAATGTGCATCCACTTTTTATACCATTTGATATAATAAAATACTGTAAATTGATTTTCCTTCTGTGAACATCAAAGATTTTTCATATATCTGGCCTGATTACTTAATTTCTGTAATATGAAATTGGAAGACACCTTGTTGTTTCTTAAGCCTTACATTCTCTAAGCATGCATTGACATGAAATTAAGCTCAAGCCGTTCCTTGTCCATTTCATAAAATCATTGATAGTAAATAGTATTAATTAATTGATTTTTGTTAATTCAATGGGCTTTAATGTTGTTTATTGGAATAATTTTTCATGCATCTGTTTTCATGAATGTAATGAAATTTTAAAAGGGATTTCACATTTAACCTTTAAATCCATGATATTATGTAGAATTTGTCATCCAGATTTAATGAATCTCATGATTTCTCAGTCACCACACAACAGGAATTGATTTAAAAAATATTTATTGTAGATAATTTCTCAATCTTACAATTATTTGGTAGAAATATTTTTTTAAGAATTATTTTAACACATTATTACCATTTCACGAGATCACCTTTTTAACTAATTTAATTCATTGTGATTAAAAAAAGGTTGGTATTCATTTTAAAATGTAGAACTTTTATTTCCATGCTGTCTCTCACTTTCTATCATTGTCTGTGTATATTTGTACAAATTTGTACAAAAATTGGTAATGTAACATTTAAATCTGAAATTCCATATTTATGTATGTATTATTTACAATAAATACAGCACACAAGTCCTAGCCAAATGCAAGCTGCCTAGATCCAGACCTGATATTGCATAGTGCACTGGAAAATCTGGGTCTGTGCAGTTTGTTATGAGTAAGTTTATGGACTTGTACATAAATATATATGGTATATGAAAATGCTAGGTAAAGGTCTGCCACTACACACTGTTCTATGACTGACTCCATTCACTCAGAATTATAATAGAATGAATTATAAATAGAATGAAATGCATTGGACCCAATATGCAGGTATTTAATGCACTCTACCTGGCTTGATCCTGACTTGGTATACAGTTGGGCACTTGTCATATGCGATAGAAAATATATTGCAATTTTAGTCATTCAGAATGTTACCTCTTTGAATACTGTAAAATACTGTCAGTTTCTAAAAATTGTATCGGATTTGTACATGGTGCCAAATATACAATTCCAAGTAATCTTCAGAGATAATAGATCTAACATGCTTTTACTCGCTATCTCTCTAACACACCATTTCTCTAAAAAATTACATTTATTTATTGTCTTGTTTTTCTGTTTATTTACTCAATTATCTTATAAGACAGGACTAATGCTCAGTTGCTTGTTTGTCAGACTCGTAATATATAGATCATGAGGTTGATACTTGCTCAGGCCAGCAATGGTCAACTGCCTCATTTTACTTGGAAAGGCATTTCCATATTTTTGTCAAAATAATTAGCACAAAGTGCCATAAAAAAAAAACAACCAACCTTTAAAGTGCAAATCAAATATCATGACAATTTGCTCAGAATGTGTACCAAGAAAATGTAAAATTCTCTATTTTAATAAAATGCTTAATCTAAGCTAATTAACTTGTGTATTATGCAGCAGCATATCTGGTGCAATGCTGTGTGCATTTGGTTGGGTATTATGCACAAGTACAGAAATGTGCAAAGGTATATTCAAAACAATTCATCAAATTTTCGATTCAATCAAAATAAGGGAATGAAAAATAGTGGCATCAAATTTCATTGTTTTATTTTGATGATAAATATGCCAATTTTTATATGATCTGTTTAAGTTAGAAACAGAAAAATGCCTTTGAATATTTTCATTTTAGGCTAAACCTGGTTGTTAGCATTTTTTCAATAGTTTGACCTTTCTGTAGCATGTCTAAGCATTGTAAATGTCATTTTTGCTTTCATTGATTTTTTCAGAACAATGAATCATACAATGGGGGGGGGGAGGCATTTGAGAGGATATGCTTACGATTCTGTAGTTTCAATATGCATAGATAGTTCCAAAGTTACATATAACATTGTCTGTTCAAAGACATAAAAATATTAGAAGTAGAGTTGTATCTTTAATATTATTTATTTCCTTTGTCGAATGGCACCAAAAAAGAAAATAATTCATATTTTCATAAAATAATGGATGCCTTATGATAAATAATTCATTCTAACAGCAAGAACGGTGTAATTTTACTCCGCTCTCAAGCGTAAAGACATTTTTTTTTTTATCAGATAATTGATGTGTTTGAAATAAGTAACTCACTGCTGCAATTAATAATTATTACAGTATATTTCCAATGAGAAGACAAGTGAGTCAGTCTAATAAATTTATTAACCACTTGATAAATACAGTATCTACTCATGGACCTGCAAAAAACAGACCTTGATCTGCCAACATATTATCCTTTGGCAGAGATGGGTCTATGCAGTTTAGTTGGATCCAACTTGTAAGCAAGTATATATGGTATATTCATTATTAAATATTTGCATTGGGTGTGGGTGGGATAAAATTGGGGTGGGTGTATCATAAATATAGTATATAGTTCTAATGATTTCAGCTAGACTGTCGTGTCCAGTTGTTACTTGACTGTATGATTGCGAGTGTTTTTGTTAACATTTTGAAGAATGCAAACATTTGTGTTTTGTAAGTTTGTAAATAAGTGATGTCAAAAGTGGTTCATGAACAATTAATATAAGTAAATTAATAAGTTGATATATGTGGGTATGTAAGTAATTGTATGTGATAGGGGGATGTTTTATCCTACATTTTTTCGAATAAAAAGGCAATATGATAAACTGTTCTAATAATGACTTGCGCATTTTTATTATACCACTCCTGTGAATAGCAAATATATGTAGGATTAGTTTTGTCAATCCATCATACCATATGTCAGTATCTCAATGGTTTTTCCATGATCGAGACTTAATTTCTCAAAAGTTAAAAAGTGTTATATATTCAAGATTTTCCCAAACTTCTTTTTAAAATTTCTTCTATATTGAGAAAATTGCACGCTTTTAAGTGCCTGATGGCCATCTGTCCAGATTTTTGTTGTCCAACATCTCCTGCCAACAAACCTTGTATAATGCACTTGTGTTGTGATCAACTGCTCCGGTGGCCTATTGGTTAGAACGTCCGCCGCAGAAGTGGGAGGTCGTGGGTTTGATCCCTGTTCAAGTCATACCAAAGACTAACAAAAATGGTACTAACAGCTACCTCACTGGACGCTCAGCATTAAGAGGTTAGTGTTAGGACTGGTCAGCCTGGTGTCAGGATAATATGACTGGGTGTGGACATCATGCTACATGTCCGCGGCATGATGTCCCAGTGCTATTCATCACTATAACCTGCCTCACTGCAGACATCGTAGCGATATGACTGAAAAATTGTTAAAGCTGCGTTAAAAATCCTAATGACACAAACAAAACAAAGCACTTATATTAGTAAAGAACTAATTAATTAAACTATTAATTGCAGGTTCAAAAGATATGTGTACCATACCTGAAACAATGAAAACGGTTTCTAAACATCAGAGTCCTCCACCATCTACAGTTAAGTTGGGGTTAGCTTGCACTGGTGAGTTAGGAAGAACACTATTTTGGGTCAGAAGTTGATGCCACTGTTACTGAAAGAAGGCAAATACTCTCCACATAATTATTTCAGTTCTCCTCTATCTTCAGTTACTAAACTGTTGATAGCTTGCATGTAGGGTGTTTAAAAATCCTACTAGTATTAAGGTCCAAGTCATGGTCACTAACTGAAATTAGAAAAATGCTTTCTGCACAATTAATTTAATTCACTATCATATGGCTCTCAAACTTTGTAGATGGCTTGCTCTTTGTGTAAGGAAGAACTGATTTTGAAGTTAAAAGATCAAAGGTCAAGGTCACTGAATGAAATTAGAAAAATGCTTTCTGCACAATTTAATTATCATATGGCTCTCAAACTTTGTAGATGGCTTGCTCTTTGTCTAAGGAAGAACTGATTTTGAAGTTAAGATCAAAGTTCAAGGTCACTGAATGAAATTAGAAAAATGCTTTCTGCACAATTTAATTATCATATGGCTCTCAAACTTTGTAGATGTCTTGCTCTTTGTGTAAGGAAGAACCCTACTGATTTTGCAGTTAAAAGATCAAAGGTCAAGGTCACTGAAGGAAAGAAGAAAAATAGTTTTTGCATAATATAATTAATACAAGATGTACAACAACAAAACTTTTTGGATAGCTTACACTTTTAAAGAAGGTAATTGATACTGAGGTCAAAAGGTCAAGGTACAGATGGTGAGGAAATGCATGGTTTCTGTACAATAACATGATTGATTTTTAACTGTGCACCAGCACTTTTAGGCAATTTAGCGCCATACAATAGGTTGTAATACATGGTTAAAAATACTAAAGGTTTAATATCGACCAACAATATAAAAAACCAAATAGTTCAATATAAAATGAGAAGTTGTTGGTAACAGTAAAATATGAAGCTTCCCAATCAACGGAAGATATAAATGGTGTATGTTGATGAAAAGATGTTGAAAAATAATGGGTGGTATTTGCATTAGATAAAAATGCACTAGGTGATGACATACAAGTTAAAGTTTAAAATAAAAATTTACTTCCTTCAGGAAATTTAAAATACAAGTGATAGATGATATAGTATCAAAAAGTTCCTTCATGTCATGTACATTATAGTCCTTATCACGCGTAGGTTGCAGGTCGGAACACTCGGTCATAAAGTGTTTAACAGTGAATGGTTCATTGCAAGAAATGCACTCTGGTGGATCTTCACCTTTTAGTATGTGGGAGTGGGTTATTCTTGCAATGACAGTCTCCTCCATAAGGATAGTTCTGTAGGAAGGAGTCCATTCACCCGGGTTGGTTTGATGTCATGAAGTTTGTTATTGACTGCATCATCCCATGACGTCTGCCACTTCTGACGTACCTTTTGATACAGGGTTTAAAATCAGTAAACAGTAATTTAAAATCTGATGGTTCTTGGGATAGAGCCATCTTAGCAGCACGGTCTGCTTATTCATTATCTCTAATACCAATATGGCTATGTAACCAAAAGTATACTATATTGTAGGAGGTACCTCCTACATTTCTTTACCTATTGGCATTTTAGGCTGAATCTGTCCCATCACTGTGACGGAAATGCCAATATTTTCTTTATATACTATTGCTTAAAAAACTTTGGGCATCAACTTCAATGACCCCTTTTTACCACCCACCTTGCACAGAAGGTACATCTTAGAATGAGCACGTGTACAAAGCTGTGACCTCATTCTTCACGATTTGTTGCTTCAATCATGTGTCCATCGTTTCAGTGTGGGTTATTTTTTAAAATACTACTATTGAAATAAGGCTAATGCTATGATTGCATCCTCGGATGAATACAGGTCACGTGCCTTGATTGCATTACTGTCCACCCCCATTCATGCCCATGTCATTTTTCCTATCTTGTCTGTATCTCTTGTACTACTACATTATATATATATATATATATATATATATATATATATATATATATATATATATATATATATATATATATAATATAACTTACACTGTGTGTGCATCTTAGAAAGCGTTGTTGTCAAATATTAAACTCTTGGAAATGTTTTGTTGTGCTCTTTCTGAGCAGTGTTGTGTGTGCAAGTGGCTTGGTGCTCGGTAAACACAAGTAAAAGATAAGGTTCAGTAGCATGTGTAGTCTCAATTCAACTCGAATACATTCTTTCTAGATCACTTTAATTTTATTTTAAAACTCAGAGAATTTGTTTCTCCTAAATGTAATGGCAGAGGTGATATTTAATGAAAATGCCATAAAGCAAAGTGTATTATATGTCCATCTTTAATGTTGCCAGCTTTGTTCCCACATATCTCTAGTTGTCCACTATTTACGTGTTCCAAACCCTATCAATTTTGAGGTCAAAAGTTCACTGACATGAGAAGAAAATAATGTGCAACCTCAAAGTCAACCCAACAGATCATACATCAGATGTATGCTGATAGCTGTCATTTGGATCACCTTGGTCTTTTATGAAAAAGGAGGATTGATCAATAAGCTATGAATGCATTGACCTGTTTCGTTCTTTATAACTTTGTCAGTCCTCCTTGAATCCAATCAAAGAACTTACCTAAGCAGTCAAAATTGGTCGTGGTTTACGAGGGGGAGATACTTCTAGTGAAAATGTATATTTCTGTAAAATACTCCATCAAAATACATTAGGAATGTTTTCAGGTCAAACATTGAAACTGGACTGAAAGGGGCTGTACACGTATGATATCATGCAATGACAAGAAGAAAGGGTAGGGGGTTTACAATTTGTAATCAGGGGTGAGAGGTTGAAGAAATGTGACATCACAATAAATATCTGTGTGAAACGCTTCTTACAAAATTAATATCGGAATCAAAAAGATTTTGTGACTTGCATCCTCAGTCCATTTTTATCCACAATAGATAACAACTTTCTTGTGGACTTAATATCTTTAAAAGCAAAATGTAGACTAAATAAACTGCAGGCCTACAGGTGATTAAACTTGGATTTTGGGAAAGCAAAACATTAGACTAACAAATTATCACCATCCGGACAACAGTTCGACGAGATCAAAGAAACGAGTTTAGAAAGTTGAAAGACAGTATTCGGTCAGCAGTGAACGTTATTAATTCTTTTAATATTTAACTTTTTTCACAACAAATGTCAGTAGTTGAGTAGCGCCAAATTATAAACAGTTCTACTAGTACCAAAGTCTTCACTGAACTTTTACAACCTTCAACAGTTTTCTACTCGGTGCTCTAAGATAACTGGGTCTTTTTATCAGAAACAGCATTTAAAAAATTATTTTTTGTTTTCAGTTATAACTGTCATAAATCTTAAGATTAAAAAGTTATGCAAACTGTTTTTTATATATATTTCTTTACAAATAAATAAAAACTTCTGAGTGTTTACAATGAAGATATGTAAATAACAACAATTCATATATTTACATGTTAAATATTCACAATTTCTTTGCCACCACAAAAGTGTTACTGCCAGTAAAAAACAAACACACACACACACACACACACACACATAACTGTGACATAAATGAACTTTGCGTTACATAATAAATGCCATGTTAAATTAGTGTTTTTTTATTTTGATGCTATGTTTAACCACATCAATGACAAAACCACCACTGATTGGAATTTACCAAGCATTGAACAGAGGTTGCCCATGTATTGCCCATCTTTCTTATGGGTTTAATTTCTGCAGTCAAATATACAATTTTATTTTATTACAGTGACATTTTAAAAATGTTTATACCAAACTTTGTACATGCATACATAAGAGGAGCTGGAATGAAATATTAAAGAAATAAAGGAGGGGTGGGGTGATGTGTAATAAAAAGTGTTTGGATTTGCTATGGTTATTTTTCAACACGATTTTATCAATAAGGCTACTGCTTTACCTTCAATTATGCAAATCTTCACAAGAATTTTTTAAAATGGAACTTAAATAATTTTATTATTGCATGTATTTAATACTTTTATCAGTGCTTGTATTAAAAGTCATTATTTATTTTAATGAAAAACTACAAAAAGCAAAGAGGGGACCGAGTGGTCTGAAGCGCTCTCCATTATGGACCACTGCCATCTCACCTCTGTCTGCGCGAGTTCAAGTCTCAGATTTGGCAAATGTGGGTATGTGAAAAAGCTTGCCAGTAGCTTCTTTTGGATAGGTGGTTCTTTCCAGGGGTTTTCCCAGAGTTCTTCCTCCACCATTAATACTGGCTGCCATGTATAGCCAGCCTTTCGTGTGCTTAAAAATGACATCCAACCCCACAACAAGAACAACAGAAAACTAAGACACTTATTTTTTTTTGTCAAGTGCCATCATAAATTTTCAGATTTTTAACATACAGGCCATAGTTTAAGTATGGCTTTTGTCCCTGTACTTAGATTTCAAGATATATTCAATGTAAGAACTTAAATACATTTTTTAAAATATAATCAACTCATATTTCTTGAACAGTATTAATAAAAAGTACTGAAAAACTTCTTTTATGTGAATTGACAAGCATCAAAATGTGGACTTAACCATAATACATCAACCACTGGTATAACATTAGAATATTACACATAATTATTAGATCATGATTCCATTACTAGTGACTTTGTTGCTGGCTGTATAGATGACAATAATTAATCACCCACTATTCTGATCTTTTACTGAATCTGTCAGCATAGCTTTTGTTTGTAGGAACTAACTTTTCTTAACTCAATTGGACATCCTCTGTAAAAAAGAAACCTTAGATTTAATTCCTCGCCATTGGGAACTGTACGCTGTTGTGTATTTAATCAGATGGAATACACCCTACACATCAAAATGAAGTGTATTCCTACAACTACTTCCGAGGTTATGTCATGACCTGACAGAAATGGCTGATCGATGTTCTAGTCATACTCAGCCAAGTCCCATGCAGCCAGAATGAATGACAGAATAAATGTGTGAAAGGAAGATAACTCCTCTTTAAAACAAGTAATCCAGGCATAATATGTCACAAGTAGGCAATACACAATCTTGACAAATCAGACATTGCTGATACCCAACTTCTCAGCCTGTTCTATTGCACTTTGAAGATTAGAATCAAACAGATCACACCTGGAAAATAAATATTTTAAAGGTGAAACAATTTTCAACAATGAGCCAAATTTGAGGAGAGAGAACGAATGAGATCAACAATTAAAAAATTAAGTACATCTGTATTATGCAACAAAATATTTTAAAACAAGGCAAAATTACAAAACTGAGCAAAATTTTGCAGTGAAGCAGAATTTATTTATAATGTGTCATAAAATGGGTGAATCAGATCTACTAGCAATATCCAGTGGAAAAAATTATAAGTACAGATGACAATGAGAAGTATATTTTGATTTATGAATAAAAATGAGCAAGGAATACTACAAATATATTTTAGCATCACTAGATTTTAAAAAGCCAGTGAATGGTGTACATTAACAGCTTACATATTTTCCTGAATAACTATCAAATAATGTATATTACTGCAACGTAACCTTGAGAAATATTTTCTTGCAATTCCAGAAGGATTTATATTTATGACCAGATCTGTGTTTGTGTAAACAAAAGTCAGTCAAAATAGCATGTAAATTTAATCTATCATCTACATAGACATATAAATAATGCCAGCTAAGAAGTGTTTGCTTAAATGTAACAGCATGCTCTTTAAAAAAGACCAGGTTTTCAGCAAAAAAAAATAACAAATAACGTAACATTGGTCCTCGAAGGGACTGACACTCTACTGGATCAAAAGAACTTAAACTGCAGAGTAATGAAACCATCTGGGGTATTCTTCAGTGATAACAAGATGTTCAAATAAGCTGCTGTGTTAGACTTATGGGATCTTAAATTGGTCTATTTTCTATTAAAATACCAAATAGACATAATTAGAAGTCTTTTCGTTAAACCACCATGTCAGTATGACATATATACAAAGCGTAATCCAAGTAGTCAAAAAAGCAGGATCCAGGTAGAAAAAGCGGAATCCACATATAACATGCTAAAATTTCAATGAACAATGATTTATTTGCCCCTCTCATTTTTTAACATCCTTTACTGCTTTCATATGTAGCACTTTTAGCTTTACACACATATCAACTAGAATCCATCTGAAGACTTTTAGCACCAAATATTAACAATTTTTTTCCACATGGCCTGTAATAGACGTCACATGATGCTGCCCTCATATCTTCATATCTGGAGGATTCTGTTATTTTCGTTTTGTTTACTTTTTGCCTTTTTCTAATCCATCTGTGAAATTATTTGAAAGGATATACTTTTGCTCTCATATACGCATAGATTAAAATAAAATATACTTTTTAGTGCCAAATACCTAAAGACTGGTCCTGCACTAAATATGAATTAAAACAATGAATCTGCGCATAAAGATTAAAAATTTTAAAAAAAGTATGTTCTCTCCTCACTAAGCCTTACAGCTACTATAACTAAAATATGAGGTTGAATGTTTGAAAGTGGTACCAGGTTGTTTCTTGCTAACAGGATAGTTGCTATTAATAGAACATGATACTGTAATGAAAGTGCATGCAACTCCATGGACAAGCGTACTCTAATAATGTAAATACATACAAACCATCTTGTTTAAAATACGGTCTGTGAGATTAATGGAATGTTATAAAAAACAAGAAAACAAATAATTGATTTTTTTCCGAAGGTGGATATACTGAAAAAGCTTAATCTATATATGTTTATATGTAAGGCATAATTTAGTGAAAAAAAGTGCAATGATTACGCCAAAAGCGTGATGGTTGGCATGTATGGTATGACCATCCATTCTGAGGTAGTAGTGGCAGTAAGATTTCCTGACATGGTAGCTATTATGGATGTATGAAAAGCACCAATTCATTAAGGACCAACAAGGTCTCATAATAAGTCCACTTGTGAAAACACTACATTAAAATAGCTATACATTTAAGGCCACTACAGTCACCATACTGGTCAGATCAATTTAATTAATCAATTTAATTAACAATCAACTATGCTATGCCTTTCTATTTTTGAGGTGTAATAATAACGAGATTTTCAAGATGGCTGCCATGTTGGCCATACTGGACATCAGATGCACACCATTTCCATTTTGGACCAACTGGATATCATAAGTCTCTAACACAATCTTGATATCACCTGCCATCTAGTAGAAGATGAGATATTAAGATTTTCCAGATGACCACTGTGGTGGTCATACTGGAGGTAAAAATGGTATCATTTTCATAGGATGCAGGTGGAACATGGTATTGACCTGTGACACTGTCCACAATAAACACAGCTCCTGTAAAGGTTAGAAATGCATTCTTTTTAGGTTCTTACTCCACAGAGACACTGCTTAGCAATTTGCAACAGTAAAATTTGGTCTTGTACCTGCTTTTTCTATCCTTACCAGTACGAGGTAAATGCTGCTATGTGCATATACAGTCAGTAAAAGGGATTTTTCTGGGCTAAATCTGTGAACACATCTAACAAGAAAATGAAAAGGAAAATGACCTTCTAGGCATTATCAGCAAATAAAATGGATTTTTCAGGGCAAAATCTGTGTACACATCTAATAAAAATATGAAAGTGAAAATGACCTTATAGGCATATCCAGTGAGTAAAATGGATTTTTCAGGGCAAAATCTGTGTACACTTCATAAAGTTTCTTGAGAAGGACGTCTATATGGGCCTGCTTTGGATCTGCTATTACTATGAACTTCACACCTGAAATAATTTAGAAACAAAAAATAGGTAAAGAAAATGAAAACATTGGTTTAATTATAATTCAATATCTCAACTCTTAAATCTGTATTGGTGTAATAATATGAGATTGGGGTTTGATTTTTTTAAATACTAGTTTGATTATATCAATAATCTATGTGCATTGCACTTGCTCCCTCATAACCAATTTAATTTTCAGCTTTAAATGAATTTTTTTTAGATGCATGAGAGACATTAAGGTTTTTTCTCACATACAGACAAATATCTATATTGTTTGACAAAACAGCAATAGTCAGTTAATTTTCAAAACAGATTGCATATATACTTCTTCATAAGTCAAGTCCAACTGCAAACTACACAGATCCAGATCGGCCATCAAATGATGCACCAAAAGATTTCGGTCTGTGCATGTTTTTTTTTAAAAGAAGTAATCTGTAGAACAAACAACAAAGACCCTGATTTGCAGCAGGTGCATTTTGCTACAGCAGATCAGGATCTTTGTTGTTGGAAGTTTGGCTTGACTTATAAGTATATATATATATATATATATATATATATATATATACAGTATGTGATAATTAGGATTTCATTGCAGCTGTATTGTTTTTACCGAGTCTGATCAGGCTTTAATACTGTACATAACTCACTAATAAGTCAAATCCAATTGCAACATATTGTGATAGCAGATCTGGGTGTATGTAGTTTGTGTTAAGTAACCAGAATAACAAACAGCATCAACCTAGATTTGCCAGTGCATTTCGCAAAATCAGACTGGGTCAATGCAGCTGAAATGGACTTCTAAGCAAGTATATACAGCATGTACATGTATAGAAAAATAATATGGGTGTACAGAGATTTTATTGAATGGTACTAAGTTTTCATTGCATATGTTACGTAAAACTCTGGTCAATAATGTCAAACGTTTTTATGTATCTGTATGAATCTTAAAAGACTACATATTCAAAAGGCAGCATAGTTTCACTAATTAAACTTACATATATCTATCTTTTTATATATGACATTATCAGTGACATTATGTACTCCTTAAGGTGGAGGAAATCTGACAATCTGCAGATAATCCCTACATTATCTAGGCCATCCACATTATCCATGTCATCCACATAAACTCAGACCATCTACATTAACCCTGCATAATACAGACCATGTACATTAACCCTGCATTATACAGACCATGTACATTAACCCTGCATTATACAGACCATCTACATTAACCTGCATTATACAGACCATGTATATTAACCCTGCATTATACAGACCATGTACATTAACCCTGCATTATACAGACCATTTACATTAACCCTGCATTATACAGACCATGTATATTAACCCTGCATTATACAGACCATGTACATTAACCCTGCATTATACAGACAAGTACATTAACCCTGCATTATACAGACCATCTACATGATTTTAAAAAAAAACCTGCATTATACAGACCATGTACATTAACCCTGCATTATACAGACCATGTACATTAACCCTGCATTATACTGTCTACCCACACTATCCCTAAATTATCTAGGCCATCCACATTATCAATACATTATTTAGTCCATCCACATTATCCATACATAATCCAGGCCATCTACATTATCCATACATAATTCAGGTCAACCACATTATCCATACATTATCTAGGTCATCCACAGTATCCATACATAATCCAGGTCATCCACATTATCCATACATAATTCAGGTCATCCACATTATCATCCATACATGATCTAGGCCATCCACATTATCCATACATAATCCATGTCATCCACATTATCTATACATTATCTAGGTCATCCACAGTATCCATACATAATCCAGGTCACCCACATTATCCAAACATAATCCAGGCCATCCACATTATCGATATCTAGGCCATCCACATTATCCATACATAATCCAGGTCATCCACATTATCAATATATTATCTAGGCCAACCACCTTTCAATACATAATCCAGTTCATCCACATTATCCATACAAATGCAAACACATTTTGACATCATCAAAGTACTTCTAAACAATTATGATGCCAACAAATGTTCTCATGGAAACTGAAACAAACAAGCTGCAACAATCAGAATGAGATTAGATCAAAGTACTAAGAATACTGATGGTTGGTGAGTTGAAGTGACAATTCAGGCTCACTAAAATCCATCATATAAATTAAGCATCACTTACTTAACATAATCACTGATCTTAGTTGGTTTCCATGACAAAACAATAATTTCACTACTGCTTGCCACCATCATATGAACTTAAAATACCATGACTGACTCCTTGGTTGGCCAACTTGTACAAGTTAGCTTTGGAAAAAGCTATTCATGTTTTAAAAAATATCTGATTTTGCCAGTTACTCGATTTGCCAAGATCAAAAGACAGTAGACTTATGTGAAAAGCCATTGATGACCAGGAAATCTAAAGAAGCCATATATGACTACACATTGTGAACTATGAATCAAAACTTTCCTGCCTTGACAGACAGATTTAAATACTAAATGATCTCATAACCTAATGAAAATGGATATAATTCGTATCTCTTATCAAGGACACATTTTTTTCCTCAGTTAGTTCATAAGCCAATAGGGGAAGATATCAAACTATGCCTGTCACACTATCCCAAAAAGTAACTTCAATTTTAACTGTGATAAAACAACTTCATTTCCCACCATCCATTAAACTAATTGCTATTACCCTCTAGCGTAATAATAAAAACTGCTTTGCTTTTGACGTATTGACACCTTTGAGTTACAGTCAATATGACTGATTAACAAGGAACATATGAAATGTTTGCATGTCAATTCACATGATAGTCCTATATTAAAACAATGCCTTCCCCATTTTATTTTGCATACACTCTGCCATCACCATAGATTTACACCCATGACAGCTGAAGGCAGGAAGAAAGCACTGTATGCCTATAAAGCAGTTGTCTTTTGCTTACCACTGACAGCAGGTACAGGACATTTGTAAAGAAAATTTTCCAGGGAGAAATTGAATGGTCATTGTGAACACAAGACCGTTGAGTAATCGTGACTGTTAGGACAGGTTTGACTGTACTGAATTTCACTAGTTTCTCAAAACATCCAAAACTGACTCCCCAAAAGAGATGCATAACTTTTAAAATAATCAAAACTATATGTATATTTTCATTTGAAAATCTGTCTAAAAGATACTGGTCATTTTCACTCACAGAGACAGCAGGTGAAGCCAGCTTATTACTAAGAAGAAATGCATTAAAAAAAATATATAGTTCAAAATAATGTTTATTTTTAGGTTTAATATATTTATCAGTCATTTAATTTTGCAGATCCATGGTTCATATTTTAAACTTGTTCGAGTAATTATAAATTTTTGTCTTGGTAAATCATTGACATAAAGTTCTTTGCAAGAGATAAATAGCATGGGAATAAAATAAATCTGCAGTAGCCTGTCTCCATCTGTAAATTCAAGAGATTTTCACAGTAAAGTGAGGTGTACTTCAGCAGATACTACATGA
The DNA here is from genome assembly GCA_029339505.1 of Unio delphinus. Classification (NCBI taxonomy): domain Eukaryota; kingdom Metazoa; phylum Mollusca; class Bivalvia; order Unionida; family Unionidae; genus Unio; species Unio delphinus. The sequence continues at coordinate 8,762,414 of JAQISU010000035.1, read as the reverse complement.
GTGCAACCTGGTCAATATACTTTGTGTACGGTGTCTTTACCTGTCACTGTCTGTGCAACCTAGTCAATATACTTTGTGTACAATGTCTTTACCTGTCATAGTCTGTGCAAACTAGTCAATATGCTTTGTGTACACTGCAGTGTCTTTACCTGTCATGGTCTGTGCAACCTAGTCAATATACTGTGTGTACAGTGTCTTTACCTGTTATGGTTTGTGCAACCTAGTCCATATACTTTGTGTACAGTATCTTTACATGTCATGGTTTGTGCAACCTAGTCAACATAAATTGTGTACAGTGTCTTTACCTGTAAAGGTCTGTGCAACCTAGTCAATATAGTTTGTGTACATTGTCTTTACCTGTCATGGTCTGTGCAAACTAGTCAATATACTTTGTGTACACTGTCTTTACCTGTCATGGTCTGATGACAATGAAGTTTGAATGTATCAGTCTCGAGAACCTCAATTCCTGATGACCTCAAGTCTGGTGACAGCTGTGACCCAATGGCAAATAATCTGAATAAAAAGGACACTTTCCATTAGTACACTAATATCAAAACAATGACTAAGATTTAATTATACAGCTGCATTATCTTCTAAAAAATTACCGTATACTCTTCTTACAAGATGTTTTCCTCAATAAAAACAAACTGCAAAAATGTTTATCATATAAGTTTAATTCAACAAAACAATCGCCAAAAATTAGCCGAAGCTGAACATGATAATATGATTATGATCTATGTACTTCTGTACATAAGAATTTTAGAGGTTATTTAATTTCTTCAGTAGCCATGGTGGCATGTTCAAAGGAGATAACTTCAAAAACATCATTTGTTATCATTATATAATGGAAAAAGAATCAGTCATATCACTACAATATCTGCAGTGAGGCAGTTTATAGTGATGTCTAGCACTGGGGCATCATGCCGCAGACATGTAGCATGATGTCCCACCCAGTCACATTATTCTGACACCAGGCCAACCAGTCCTAACACTAACCTCTTAATGTTGGGCCCCAAGTGAGGCAGCTGTTTGTACCATTTTTGTAAGTCTTTAGTATGACTCTGCCAGGAATCGAACCCACGACCTCCCGCTTCTGTGGCAGATGCCTTAACCACTTGGCCACCAGAGCAGTTTGACAAGATATATTTCCTCACCAAATTTCATGATTCAACGTATCACAATATGCATACGGTGTGCAAACAATCGGAGCTATATGCAAAACATGTCCAAAAACGCACAACATGTACCATGTTTTCAAAATATTTTGAGGAAACATTTTCATGCAAGTAATTTAGGAGAATGAAACAGTGATAAGTTCCCTTTGTTTGGTCATGAATAGGTACATATCTGTCTTTAAAATACATGCTCATACTTAACATGAACTTTTTAATGTCATGAATTCATCAAAAACTAAATTAATTTAAAAACCTTTCTCATCACTTGTCATGAATTATTCATCCATGCTATTTTCTTATGACCATCATTTTGTACCAGCTGCCAAGTTAGGCCTGGTGTGGGGATGAAATACAGGTCTGATAATGAATGCACATCAAAATCAGAAAGTGTGGCCCAGCATGGGGATGAAATATAGATCTGAATAAAATGCACATCAACGTCAGAAGTAAGGCCTGGCATGGGGATGAAATATAGATCTGGATAAAATGCACATCAACGTCCGAAGTAAGGTCTAGCATGGGGATGAAATATAGATCTGAATAAAATGCACATCAAAATCAGAAAGTGAGGCCTGGCATGAGGATGAAATAAAGATCTGAATAAAATGCACATCAAAATCAGAAAGTGAGGCTTGGCATGAGGATGAAATATAGATCTGAATAAAATGCACATCAATGTCAGAAGTAAGGTCTAGCATGGGGATGAAATATAGATCTGAATAAAATGCACATCAAAATCAGAAAGTGAGGCCTGGCATGAGGATGAAATATAGATCTGAATAAAATGCACATCAATGTCAGAAGTAAGGCCTGGCATGAGGATGAAATATAGATCTGAATAAAATGCACATCAATGTCAGAAGTAAGGCCTGGCAAGGGGATGAAATATAGATCTGAATAAAATGCACATCAAAATCAGAAAGTGAGGCCTGGCATGAGGATGAAATATAGATCTGAATAAAATGCACATCAATGTCAGAAGTAAGGTCTAGCATGGGGATGAAATATAGATCTGAATAAAATGCACATCAAAATCAGAAAGTGAGGCCTGGCATGAGGATGAAATATAGATCTGAATAAAATGCACATCAAAATCAGAAAGTGAGGCCTGGCATGAGGATGAAATATAGATCTGAATAAAATGCACATCAATGTCAGAAGTAAGGTCTAGCATGGGGATGAAATATAGATCTGAATAAAATGCACATCAAAATCAGAAAGTGAGGCCTGGCATGGGGATGAAATATAGATCTGAATAAAATGCACATCAAAATCAGAAAGTGAGGCCTGGCATGAGGATGAAATATAGATCTGAATAAAATGCACATCAATGTCAGAAGTAAGGCCTGGCATGGGGATGAAATATAGATCTGAATAAAATGCACATCAATGTCAGAAGTAAGGCCTGGCATGGGGATGAAATATAGATCTGAATAAAATGCACATCAATGTCAGAAGTAAGGTCTGGCATGGGGATGAAATATAGATCTGAATAAAATGCACATCAATGTCAGAAGTAAGGTCTAGCATGGGGATGAAATATAGATCTGAATAAAATGCACATCAATGTCCTAAGTAAGGTCTGGCATGGGGATGAAATATAGATCTGAATAAAATGCACATCAATGTCAGAAGTAAGGCCTGGCATGGGGATGAAATATAGATCTGAATAAAATGCACATCAATGTCCGAAGTAAGGTCTGGCATGGGGATGAAATATAGATCTGAATAAAATGCACATCAATGTCAGAAGTAAGGTCTAGCATGGGGATGAAATATAGATCTGAATAAAATGCACATCAATGTCAGAAGTAAGGTCTGGCATGGGGATGAAATATAGATCTGAATAAAATGCACATCAATGTCAGAAGTAAGGTCTAGCATGGGGATGAAATATAGATCTGAATAAAATGCACATCAATGTCCTAAGTAAGGTCTGGCATGGGGATGAAATATAGATCTGAATAAAATGCACATCAATGTCAGAAGTAAGGCCTGGCATGGGGATGAAATATAGATCTGAATAAAATGCACATCAATGTCAGAAGTAAGGCCTGGCATGGGGATGAAATATAGATCTGAATAAAATGCACATCAATGTCAGAAGTAAGGCCTGGCATGGGGATGAAATATAGATCTGAATAAAATGCACATCAATGTCAGAAGTAAGGCCTGGCATGGGGATGAAATATAGATCTGAATAAAATGCACATCAATGTCAGAAGTAAGGCCTGGCATGGGGATGAAATATAGATCTGAAAAAAATGCACATCAATGTCCGAAGTAAGGTCTAGCATGGGGATGAAATATAGATCTGGATAAAATGCACATCAATGTCAGAAGTAAGGCCTGGCATGGGGATGAAATATAGATCTGAATAAAATGCACATCAATGTCAGAAGTAAGGTCTAGCATGGGGATGAAATATAGATCTGAATAAAATGCACATCAATGTCCGAAGTAAGGTCTAGCATGGGGATGAAATATAGATCTGGATAAAATGCACATCAATGTCAGAAGTAAGGCCTGGCATGGGGATGAAATATAGATCTGAATAAAATGCACATCAATGTCCGAAGTAAGGTCTGGCATGGGGATGAAATATAGATCTGAATAAAATGCACATCAATGTCAGAAGTAAGGCCTGGCATGGGGATGAAATATAGATCTGAATAAAATGCACATCAATGTCAGAAGTAAGGTCTGGCATGGGGATGAAATATAGATCTGAATAAAATGCACATCAATGTCAGAAGTAAGGTCTAGCATGGGGATGAAATATAGATCTGAATAAAATGCACATCAATGTCCTAAGTAAGGTCTGGCATGGGGATGAAATATAGATCTGAATAAAATGCACATCAATGTCAGAAGTAAGGTCTAGCATGGGGATGAAATATAGATCTGAATAAAATGCACATCAATGTCAGAAGTAAGGCCTGGCATGGGGATGAAATATAGATCTGAATAAAATGCACATCAATGTCAGAAGTAAGGCCTGGCATGGGGATGAAATATAGATCTGAATAAAATGCACATCAATGTCAGAAGTAAGGCCTGGCATGGGGATGAAATATAGATCTGAATAAAATGCACATCAATGTCAGAAGTAAGGTCTAGCATGGGGATGAAATATAGATCTGAATAAAATGCACATCAATGTCCGAAGTAAGGTCTGGCATGGGGATGAAATATAGATCTGAATAAAATGCACATCAATGTCAGAAGTAAGGTCTAGCATGGGGATGAAATATAGATCTGAATAAAATGCACATCAATGTCAGAAGTAAGGCCTGGCATGGGGATGAAATATAGATCTGAATAAAATGCACATCAATGTCAGAAGTAAGGCCTGGCATGGGGATGAAATATAGATCTGAATAAAATGCACATCAATGTCAGAAGTAAGGCCTGGCATGGGGATGAAATATAGATCTAAATAAAATGCACATCAATGTCAGAAGTAAGGCCTGGCATGGGGATGAAATATAGATCTAAATAAAATGCACATCAATGTCAGAAGTAAGGTCTGGCATGGGGATGAAATATAGATCTGAATAAAATGCACATCAATGTCAGAAGTAAGGTCTAGCATGGGGATGAAATATAGATCTGAATAAAATGCACATCAATGTCCGAAGTAAGGTCTGGCATGGGGATGAAATATAGATCTGAATAAAATGCACATCAATGTCAGAAGTAAGGTCTAGCATGGGGATGAAATATAGATCTGAATAAAATGCACATCAATGTCAGAAGTAAGGCCTGGCATGGGGATGAAATATAGATCTGAATAAAATGCACATCAATGTCAGAAGTAAGGCCTGGCATGGGGATGAAATATAGATCTGAATAAAATGCACATCAATGTCAGAAGTAAGGCCTGGCATAGGGATGAAATATAGATCTGAATAAAATGCACATCAATGTCAGAAGTAAGGCCTGGCATGGGGAGGAAATATAGATCTGAATAAAATGCACATCAATGTCCGAAGTAAGGTCTGGCATGGGGATGAAATATAGATCTGAATAAAATGCACATCAATGTCAGAAGTAAGGCCTGGCATGGGGATGAAATATAGATCTGAATAAAATGCACATCAATGTCAGAAGTAAGGTCTGGCATGGGGATGAAATATAGATCTGAATAAAATGCACATCAATGTCAGAAGTAAGGTCTAGCATGGGGATGAAATATAGATCTGAATAAAATGCACATCAAAATCAGAAAGTGAGGCCTGGCATGAGGATGAAATATAGATCTGGATAAAATGCACATCAATGTCAGAAGTAAGGTCTAGCATGGGGATGAAATATAGATCTGAATAAAATGCACATCAATGTCCGAAGTAAGGTCTAGCATGGGGATGAAATATAGATCTGGATAAAATGCACATCAATGTCAGAAGTAAGGCCTGGCATGGGGATGAAATATAGATCTGAATAAAATGCACATCAATGTCCGAAGTAAGGTCTGGCATGGGGATGAAATATAGATCTGAATAAAATGCACATCAATGTCAGAAGTAAGGCCTGGCATGGGGATGAAATATAGATCTGAATAAAATGCACATCAATGTCAGAAGTAAGGTCTGGCATGGGGATGAAATATAGATCTGAATAAAATGCACATCAATGTCAGAAGTAAGGTCTAGCATGGGGATGAAATATAGATCTGAATAAAATGCACATCAATGTCCTAAGTAAGGTCTGGCATGGGGATGAAATATAGATCTGAATAAAATGCACATCAATGTCAGAAGTAAGGTCTAGCATGGGGATGAAATATAGATCTGAATAAAATGCACATCAATGTCAGAAGTAAGGCCTGGCATGGGGATGAAATATAGATCTGAATAAAATGCACATCAATGTCAGAAGTAAGGCCTGGCATGGGGATGAAATATAGATCTGAATAAAATGCACATCAATGTCAGAAGTAAGGCCTGGCATGGGGATGAAATATAGATCTGAATAAAATGCACATCAATGTCAGAAGTAAGGTCTAGCATGGGGATGAAATATAGATCTGAATAAAATGCACATCAATGTCCGAAGTAAGGTCTGGCATGGGGATGAAATATAGATCTGAATAAAATGCACATCAATGTCAGAAGTAAGGTCTAGCATGGGGATGAAATATAGATCTGAATAAAATGCACATCAATGTCAGAAGTAAGGCCTGGCATGGGGATGAAATATAGATCTGAATAAAATGCACATCAATGTCAGAAGTAAGGCCTGGCATGGGGATGAAATATAGATCTGAATAAAATGCACATCAATGTCAGAAGTAAGGCCTGGCATGGGGATGAAATATAGATCTAAATAAAATGCACATCAATGTCAGAAGTAAGGCCTGGCATGGGGATGAAATATAGATCTAAATAAAATGCACATCAATGTCAGAAGTAAGGTCTGGCATGGGGATGAAATATAGATCTGAATAAAATGCACATCAATGTCAGAAGTAAGGTCTAGCATGGGGATGAAATATAGATCTGAATAAAATGCACATCAATGTCCGAAGTAAGGTCTGGCATGGGGATGAAATATAGATCTGAATAAAATGCACATCAATGTCAGAAGTAAGGTCTAGCATGGGGATGAAATATAGATCTGAATAAAATGCACATCAATGTCAGAAGTAAGGCCTGGCATGGGGATGAAATATAGATCTGAATAAAATGCACATCAATGTCAGAAGTAAGGCCTGGCATGGGGATGAAATATAGATCTGAATAAAATGCACATCAATGTCAGAAGTAAGGCCTGGCATAGGGATGAAATATAGATCTGAATAAAATGCACATCAATGTCAGAAGTAAGGCCTGGCATGGGGATGAAATATAGATCTGAATAAAATGCACATCAATGTCCGAAGTAAGGTCTGGCATGGGGATGAAATATAGATCTGAATAAAATGCACATCAATGTCAGAAGTAAGGCCTGGCATGGGGATGAAATATAGATCTGAATAAAATGCACATCAATGTCAGAAGTAAGGTCTGGCATGGGGATGAAATATAGATCTGAATAAAATGCACATCAATGTCAGAAGTAAGGTCTAGCATGGGGATGAAATATAGATCTGAATAAAATGCACATCAATGTCAGAAGTAAGGTCTAGCATGGGGATGAAATATAGATCTGAATAAAATGCACATCAATGTCCGAAGTAAGGCCTGGCATGGGGATGAAATATAGATCTGAATAAAATGCACATCAATGTCCGAAGTAAGGCCTGGCATGGGGATGAAATATAGATCTGGATAAAATGCACATCAATGTCAGAAGTAAGGCCTGGCATGGGGATGAAATATAGATCTGAATAAAATGCACATCAATGTCAGAAGTAAGGTCTAGCATGGGGATGAAATATAGATCTGAATAAAATGCACATCAATGTCCGAAGTAAGGTCTGGCATGGGGATGAAATATAGATCTGAATAAAATGCACATCAATGTCCGAAGTAAGGTCTAGCATGGGGATGAAATATAGATCTGAATAAAATGCACATCAATGTCCGAAGTAAGGTCTGGCATGGGGATGAAATATAGATCTGAATAAAATGCACATCAATGTCAGAAGTAAGGTCTAGCATGGGGATGAAATATAGATCTGAATAAAATGCACATCAAAATCAGAAAGTGTGGCCCAGCATGGGGATGAAATATAGATCTGAATAAAATGCACATCAATGTCAGAAGTAAGGTCTAGCATGGGGATGAAATATAGATCTGAATAAAATGCACATCAAAATCAGAAAGTGAGGCCTGGCATGAGGATGAAATATAGATCTGAATAAAATGCACATCAATGTCAGAAGTAAGGTCTAGCATGGGGATGAAATATAGATCTGAATAAAATGCACATCAATGTCAGAAGTAAGGCCTGGCATGGGGATGAAATATAGATCTGAATAAAATGCACATAAATGTCAGAAGTAAGGCCTGGCATGGGGATGAAATATAGATCTGAATAAAATGCACATCAACGTCCGAAGTAAGGCCTGGCATGGGGATGAAATATAGATCTGAATAAAATGCACATCAATGTCAGAAGTAAGGCCTGGCATGGGGATGAAATATAGATCTGAATAAAATGCACATCAATGTCAGAAGTAAGGCCTGGCATGGGGATGAAATATAGATCTGAATAAAATGCACATCAATGTCAGAAGTAAGGTCTAGCATGGGGATGAAATATAGATCTGAATAAAATGCACATCAATGTCAGAAGTAAGGCCTGGCATGGGGATGAAATATAGATCTGAATAAAATGCACATCAATGTCAGAAGTAAGGCCTGGCAAGGGGATGAAATATAGATCTGAATAAAATGCACATCAAAATCAGAAAGTGTGGCCCAGCATGGGGATGAAATATAGATCTGAATAAAATGCACATCAATGTCAGAAGTAAGGCCTGGCATGGGGATGAAATATAGATCTGAATAAAATGCACATCAATGTCAGAAGTAAGGCCTGGCATGGGGATGAAATATAGATCTGAATAAAAATGCACATCAACGTCAGAAAGTAAGGACTGGCATTTTGTTTTTTTAAAGACATTTCCTGTCAGATTTATAACCTTATTTAAGTAAGTGTATGAGTTCTTGTTGAGTGCATCTGTAACATAGCTATTTACAGAATGGGATTCTCCATCTGCAATGTAATAGTTAAGTCCACATTCAACAAATAATTCTACCCAATGGAAGGTCATCTAAGGCTTTGAACATTCCATAGGTGTTAATCTTTTATCTAAGTTGGCATTTGTGATCGGAGTAGAATTCAATATTCAAGGCAAAAGATGTGTTGTTTTGTTTGCAGTATGAATGACTCATGGATTTGATACTGTCATGAGTTCATTGTGACTTGGTCATATCATTATTGTCCAGACATGCGAGTAACCAATCTTTGTTTCTTTAAATTTATTTTCATGCTCATTAACAGTCTACGCTACATACAGGGGCTACTTACAAATGAAATTAAGTCTATCGATAAATGGTTATTGTGATGGGGGTCCAATAGTCGAACAGTAGAAAGACATCAACCATGACAGTTAGTCCAGAACACTGTATTATTGCATGACCATGACGTGGTTCAGAAATGTAATTATTAAGAAGAGTTCTACTTGTCAACATTAATGTTGGTCAACAAAGGTGAAATTGTGTGACAACTTTTACATCAATTATTGTCTATACTAAATGATCATTGTCTGTTGGGTATTTTAATTTCTGACGATCATCAAGCACACAATTCATGACAACTTCATGAATTCACAGTAAATAATTCATTTGGATGAAAAGCTTTTAAAATTGAGTATATAACTTATTAAAACTAAAATGCAGCCGTTATGTGCAAAAAGTTGTATATACCAAATCATCTGAATAATACTGAATCTTGAAGGATATTGGTACTGAACATTACAGGATTTGATTACAATCCAATAATACTGAGTTTATTACATTATGAACCATGTAATTTCTCCCTGAACTGAGATACCTTGCCATTTTCCAAAATTTAAATGAGTTAATGCTATGCTGACTGGCAACATCCATGGCTCAACCGATTTCAATTCAAAGTTGGCACACAAGATTTGATGGCACCACTGCTGTAAACGTAAGAAGCTAACTCCATGCATTATTGGATTGTCTTCTGCCCAGTACCAGCTGATCACCAATATTAATCTGAGTCTTATGTTTACCCAATGTATGCTTTTTCTTCTCAGATCCACTTTTAAAAAAGTGGGCCTGCCTCTCTTCATTCCCTGTCAAATCAATTTGTGTGCCACATGCAAATGTTGTTCTTTTATTAAGACTAATAGCTAATGGAAATTTGTCAATTGTATCACATAATTACTTGTGGAGCACTCCAGAAAAAGACTGGAATTATAAGTGACTTCATTCTTTTTTCTATAACAGAAAATCTTTCTGGCCACTTAACACCATGTCATACAATACCATATATACTCATTTATAAATCAAGTCCAATTGCAAACAAAAACAAAGACCCTGATCTGCTATCACATAATGTGCCATCAGATCAGAGGAGATGTAACTCATTCTACTGATTATACCTAGCAAACTTTGTAGACACAGATCTGGCAGTACATAATCATGTGATGGCAGATTCAGTCCCATGCAGTTTGTAGTTGGATTCAATAAATAAAAAGTATACATGGTGCTCTTTTCAGGATTTATATTGGAAAACAGGAGAAAACAAGGCATATTAAGTCCAATTTCTCCAAGAGTTCATAGCACCATGATACATTTAGGCAACAAGTGACACCATACTGACAGGGGCGCAAATATTCACTGGTGTATTAGTGCATTGATAATTCTGCCCTTTTTAATAACATATCAATACTAAAGGAGAATCAATTCAAATCAATATACATCTTACCATATTTTCCTGCCGACAAGTAGATATCACTAATTATGTAAAATTCTTTATCCTTTGTCCATAAAAAAGTCAATTCAGAGTAGAAGATGAGGCCAGGTCAATAACTTACTTTATATTTTACACTAGTAACTTCCGGTTTCATGAGTATTAATGTTATCATTGTATGATATTCCATATTACTGGCAATCGTGAAATTGCATCACTGATCCTAATATGCTTGTGATCTTACTCCTGTACAAGGCACTGCTATATTCTGTTATCGATTGACACAGCTGAATAAACAGTCCATGCTTGTTTTAATTATGATATCCATTGCAACAAGAGCCACATGACTGTGCATGCTACATACATGGTAATTAAAAGTCTAAAGCTTTAACATGATTATGCCAGTTGAAACCAGTCTCGAGTGCATTCACGTGTGTCCAACAGTATACTGGAAAATCAAATTTCAATGAACCATTTGGTAAACTGTGATCACGAAGAATGAGGTATGGTTCAAAAGGATTAATAAAACAAAATTATTTCATATTTTTTTTTATGAACAAACAATATGCTTTGAATTAGTATAGTACACTATAAAGTATAGACCATCAGTGTGCTATGCAGCCTGGTGAATTTTTTACCAGTAATTGTTTTCTTTTATTTCATGTTTGAGAAATAAGAATAACCATGCAGAATACAAACTAAATAATGACAAAACTTATAAATATAAATGCAGTCATATTAGTTTATACCAATTTTTTGAAATAGTAATTAAACAAGAATTTGTGCTTCTATATGACCTGGTTTCAATTATGCCAATTATAAAGCAATTTTAATAGCATACCGGGTAACATAATCCATATATAAGTCAATGCAGTTTCAATGACATAATCCATATATACCGGTAAGTTGATTTGGGGTATAAGACAAAAGACCTGACTTATAGGCCAGAAAATACAGTAAATACTTTTAATCTTCCATAGCCATCAGTAATTATTATTCATTTGCCTTTTTATTGTTGGCATGTATTTATATGTATTGTATTGTAATATGTCTATCACAATACATATCAATACCTGGTATAGGTGTATCATCACTTCCCTACACTTTTTACAACAATGAACACCTTTAAATATAACCTATAGAATTATTGATCATGTGCAGAACAAAGTGCCATGAAAGAACATCAGAAGACCAATTGGCTATGTGTAAAGTAGCTTATTTGTAAATCTGTATGAGTATGAAGGATACATTAACTCTTCAAAAGTCCTGAATAAAGTAAACAGCACAGACTACATGTGGTTATTATTGGAAAATGGTCTTTTCTATGAGGGTGGTTGCAATGAAAATGTTTACCATAATACTTCAAAATCTTCCCCTCAACACTAGGATCTATTAGTTCTTTATAAGAAATTGTGTTTCACAGACACTAGATGTGTATCTATGCATTTATGAACATTTTTAAAACCAAGGGAGTCAAAACTAATATCTGTAAAGAACTACATGTATGTACAATCAGAGGAAAAACACACATCAATTTTCTGTTTCTAAAACTTTGACAAAAGTACAAATGTTCTGTTTCATCGGCAAGAGGTCCAAATAGGCATGATAACACTCACCTGCCTGACATTCAAAAATGTACACAAATTTTAAAAAAAAGATCAAATTTTAATAATGCTCACGAGTGAAACATGCTGGCTAACATGATTTTTTCATTGGTTGTAAGTTTGGGACGTCCAAACTTGATATCGAGTGGAAAATTTTCCTGTGATGCAAGAAACTCAATAATATCTCGTCCATCTTGTAGATATCGACCCTCCACAAGCTTCCCATTTACTGCTAATACTGTGTGTCCCACTGTAAAAAATAAAAAAAATTAAGAAGCCTGTAAACAAAATAAAATAAAATAAATAAAGCTATAACTTTATAAACTGATGAAAAGCTTTACACAAGCACTGATCCAAAGATAAAGGGTGTAAGGAGTTTAAGATGACCATAAACATTTGTTCACTTTGGAAACTGACATTTTGCAAAACCTAGCCTTTTAAAGGTGATAAATTCCACATACAGCATCTCATTTATATCTATAACAATATCTTTTTATATATCTGGATCCTAAATTGGGTAACAACATTTTAACATTTGAAGGAGAGACTGTCAGCCAATTTGTTTTGCCAAACCGAATATAGCCAGTGACCTGCTTACACCAATCCTGTAAGTCAGAAAATTCAAGTTATAAACTTACGGGAGTATTTACATCCTATTATAATAATATTTTATCATAATTACTGGATTTTATATCTTGATAAATGCCCAATCATATTCCTATAATTTTTTCAAGAGGCAACATACTGTCGAGTGCCTCCTATCATGGAAGAATACTAAATTATACAATTGTAAAGTGGTAATCAATTATTTTAAATACATTTCTGTGAAAGAAATGTGAGAATTATTAGTGTGCAAGTTCCGAGTTATATATTTGCAAGTAAACACACACACAAAAAAAACAACACACTTACACACACACACACAAAAAAACCACACACACACACACACACACATATATTGCAGATTGATAGAGGGACCCTGGGTGGCTGAGTGGTCTAAAGTGCTCACCTTTACAAATCACTTACATCTGACTGCTGTCCATGTTTGTTCTAAGTATCTGGCTTGGCCAATGTAGGTATGTGAGAAAGCTTGCCAGCAACTTCAGTGGTTCCTTCTGGTGGGTTCCCAGGTTCTTCCCCCACCCGATATACTGGCTGCCACATATAACGTATCATGTGCTGAAAAATGGCATTGAACCTATAACAAAAGATTGACAAAAAAGAAAAGTCAATATGTGACAACAAAATGAAAATATTTTTGCACAATTTTTTTCGAACTTGTGATATAAATATTTTATTATGCTGAATGTAACATATTTTGGCACATAACTCATAAACACTCCTAATTTATTGAAATTACATGTATTATAATTTGCAACTTAAATAGTCAATACGTCATGCCCGCGATATTATGAAGACATCCAGAATAGTCACGTCAACATGTTAAAATAACTAAATCCTTATTTTATAATACATAATTGAAATAAGTTAAATGTGTAACGGGGGTTAATTAGTAACCACGTATATCAGTCCAGGTTCGTTACTAATAAAAGAGTATTCGGTGATATAATTTAGTTTGGAGAGGAAGAGGGAGAGAGAGAGAAAGATAAAGTTCTAAACGTTGAGCGACAGAGAGAAGAGAAAGAAAGAATAAGATATAGCTCATTTCATTAAAGTAAAATTATTACTTACTGAAAGGAAAAAAAAAAAAGCAAAGATGAAATTCCAAAGAAAATAATAAGGTTTATTTAAGATAAATAATTAATTAAATAAGCAGTTATAAATTAAGAATGTTTTAGGTGGATGGAGACTAAAATTTAGGAAGGAAATTAGAAGAATAGAAATAGTTTTATAAATCAGGTAATTAATGGGGCCAAGCTGAACTTCTTACCATTTTCAACACCAAAGCAAACCAGACGATTGTATCGTCTTGCTAATAAGAAATCTATGACCACACTGGTCGAACGCCAAGCAATGGCGACTGTGCTTTCCGCAACAGCAACACGGAGATTATCTCACTCCACTCTGGAAAGACCCTTCGCTGGAAAAGAACCAGACACTGGACCGGTCCAAAAGGATATATATAAAGAGCTGCATACACGTGCCGCCACCGGACTATCTGACATGCGCAGAGAGTGACACATGCGCTGACCGGTACAATGGTCCGACGTAAACAGCTCAAGTAAACACTTCATGTAGAAAATAAAGGGGGGGGGGGGGTAACTTTAAATTTCAGTGTAAATAAGTCCGAAATTAGCCAAATCGTATATTAAAGAACTACTTCAAGTAAATTACGTACTAAATTTCCATCCACCATCACATTCCCCCCCCTCTTAAACCCAATATACGTGGTTACTAATTAACCCCCGTTACATATTTTTAATTAATTAAATAAAGTAAGTGCTTATTTAATTAATTATTTACTTACTTAAAGTGATCCACCATCACAAATGTATATGTATACATGTATTTAATTATGACAGTTTAAAAGTAAATCAGCACAATAATGGCTATGTAAAGTAAATTAAGGTCAAATGAGAATAAATAAATATATTAGAACTTGTCAACTATTTTACTTTTGTAATCATTTTCCAATATTTCAGTTTAGAGGAAAAATTACCCAATATCTGATGAGGATAAATCTCCAGCACTTTTGCCTATCCCCAGCAATTCTGTTGTTGTTTTAGGGTTTAACGCCATTTTTCAGCACACAATCGGCTATACATGGCGGCCTGTACTATTGGTGGAGGAAGAACCCTCGAAAACCCTGAAAGAAACACCGACCCACGAGAAGCTACTGGCAAGCTTACTCACATAACTACATTAGCCGAATCTTAGACTCGAATCTACGCGGACAGGTGAGACAGCCCAGCAATTCTGTAGCAAATGGCAAGATTACATAATAAAAGAGGAGAGGGGCACTTATCTTGGCATGCCTTATTTTCTCAGTATAAGATAAATATATAAATCATAAATATAAGACAGTATAAGACTGCTCGAAAAAGGGGAGGGTCATTAATATAATCACTGCACCTTTGATTCCATCCCTTTCTCCAAACGCGACCACAACTTTCTCATCAAATACTTTTAGAACAAGTTCAAGCGGAAAACTGAATGTCTTCTCAACTTCCGGACGATTTGTAAAGTGGTCATATTGATATATCAAACCACCAGCTTTGTTAATGATATAAACACTGTAGATTGCCATTTCTTTAAAGGGCAATAAACGTGTAAAGACTTCCGTCAATACTGGTAATTTGGGGTGACAATTTGGAATAAGAGACCTCTCGAGATATTTGTGTGCATTAAGTTGGAATTCCAAATTGCTACTGAAGCTCTGACCCCGCCACCACCACTACCCCCCCCCCTCTCTCTCTCTCTCTCTCTCTCTCTCTCTCTCTCTCTCTCTCTCTCTCTCTCTCTCTCTCTCTCTCTCAAGAAAGAAAAAAATAAAGAAATAAAGAAAAAAAAAAGAAATTGCATGAAGAGGTTTTCGGCTTACAGAGCGTATCGGTGTACAGGAATATGCCTCTCACGATATAAAGTTGACGTGAGAAGCATGATAACCTCAGTGTGTGTGTATGGGGTAGGAGGGGCGAGTCCAAGGTGATCGTTAGTCTTTTTGGAGGACACAATTTGATCTGTTACATAATGCCAACATTCCTATCGTGTTTTACAGGTGATATGTATGACTCGACAATAGTCTTATACAATGTGACAACCTAATTATTAATGGTGATCTAAATTTGTATCTCCATGAATTTCCCAAATTCCATTGTGTATGTCATAGTTTTATATTGAATGTTTAATGAGAGAGAAAAAGTCATTTCGTACCCATATCGTTCCGTGCCAAAATGAGTCGTTTCAGTTCTTGTTTCGTACCTAATGCTATGGTCATTCCGGACACAACACTATGGTTATTTCGTACCCGAACATATAGTAGTTAATTGCACACATCGAAGTAAAACTATAACCACCAAGATTAAAAATAAAATTATAGTGCCTACATATTTCAAAATTTTGTATATTTCAGAGTGTTACACGTTTGATTTCAATTATTGTTTTAGCGAGAGTGACTATCTTTGGACAATTCACCGAGAACACATGCTCGCGCAAGTTTTACATACTTGCGCTTACACGAAATGTTTCTGCCTTTTATAGCAAAACATTTTTTTTGTAAGGAGACAAGATATCACTTTAATTAAAAGATGAAGCATTCTAATCTAATAATAAATGCAATTTTCATGTCATCAGAATAAAACATACTTTTAAACTTTGGTGTTGTCGATTAATCTGTCTCTATGCTTATTCCTTTGTGTTTGTCTGGTTTCTGTATATGTTTTAACTCGTATGGTGATATCATGAACATGAAAATTGCTGCTTCACTGCACTGGTAAAATGGACCACTATCAACACCATCGTATCATCATTCCTTCAGACTGTAGCCATCGAAATTTCACAAAGACACCTTAATATCAAGTTTACCATTCAATTATTATAACAAATATTTTGGTTTTATATTTAAACGCTTTCGTCTAATGCATATATTTATAACTTAACGAAAATAATACTTAAAATGCTAAAATTCACAGAAAATGATCAAATCCTATTAAGTTCAATCCATTAAGTTTAGTTCAGTTTCGCACATGTTTGATTATTTCTTTGTTTTCTTTTACTTTGAAACCATCGCACAAGGTCTTTGTTATCTATCAGTCTTTTGATTCGGATAAATGTCATGAATTAATTGACATTAATACTATATTTATCTCACTTGCTTACTTGGAACATACTACTTACTTTATCTTCGGAAATTAAATTTTTTTGTTGCTCGTGCGCTAATATTTTAGTACCATGACCAGAAGGCAAATTTAGAGCTAAATACAATGAATAACTTTGTATTATTTAGCAAAAAAGAAACAATTATGGACAATTAATTCACATGAAAATAAAAGCAGCATTGGTCCTTGGAGAAGACAAACTTAATCGAGCAATACTGTTTTATTTGCCTTCAGCCCATTATTAAAAGATCGCAATATTTCTTGTTACTTTGCGTGGATAAACGTTTGTACTTGTTTCAGCAGTGTTGGTCATTGCTGATAATTAGACACTAGATGGGAGGTTAGCAATTAAAAAGGGAGAAGTAATCGTGACACTATGGCATACTTGACCCTGTACATTAATCAGTACGCTTTTACCATCACCTTGGATACGAATATGCTAATATGCCAAGAGTATTGATGTATCGCAATGATCTTATCCAAAATGACTTTGAATGGATTCACAATAATTCCAACATTGTGGTTTAGTCCTAAATCAATGAACACTTTGTAATTTCAGTGAATAGTGTAAATAAATAGAATGTCTCAAATATGAACTGAAACGCAGCTTAAATTGAATAGACTGAGACTGATACTCATTACTAATGAGTGAGTAGGATGTAACAATCCTTAATATAAACACCTACGACACAATTTGAAGGCTTGGTTGATAGTCAACTGCACCAGCCTTTGAGGATCGATCTGATATTTCCGTGCCTTGTCCTAGCGACATCTATTGGATGTCATAGTTGAAGCCTTTATTATGTAATGCCAACTAATCAATAGCACGTAACTGCAGTGCTTTGTACATCGGTCGAAAATGGTGGGTCAATCGACTTTAAAAGGATACCTTGTAAGTTTATTATCGAAAGTATGACTACGTACCCGAGAGGTGATTAAAGGTTGTATTTGGGGGAATAGCTTTATTTGGGATAACACGGACCGGCAATGAACAATTATTTATTTATGAGTCCATTCCATTTGTATGTTCCCCTTCTCTCGATCGTGTAGGAACAGTGTCCAAATTTATTTGATTGGATGTGGTACTTTGTTTTCTATCATGGAGAGTGTCGACCTATGGGTTTCAATCCAAGTTTGAAAACTCAGACAAACTCTGAACTTGCCTTAGAAGTCAAAGGAACTACTCAAGCCGATTTGGATTAATGTCCGTCACAAAACAACATTGTGCAACCTCGACTGTACGACGCTCAATGAGATACAGCGGTAATTGTAGTTCCTGTTGATGATCGATTTCCGATACTTTAGTTTGATTTTTGGATTTTGGAAAATATTTGTTGAATGGTTTGTACAAAAATTACGTCGATTGTACTTGCAATCGCTATTGCATAGCATGCAGACGTAATCCTTTGGTTTTGTTTTAGCTCCACGATATAATTGTTGAATTCCTTCGTGGCCTGCTACATGAGCAGAATTGTAGGGTGTGCTGGCTAATTATGTATATATGCGGATGTCTTTATTTCTGTTCCTCAAAAAGTCACCCACTGTTCGATACTGCTCTTGGATTGCTAGTATGGTAATTGAAGTCGAAGTAGTCATCGAGTCATTGGTTACTTTGTTCTTAATGTCTTTTTTCCGCTTCTGTCTTCCTTTCTTCGTTTTCTCAACTGCTGAAGAGGTTGTCAGCATCCTATTTTGGCCCAGTCTTCAATTTTATCTGGACTAGGAGAAGGGAAATTTTTCAACATGTTTGTTATGGTTGCACGAAGAAAGGAGCAGACGAAATTTGGGACAATACTTTTATTTCTTTTCCTCTTTTTCCATCCCTGTGGCTGTTTCTGCCATTATCTTTATTGGTGGGATTTTCTTCGCTTTTAATAACATTCGTAAACAAAAATGTAGAGTATGTCATCCGTCTCTCTCTCTCTCTCTCTCTCTCTCTCTCTCTCTCTCTCTCTCTCTCTCTCTCTCTCTCATTACTGTATGAGACATATGGATCCATGTTATGTCCAGCCTTCCGTATGTGTTTCACAATACAAGAACATACCGTTGAAGTAATTTTCAAATGTTTATGATGGTCCTGGTGGCAGCGTTTGAACAATCACGGAACCGTCCAGTCCAACTGGAGTTGATTTTGTGCAGCAACAGAAAGCTTGGTTTTGGGAAAAAATCGTGGAGTTGCAAGGCTGTGTTTTATGTCGTCACGAACGGTCGCTAGGGATGCGATATCCTTAGAAAAGTGCTCTTGTACACCTAGTGTTTATTCGTGGTGTTTATTACATTCCTTGGTGCTTGTGGCTTTTTCAAAGTCCCGAATCATCTTTGATACATTAGGTCATGCCAACACCCAAGGGCTGAGTGCTGAAGGGTTATATGTCAGCCGCACTCCACCCCATACCATTTTACTAAGGAGTTGACCAATTCATAGTTATAATCAAAGGCCATATCAGTGAATGGCCGCTGTACTATCTAAGGCCATATCAGTGAATGGCCGCTATGCTATCTAAGGCCATATCAGTGAATGGCCGCTTTACTATCTAAGGCCATATCAGTGAATGGCCGCTGTGCTATCTAAGGCCATATCAGTGAATGGCCGCGTTACTTAGGCCATATAAGTCAATGGCCGCTGTACTATGTGTGTCAAAAACTGTCATTAGTAAAACTCTTGGTACGTTACTTACTAGGTGTTTCTCTGATAAAGAACATATATTTCAGACTTCTAGCAGCCACAGAGAAATCTCGCATTTTTCTTAAACGGTGTTGTTTGCTGTATTAAACGAATGATGGTGAAACTAATCCTTTGCTGTTGTCGAGCTATAATTATAGTCTATATTATCGACAGACAGCAACTCGTGTAAATATACATGGGGGGGGGGGGCTGTTTTTAGGGTACCGTTTGTTCTTTATACATGGCACATTCTTGGTTACACACTTTGGTACTTTGAATCAAGCTAAAATGCAGGCGCCTTGTAAAAGCAAGCTAGAACTGTAAAAAAAAAATGTTTCTATATGTCTTGTTTCTTTTGAATCATTATTCTGTTTTTTTTTTGCGGGTCTGTTCCAGATTCAGTCTAATAATCTTGTTTCTTCATAATTTGTGCCTTGCTGCATTATTGTTACCTAGCGTAGATTCTGTTCCTGGTCCTGAATCCAGATGTTGTATGAAAGTATTTACGGGTATTTCATTATGCACATGGAACTGGAACATAGTTTCTAACACCATCATCTTTCCTCTTGGAGATTGCAGGGCATTGCAAGCATATCGACTTTTCTTTCGTCTGGCAAAGGAAGCACTGTTTCCAGTCAGTAAGACTCTCTGTCTTGAGAGTTTGGCTCAGCTAGACTGTATTGTGACATATCTACAGGTAACGTTTGCCACCAAATCTAACGATGTCTTCCACCATCATGTCAATTTATTGGCTGGAGTGTTTGTAAACCTGTAGCAAGCAAAAGTAAAGCGATAGATTAATTTGAACGATCATTTATAACGCCTATTTCACAAGTGGAAGACTTTGTGATGAAGATGGTAATGGACCAACTCCGAAGAGTACAATTAAATATAACTAAACAAAACAACGACAACAACAAAAACAAAAAAAATTTAAGATCTGGATATTGTATATGCTACTGGACTGTTGTCACACATACTGCAGCACGTACAACTACATACAGAGAACCTACACATCATAACCCGAAGTACCGGCCTGGAGATCAGTGCAGTTAAAACAAAAGTAGATGCAGACGTCATGGTCAGTATTGCCACATATATATGTTATTGTTAAGGGTATTTCATTTTGTCAGACATTTCGCCGTACTTTATTGATAAAACGTCAGACTCCTGTGGTATTGCCAAGGCACACCATGCCTTTACCAGGCCAGTATAGTGGAATGAAAACATTCACGTAAAGAAAACTTAACTCAAGTTCATCTTCAATATAGAGTCAGTGCTGCTCTATGGGGCATAGACCGTTAGGCACAAATAACTTGGAACAGAAACTTCAAGTCTTTGTTAATACTCGTCTCCGACAAATTCTAAACATAAGATGGCCAGACTGAATCTCCATCCATGAGTTATGGTTGAAAATACAATATGAATCCATATCCAACACCATTAGGGAACACGAGCAACGTATGCGCGCAGTGCTCGCTGCACTGTGCAAGCAATTCGGAGACGAGCAAAATTTAACGTTGGATTGAGCAAAAATTGACAATTCAGCTTAGGTGGCAGGGTCCAGTTTCGTAAATTGGCCCCTGGCAAATTTCTTAACTTAAGGGTATGGTGTGAGTTTTTGAGCTACTATTGTGTAATAATTAAAGATATGGATAAATTTGTGAACTAGGTGTTTCAGGCTTGTGTTGTTCTTGAAATTGATGTCAGACATGTACACTTTCCATAGTTACTCTGCAGTATGTTGATTGTGAAATACCAATAGTCGGCTAGGAAGAAGAGCTAGCCTCCCATAGCAGTAGACACGTGGGTTCAAGGCAAGTAGAATATCTCAAAAACGGCATGGATGACAACTATTATGAATTGCATCAAGCTATTTAGTAGACAATGTTTTTCAAAATTTTCACCTAGGAAAAGGCCTTGCGTTTGCACTGTGAGCACCACATGCTGTCAAAAATGGCCTTCGGATGTGAAAAATGCATGTATAAAATAGGTGTCGGGGTACATAAATATTTTATTCTAAGAACTTCAGTAGACTTGTCAGGTCATGTGTGTGATATGATTATGTTGCACTACATAATACCTATCCAGAAATATGTACCTTTTTGACCTCACTCGCGTATTATATTTTTAATGAATTTTTATATTAGGCAGGTGCATGCGACATTAAATTTGTCCATAAAAACTGGACCCTGCCCCCTTAGAGGGAACGTTGAGCACGAGTGGAGATTGATTGGATATATCCTGCGAATAGTATGGGCAGCCGTCGGCGCCAAAATTACATTAATGAAATGATCTAGTATAAAATCAAATGATTTAACTAGTTAATGAAATGATCAATCTGGATTCCAAATGATGTGGTGTCACATGAAATGATTTAACAAATAAAACCGAATGATGCATTTAAATTTCAAATGACGTGTTATTAAATGAAACGATGTAGATTGAAATGAAATGATTTAACCCATCAAACGGAATGATGAATTCAGATTCCAAATGATGTTGTGTGATATGAAATTATATAGCATGAAATGAAATGATTGAACCCCAAAAATGAAATAATGACTTAAGATTTCGAATGATGTGGCGTTAAATGAAATGATCTGGTATGAAATAAAATGATTTAAAGAACAAAATGGAATAATGATATATGCTTCCAAATGACGTGCTATAAAATGATGTAGTCTAAAATGAAATGATTGACTCAATAAATGAGATCATTAATTTAAATTCCAAATGATCTAGTATTAAATAAAATGATTTAATGAACAAAACGAATTGTCCCGTGTTTAAGAATTATAATTTATTTGTATTTTTTGGGGGGGCTCTATTTTTGGGGTCATTTACTGCTAATTCTCCCCTGTGGTATTTAATACGAATCACTCGTATGTGTCCTTATGTTAGACTCTTCTGTGTTAACCATTTCTTACTAGTTTGCAGGTTTATGTGGGCACGCTTTTCGGTCTTGTTTGGTGATGTAATCTTCACTTTAGGTAGTAATGCAAGTTGCACGGGCATTTGCTAAGTTTCCAAAAACAAAGGTGTCAAATCATGTGGTCTAGCTCTATTTAAGTCCACGTCTCGCACGCACTCGTTGGATTTCATGTTTTGACAAGGTATGTACACGTTAGTTTGTATTCCTTTATTGTATAACTAGTGGGTGAGTGATTTCGTATTTGATCATGTTACGTGTTTGTTACTACATTATTATGATAATTTTAAACTAATAGCATGGGAATAATTAGTTCATTTTCTATATCAATTGGAGCAATATTACTGTTCAAACTTATTTCAGCTTTGAATGCAGATGACTTTTGTTTGATCAGACTTAGGAACATGGACATTTTGAAAATATATTGATTAGGTTTGCTTAAACTTTATTTAATATTTTATTTCTTGATCCACTCAATGGATGTTGATATCAATCGTACGCGTCTCTACTGATCGCTTTCCTAACCCTAAGCGTAAAATAAATGTCTTTAAAGTTTAGATAATGTGGTCACTTCTTTTGAAAACGAATACTCTTGGAGGTGATTTGTCAATCGATAAATTTGATAAGGCTCGCATTCTTGTTTCAATGAAAAATGTGAATTTTATTTGGTCGATCGTACACTAGCTATTATTCAGCAGAAGAACAGGATGAAAATGTAAATGGAACCTTCATTACTCAAAACTTAATGAAGACTACGTATAACCAAAGAAGAAAACTAAGAACTTAAGAAAGATTAATGTTATTTTTTCAAGGGATGGGAATATCTCACTCAGGGAAACGGAAGGTGCAATATTGTACGTAAAATCAATATCATATATCTCATTATCGTCCTAATGCACAATACTTAATTAAAATCAATATCAGATATCTCATTATCGTCCTAATGCACAATACTTAATTAAAATCTCTTTTCTCGGATTCATAAGATGTTAGTAACCCTCCGTTGACCTAGTGGTCAGAGCTTCAGCTTCGGATACGAGAGGCCACGTGGGTTCCATTCCCGGCTATTCAAAATCCAAATCAAGACACAAATCTTAAATTGTGTACACAAGTTAAATATTTTCAATAATAATGTACACTTTACAAACTGGCAATTTTTTCAATATACAGTTCTTACTATTAGATATTATTGTCATCATTGAAAATACAAACAGTCTCATTACTTTATCAAATCTGAATAAATTATAATTTACAACGATATTGGGGGAACTGTATAAATTATGTTTTGTTTACCACTATTATTGTAATATTCGTTTTTACCTAATTAAGTATTCCCTTTTCTTTTTTTATGTTACTTTGTGTTTGTGTTATTCATTTATTTATTAATATTCATCACGGTTTTCGTTATAATCATGGTTTCCTTATTACGTATTACTTTTTCTTTCTTTCTATCTTAATCTTTACGTTTTCGTTACTTAGTTATAATCGTGCTTTTGTTGTTACTTATTTCTTTTTCTTTCTTTCTATTGCAATCTGTATGATTTCCTTGTATTTTCTTCCTATAATTCATTTATTCATTGCTGCTTACGTTTGTGGTAAGCATCGCTCACTATACATTGTATTAAGTAATAAGTCAGTTCTAATTCTAAGGTTTTCATACATCAACAGGTTAGGACAGCTCACTCTGTGCCTCTTGAGTGCACGGACGAGCTGTACCTATTGTGTAAAACATGCACAAGAACGACAGTTTAATCCTTTTTCTGGATATACCATGCTTAATTTAATAATACATGGAAAATATAAATATCCTT
This sequence comes from Unio delphinus, assembly GCA_029339505.1. Classification (NCBI taxonomy): domain Eukaryota; kingdom Metazoa; phylum Mollusca; class Bivalvia; order Unionida; family Unionidae; genus Unio; species Unio delphinus. The sequence goes on along the minus strand of JAQISU010000035.1, from coordinate 8,738,058 downwards.
AATATCCTTACATTAAATAGCAATGGCCTTAGAGCCAATACAAATCAAAAACTTTACGAGATGAAAAACTTGGTAATCTCGCATCGCATCGATCTTTTATTTCTACAAGAAACTCGTGTAGACAATGAAAGTCTTGCTTTGAAAATTCAACGAAATCTGCAATGCTTTAATGCAGTATGGAGTTATGGTTCAATTCGCTCTTGTGGTGTTGCAATTTTAAACTTTAATAGCAATATCCACTTTTCCAAATTTGATACAGACTTTGATGGAAGAATAGTTTGTTTATTTCACTTTCAACAATATACCATACCGGGTAATTAACATTTTTACCCCCACCCCTGATTTAGATAAAAGTTAATTTTTTAAATCACTGTACCAGTTATTAACGGGTCAACACAACACCATTTTAGCTGGTGATTTCAACTGTGTTTTAAATCGCAATTTAGATCGAATTGGTGAATTTAACAATTATAGCGATAATTCCATTACAACTTTAAAATCATTACTTTTTAATTTTCATTTAATTGACTCTTTTCGAAAATTAAATCCAAATTTGAAATTATATACTTGGTATAGAGACTCATACAATCCCTCTGTACCCGTACAAGCCAGTCGATTAGATAGATTTTACAGTTCAAAAAATATTGCAAAATTTACCATCGACACCCAGATTGTTCACTTTATTCAATCAGATCATGAAGCAGTAGTTTTAACTATAGTAGGTAACTCTTCATTGTCATATGGTACAGGTTACTGGAAATGTAACAATTCACATTTAAACCATACCATATTAAAAACTCTAGTTACAAACCTGATTAATAGAGAATTAAAATTTCATAATTTCTCATTAGAGTTTTGTGATATTTTAAAATCCAAAATTAAAAAAGAAATTATAAAATACTCTAAACAAATTTCCAGACTGAAATTTCATGAAATTAAATCATTAAAAAGAGAACACCATCTGTTACGACAGAGATATGATATTACTAATAATGAGGAACTTTCCCTCCAGTTACAAGAATTATGGTCAAACATTAAAGAACTACAGCACACTATGTACCAAGGTTCAATTATTAGAAGTAAGGCAACTATTTTAGACAACAATGAGAAACCTAGTCAATTCTTTTTTCAACTTGGAAATAGAAATGGCAATAAGAAAACTATCAACGAAATTGAACACGATAATGTGACCTACAACTCTAGTTCAGATATTTTACACTATTTTGAAACTTATTATACAGATTTATTTAAAGCTGAGGAAATCGACGATAACTTAGTTGATGAATTTTTAACTGATTTACCTCAGTTGACCCCAGACGATAACCAATTTCTTATTGGTCCGATTAAAAAGGAGGAAATTTGGAAATCCATCACAATGATGGATAACAATAAATCTCCAGGACCTGATAGTTTAACAAAAGAGTTTTATGTCGCCTTTTTTGACATTTTAGGTGACTCACTGTTTAAACTATATAATTTGATATTGGAATCAAACACTTTCTGATTCACAGAAAACCTCATATATCACGCTATTATGTAAAGACTCCCAAAATTCAAACCTCATGAAAAATTGGAGGCCTATTTCATTATTAAATTTAGATTATAAAATCTTATCGAAGATTATAACTGTTAGATTAAGTCATGTTATGTGCAAAATTATACACATGGATCAAACATGTGGAGTAAAAGGTCGTTCAATCTTTGATAATGGTCACTTAATTAGGAATATTAGTGACTATATTGAGCAAAAAGATTTACCGTGTGCATTTATAAGTTTAGACCAAGAAAAGGCATTTAATAGTGTTAATTATACATTTTTACATAACATTAGTATCTTTTGGGTTTCACCCTGATTTCATCAAATGGGTTTTCATTTTTTATAATGACATAAGTTCATCAGTCATAGTCAACAATTTTATTTCAAACCCATTTTCAATTTTAAGAGGAGTTAGTCAAGGTTGCAGTCTTTCACCCCTTCTATATGTAATGGTGTATGAACCTTTTGCTATAAAAATTCGTAATGATGCAGAAATTATTGGCATTTCTATTCTCGGTGCAGCAGAGGTCTGTAAAATCTCCCTTTTTGCGGATGATAGCACAGACTTTTGCTGCACGGATAATTCAATTAAGCAATACCTATTTTTGGCACATGGGTATGAGCTCGCCGCTGGTGCGAAAATAAATTATAGTAAAACCATGGGAAAATGGCGTTCCCGCAGTGATCACCCATTTGGCATTTCTTGGATTGATAAACAAAAAACAGTAGACTTTCTTTTCGGTCGTAATTTAAATAATGATGATCACTGGCATAATATTTTAAAGAAAATTACGAAAACACTATTACTATGGAAAAGTCGTCATTTATCATTAGTATCAAAATCTCATATAATTAATCTTTTGGCTTGTAGCCAACTTTGGTACACTGCAACCGTGACTGATCTTCCTAAACACTATCAAACCTTAATAAATAGAGCTCTATTCCAATTCTTGTGGAACTGTAAATTCGAGCCTCTTGCTAGGGCAGTTTGCATCAATGCCCTTCAAGATGGTGGTCTAAACATTACACAGTTGGAATGTAAGGTCAAAGCCTTACGTATCCAACATGTACAAAAACTTCTTGATGACGAATATTCAGCTAAACGGAAATTCTTTGCAAGGTATTGGATTGGTTTGCAATTAAGATCTTTCAACCCCACTTTAGGTCTCAATGTATATACTCGTACGTTATATACACCACCTTTCTATAAAAAGTGCATAACATATTTTAAAACTTTTCACGATAAAAATCCTACGATTACTTTTGGCAAAATTCCAACTAAATTAATTTATCAACGAGAACTGCAAAATTATCTTCAAAAACCTAAAGCCTTAAGACTATATGATCTCCACTTTCCTAGTATTTGGAGAAATTTACATAATAAATTTGTAGACCCTATCACCAGAGATGTGTTTTAAAACCATCCATGACATTCTGCCCGTAATTATAATGTTTTTAAAGAGAATTTCTAAATCAAAATTATGCACTTTTTGTCAAGGTATCGAAACGGTAGACCATTTGTTTTTTGAATGCAAACTCGTCTACCCTTTACAACATTTAGTTGTTAAATGTTTGAAACGACTATCCGAAAACTCTATCAATACCTTTTATACATTCCTTAAATTCTGACTTTTTCCGAAAGAGGCAACGATCCCGGAACCAGAATTCGAGGACACGTGCCTCCTTTTATGCGCTGAATACAAATACGCCATATGGATTAAACGTATACGTGCGTACTATTGTAAAGAAGTGGTAACTAGTAATACACTGTTATCCTTCTTTATCTCTCGAATTAAATGTAGAATCAGAGCAGATTATGTGCGATTAAATATTGTACACTTTATTGATAAATGGTGCTTAGCAGGATTTTTCTGCTCATTATTTAATTTTAAATTAGTTATAGACATCAGTCTATAACAATATTAAAACTTTCATAAATGTTAAAACTATCTATGCACCTTATATTATCATAAATCAATTATCTTGTTCGTATTTATAAATTATATTTAATGCATCATCCTTTGATTAATTAATTAATTTGAATTGTTTTTGTTGTTGTTCTACTTTGCATTTGAATTTTCGTTTCGTAATTGTTTATTATCTTGTTTACGTTTGCAAATTTAAATATGTTGCACCATTTGAATATTTCAGTCTTCCATTTAAAACTTCATTCATTTTATTAAGAATTTGTTTGAATTAATTTTCTTTGGATGCGGATGACTTGTTTGATCAGACTTAGGAACGTGGACATTTTAAAAATATATTGATTAGGTTTGCTTAAACTTTAATATTTTATTTCTTGATCCACCCAATTAATGGATGTTGATATCGATCGTACGCGACTCTACTGATCGCTTTCCTAACCCTAAGCGTAAAATAAGTCTCTTTAGATAATGTGGTCACTTCTTTTGAAAACAAATACTCTTGGAGGTGATTTGTCAATCGATAAATTTGATAGGGCTCGCATTCTTGTTTCAATGAAAAATGTGAATTTTTTTGGGGTCAATCGTACACGAGCTATTATTCAGCAGAAGAACAGAATGAAAATGTAAATGGAACCTTCATTACTCAAAATTTAATGAAGACTACGTATAACCAAAGAAGAAAACTAAGAACTTAAGAAAGATTAATGTTATTTTTTCAAGGGATGGGAATATCTCACTCAGGGAAACGGAAGGTGCAATATTGTACGTAAAATCAATATCAGATATCTCATTATCGTCCTAATGCACAATACTTAATTAAAATCAATATCAGATATCTCATAATCGTCCTAATGCACAATACTTAATTAAAATCAATATCAGATATCTCATTATCGTCCTAATGCACAATACTTAATTAAAATCAATATCAGATATCTCATTATCGTCCTAATGCACAATACTTAATTAAAATCAATATCAGATATCTCATTATCGTCCTAATGCACAATACTTAATTAAAATCTTTTCTCGGATTTATAAGATGTTAGTGACCCTCCGTTGACCTAGTGGTCAGAACTTGAGCCTCGGATACTAGAGGCCACGTGGGTTCGATTTCCGGCTATTCAAATTCCAAATCAAGACACAAATCATAAATTGTGTACACAAGTTAAATATTTTCAATAATAATGTACACTGTACAAACTGGCAATTTTTTCAATATACAGTTCTTACTAGTAGATATTCTTGTCATCATTGAGAATACAGTCTCATTACTTTATCAAATCTGAATAAATTATAATTTATAACGATATTGGGGGAACTGTTCTGTCTAATAAATAACGAAGGCTATTATTATAACCAACAACTCGTTTTCCATTCATGCATTCACTAAGGTGTGCCAACAAATTTTGAATAATCTAATTGTAATATTCAATGAATAATTCTAAAATATAAGTAGCAGCATGTGTGCTTGAGTACACACAACAATCTGATTTCTCGTCACATCTTCGGTATCTGATCGACTGGATTTTAAAATATGGCCCAAATACATATACATGTAACTGTTGACATGTAAGAGCATTTCCGTTAAAGCAGCAAGAGATTTTTTGAGTTAATTGGAAACTTGACTGAAAGTGAAAGACCATGCATATAACGCATTTAAGCGTATTCCTGTATGTTTATGAATGCAAATGTTTATGTGCAAGCATTTATACAAGCAGGTGTCTCTAGCTACTTTAATCTTGCCGTTGTCATCATTGGACTGTTTTCTTCTAAAGGTGTTTCTTTTTTTTACTTAATTTAGTTGAACTGTATTGAATTTATTCAGTATATTCATTTAACATTGTATCAATCATTTGTTCAATAAGTAAAATAATTACTTCACCAGTTGTTCGCCAAATTAAGCAACAAATCGTCTCAATCTCTAAAAACTTTCAAGCACGATCTCATCTTTTTTCTTTCGTTTGCACTTACTCTATGTACGATGTCAGTAACTATTTTACAATCGGAGTCGTACGAGTTTACTGTATGATATCTTCAGAGAATACATCCATTAAAGAACAGTTACAACATAATAAATCGCTAATAATAATGGATAAATCTATAATGCAGTAGAGAATCGGGATATTCAACAATCGCTTGATGTTTTGCGGTCAAGCAAAGAAAATCGACATCACAAAGTTTCAAAACACGTTTTATAAGCAATCACATGTAACTGTTTCAATGCCATTTATTAATAATCCATTCATTTTAATGTCACTATTACTAGCTTTTTTGTGGGGACACTAAAACAAGCTTAGAACCTATAAAAGGTAATTCAATTTCTTTACTTCATTTAAAAATTAGGAGCATCAAAAAAAAAAAAAACTACATTCCTTAGAAAACTTAGTGAAGTTTTTATGTTATACTTTAGTGAAACGCGTTTAAATTCTAGCTTTTGTATGGATTGTATAAAACGCGACGATTTTAAAATACCTTTGAGAAAAGATAAGAAACTGTCACAGACGGGGAGTGATATTAAATGTTAGATAATTTCCAATCGTCGGAACGATCTGAAAACTGGTCTGTCACGACATTGAACTAATGTGTATGGAAGTTACTTTACGTTCTCGTACATTATCATTAGGTTTAGGGTACATTTTAACCTACTCTACAACAAGGTTCGGAGAGAGTTTTGAAACTTCAGTTGATATCGCCACTGACAAGTATAAACATATTTTTACGGGGGACTATATCACTGACTGACTTGTACCTTTTACTTGAGTAAATTTAGTTACTTTAATGGCAAGGTACCTGGACGTTTCGCCCCATGGACGTTCCGGCCCAGGACATTTCGCCCCACATCAATGTGCAAAAATAAAAGTACTGCAGTATGGCAAATGAATAATATAAACAATAAATTAATTTTCTGATCAATTTTGTTACAAATTTACGAAAATAAAGAGGAAAACATTGTCTGATATAACGGCACGCTGAATGTAATGGGTAAGCAGATGACTTTCTTGGTGCTCACTATAAGGAGGTTAGTGTTAGGACTGTTTAGCCTGGTGTCAGGATAATGTGACTGGGTGGGACATCATGCTACATGTCTGCAGCATGATGCCCCAGTTTTAGACATCGCTATAAACTGCAATACTGCATACATCATAGCAATATGATTGGAAAATTGTTAAAGCTACATTAATATACATTATAGAAATACATTTGTTTTCAGTAAAATTCAGATACTGACTTAGTTTTATTTTGATCTGGGTTTCGTATTAAATTCAGTGGAGGTAACCAGACCATCTCAAATGCTTAAATATTGCCATATTGCAATATAATTTAAGTCACTAATTTATTCGTTAACAAGTGGAACTATTAATGTTGTTTGCTTATGTGTTGTGTCCAGAAAATCAAGAGTAGATACAGGAACATGGTAATAATATGGAAATTTGGGAACCATTTTTGAAATGGATGAAGCTAAAATAGATTATATAAAAGATTGGCTGGCAAGGAATGTTTGATAATTAAAGTTAGACTTGAGTATAAATAGACTTATCTTAGGTTTATAAATATTGTCATAGATTTAATTGGAGTTGGTTACCAACCTTAAATTTCGAACAAACGTTAGTGAAATTTAAATTAGTTGTTCTTAACCTTAGTCATAAATTGTGTTTTGGGGAACTTTAGGTAATTTATGCCATTTAAATCTCTTTTGAAGAAATACATTGACAGATATATGTACACATTGGCCTTTACTCGTTTATTGCATAGTATGACTAGGTATTAAATAATTTATTTAATTGTAGGTTGAAAAGAGATACATGACATTAGTAGGTTACCTCTTGATTAGCGATCTATATTTTCATGTAGTTTTTCTGAGTTGCTTAAATGAAACTCAAATATTTAAATGCTGTTTAAACTTTATTATTGGCATATTGGTGTAAATGACCTTGAAATTTATTTTAATATGCACTAGAAATATATTTTAATATGCACTAATGTGATCTTTGACAAGCAGATCTATGTGCTTTATTTACTTATGCATTGTGCTACTATTCCTGGGTTTGTCAAGAAAACGGAGGGTGGATATGTCTCACACATTGCTAATTGTATGGAAAAATGGGAACAAGCATTGAAATGGGTGAAGATAATGTAGAGTATGGGTTTGGATGGCCAGGATTAGTTAATGAAAGTTAAGATTTTAGTTAAAAATAATATTTTGAGAGCATATCCTGATCATAACTGATCAATATAATTGCCCTAGTAAAAATGAAAATGTGTAAGAGTTCAGGTTCCAATAGCTTTTCTGTTAAAATGTCTTAAGTTCTTTTGGAATGATTTTAGATATTTTCTGGTTTGTTAAATTGTCTTTGTATGGGAAATAAATTTCAGAAAAGGTTATAAAATAAAAATTATTTAACAAATTTGAGACAAATCTATTTTTAATACTATCAAAATAATAGCATCAGCATGTATTACAAATAGGATTATGAAGTATTACTGTACTTAATTCAGAGGCATAGCGATGATATTTTGCGCCCGGGGACGAACTATAAAATTGGCGCCCCAGCGATCTTGTGACCGATTTATTACCCTTGTTTACTTATTATAATGTAACGTTGTAAGCCTCATTTTGGCGCCCCTGTACCTTGGCGCCCTGGGACATATGTACCCCCCCCCCCCCTGCCCCCACCTCGCTACGTCTCTGACTTAATTAGAGACTATCAAACTGTTTTTATGGCTGGTAGATCTGTTTGTAAAAATATAAGGGCAGGAATGATTTAAACTGAATAGTATAACATTCCAGGTATGTTGCTGCAGATTGGCTCTGTTGAAGAGTTTTATTGGACCTGCTATTGGACCTGTTATCTTCATTCTATACACTCAGCCGCTCTCAAGTTTCATAGAGCATCACCCAGCTTCTCACCAGTTGTACAATAATGACACCCAAAGATACAAATCTAGTCACCCAACTGAAGTTGATTCTACTATCCAAAGAGTAAAGAGGTGCATTTCTGATGTGAAATCATGGATAACATGTATCATGCTTCAGATGAATGATGATAAAACTGAGGCTATTCTGATCACAATACAGACTCTCTTTAACATCTTTTATCATAGACTATAAATATCAGCAACACAACTTTAAATTCAGTCAGTATGATATCTAGGTGATAATCTAGACAGACTTTCCCATTGCACCAACAGGTCATGATGAGCATATGCATGGCTGCATATCTTGAACTGAGACGCATCAGTTCCATTCGCAAATATATTTCAGTTGATGCCACTAAAACACTTGTGTGTTCATTAGTACTTTCAAGACTGGACTATTGTAACTCAATTCTGTCTAGTTTGTCACAATATCTACTCCAGAAACTTCAAAAAGTTCCAAACTCGGCTGCTCGGATCATCCTTTGACTACCACAATCAGAGCACACCTCCCCATTGTTATGTACCCTACACTGGCTATCCATTAGATATAGAATCAAACATAAAATTTGTTATGTGCTATGTTTCACTGACGGATTCCAGTCCAACAAACCTATGAGGCCTCACCCATGTATATTTTTTTCCCCATTAAAACTTGTTTTTAAAAGAACAATTTGGTTGACATTTAGCCACCTAAGTTTTGTGACAGTATAATAGATGTAAAACATTGTTAAGAACATTATATTCTACAATATTAACGAATATTTACTATAATAAGCTAATACAAACCAGATATTAATTCTGTGTTTTAAAATAATCATTGCTCTTAAAATTAACTTCATTGTACATGTATATTGTAAGAAGCTGGTTGAAAATGTTGAGGATAACCAGTGTCACAATATGCAATGTATAGTTTTAATTAGGAACTGTCGGAAACCATATTTGTTCCTATTTTCAACTATGGTGAGAAAGAGGCATCAGAGTGGCTAGGATGTACATGTTTGGAAGTTTGACATTTCTGATATGTACAATGCATTCGATTGAACCCAGGCTAAGTGAATTGTAGAATACGGGCCACAGTGAAAACTTTTGTGACATTGTAGTTCTTGAGATACAACCCTATTTCCAAACTTCACAATTTATAGGATAGGTACAATTGTGGTTTTTAAAGAGGTGCCAGATATCCTATTTGGTCATGAAGCAGGAGGTCGTGGGTTCAATATAAAGCCAAGTCATGCCAAACACTTGTACAAATCATAACAGCTGCTTCACTTAATGGCACTCAGCATTAAGATGTTTGAATTAGGACTGATTGTCCATGTGTCGGTTAATGTGATTAGTTAGAACGCCATGCTACATGACTGAAACATTGTAAAGCTACATTAAAAAACCAAATCGCACACACAGTTGGTCTTGAAGTAAAACAAAACTTGAAGGTTACAAAAATGATATGTATATCACAATGACCTTTTGCTGAAAAGGTGGGGCACTAATAATGCATTCAACCATCTTAGATTCCGCATGAAATAATTCTTGATAAATGAGCTAAAACCCAAAACTTAACATTATGAAACCTAAAATTCTGGGTCATAGTGACCTAATTTGTGGTAACATTGTTATTAACATCAACTTTTCATCAGATGGCACATTGATGTTATCAGTGATATTTCCTTATCACATTGGTATTCTTCTTACATTACATTATTATCTTGTACATGTCAAATTATTTTTAGCATTAGGAAGTCAAAATAGTAATTATGCAATTCTAAGGCAGATGTTTTTTCTCAAAATTATAAAAAGAAACAATCTGATCCCATAAAGCTTGTGACATAGATTTTCACATCAGTTTTTAAAAACATGACTCAAATGTAGGTTTTACTAATCTTCTATACTCTTCTAACAGTTCTCAGTGTAATATTACCATTTTTGTACATTTATTTTTCAGTTTCTTGATCAGTGATTGAAATCCTCCCTTGGTGCTTGCCGTCACTCTGTTCTTTCAGTACTAAGTTACAGCTTGAACCTACGGATGTTTGAAACTGTAACAACGATGGTCATACCCCTCCGGAATTACCACCGATGTTACAGTGGTGTGCCTAGTACAGTTGTGACAAGATCAATGACTAGGAAGTTGGAAACTGAGGTATGTAGCTTGAAATCATATTGACTGTAGTATTGATTTTATCTTCATTATAAATGTTAACTTGTTTGGAAGTATTGATTATATCTTCACTGTAAATGTTGACATGTTTGGTAAATATCTTGATAATACATACTGGAGTCCCATGACCGAACATGTGGGCTTAAAATATTGTATATAACATTTTGTCATCTCCGTCCAAATATAGAGGAAGCAAATTAATTTATGTAATTGTTTCAAAGATCAGAAATTAAAAGGTACTAATTTCTTAAGATCCAAATGCATAACCTATAGTTTTAAAAAAAGTATTCTGGAAAATGAATTACCAAAAGCTTGTTTATTTATCTTTATTTATAATAAAAGTTCAAGCACATAGTTCAAGCAATTATCATTTAGATTTATTAATCATTTCAAATCCCCAAAGCAGGATCCCTATCTTTCATAACCCACACTAGACCAGCAATGTGTACAAATATGTCTGGGACATGTATGATTATTGGTAATTTGTCATTTCCAGCAAATGCTTTGAAGAAAAAAACTTTCAGAAATTGAATTTTACAACAGTTCTGCACTAAAATTTGATATACATGTATTAAATTCTTACTTTTTGCCATGCCTCAGAGCAATGTTAGCTGATGTTTGGACATTTGCTACTGGTAACTAACAAGATATAAAAAGTGTCAAATAAGCTGCAACCAAGAGGAAATGTTGCAGAAAGTTCATGCAGATTATGCCCATCACCAAAATATCATGCAATCTTTTCAAACTTGGTATATTCTGGCTAAAATACACCCAGATGTTTAGTAGGAACATTTTAATGAAAATCACGTTAAGAGTTTCATCCTAAAACTTTCTACTTGTTAGTCTTGCTTTGGAGCATTTTGTGCTTTTTTCCAGGTTATCTAAGTTGACTTGAGGTATAAGAGTAAAGGCTTCTTTAAATACTATTCTCACTTGGATATTGTCAGCATCTTATGTAAACATTGCATACAAGTGGGTAGATAATTATGTTCTGGACTGTAAGGACATCTTAAGTGATAATGATTGAAATTTTGTGCTTCAGCCATGCATTTGGATTTTAATATTTTTTAGAGCTACACAAGTTAGTGTGTCAATCTATCATGAGCAGTATTGAACAGTTAGACAACAAACACAGGCTAGGTCAGTGTGACACTCCAGTGACCTGCAATAATTTTATCTCAGTTTCTTTGACACCTTTGCCTGCAGAATCATGCTAGCCTTTTATAACCTTTTGGTAAACAAATCTGAGATTTTATTTAGTAAGTTAATTAAGAGCACAGTCTAAAACTTGTAGGGAGATTAAGAATGGCCTGCAGTCATAGAACTTTTTTGTGATGAAGTGTGTGTGAGAGAATAACAAGAGTAAGGAGGAAAGTAAGAATTTGAGCATAATGAATAACACTGAAAACGATTTGTTGATGCAGGCCACATAAGTGACAATTGTATTGAAAATAATAATATATTCATATGATCTAACATGCATAAGGTTATTTACAAAATTACTTTAACATAGTATGTGATAAACTACATAGTTTAAATTCATACCTGAATGTAAATTTGTAACCATCAAACCAAAAAACAATCCATTTGGGAGCTGAGACCGCCATAACACAGGAACCATGCAAGTCACTCATTTTGCACGAGGCCTGTGCAGCCCCAAAACGGACAGTGGCTTGCATCAACCGTGCCTTTCTCAGTCTGCTCCCCGACATTTGTGACTCCCACATGAGAATGATAGAAGTGCCAACTGTGAAGATTGCACCTAGTGAACAAATATCAATGCTGTTATATTCATGTTTAAGTTCTATTGTTCTTGACTTCAGCTGAGGTTTCATCGTGTGTACTTTTCCTGTCATATTTATCAGCAGTGAACCCACTTGCTATTCTGATGTCATTATACAGTGTGAACCCACTAGACCTGAAATGGAAAGAAATGTTTGCGCGAGTATTTATGTGACATGAAAATAATGTGTTATAACATATCTATATAATGTAGGGATTAGTGGTGAACCTGATATTTACCCAGGTTATGATTATGATGGAAAATGTACTTGAAGGTGGATTTTAAACAAAATGTAACTGAGAACACCCGATACCTCTTTGTGTGCAAACTTAACTGAAACCCCAAATGAAATTAGAGGTTGGAGTGACGTTCAGAACATCTAATATATCATTTGAAAGCATCCGATTTCCATCGCCCTAATTGACTAATCTGACTATCGGACAAGCCCTGCGCAGCAGCAGTTGTTGCTGCTCCGATTCTAAAGCTATGACTCTTGAAGCATTTTGGATCAAATCTGCAGAACTGCAGAGCGAGTTTTAGCTGTGCATTGAATTCTGCCCGAGTTATAGGTGTGTTTCAAGGATACATGAATATTGGGCCTGGACCCACACCTCGCGTTTGGATGTATCGCTGGAGATTTGAGACCGGACACAGGGCAGTATTATTGTTTGTTTTTTTTGTTTTTTTTATTTTTAAAGCTAAATGGAAGTCAAAGGACACTATTGGCTAAGCTTCAATAACTGTTTCATTGGGAAGTCTTACATCCATCTTGATTGTATCCAGTTCATAGCCCAAAAAGGTCAGTGTTGTACTGGGAAGAAATGTTTTTTCCTCAGACATGGGAACCCCAATATCTGCATAAAGAATTAAGAATTGGTTATAGTTTGATTCCAACAGAAGGAAGTCATCTAAAACATGTACATGTACCATGTGACCAATGCCTAATTTGTCCCGCCACCCACTGTAATGCAGTGCTTAAATATTCAAAACATTTACAACTGGAGCTACAGCCCATGGGAAGGCACTTGTCATAATAATATAGGTCATTCCAAGAGAAGCCAAACATATGATACTGAGTCGGGCAGAGTGGAACAATTCTGAAGGCACTAGCTATGTCAGGTTTTGCCATAACAAGCCAAGTGGTGATATCTGAAATAGCCAGAAAGGGTGGCTCTTGAAAGGCCCTACAAACCTGCCAGCCGCAAGTTTTTTGTCTATTTTGTCTTGCATGATCTCTGGGTTTTGTATGGCTGATTTCAGATTATGTGATTGAAATGGGGACAGAGAACCCTCGTGCCCCACTTTTAATCCAAATGTAAACCCATGTATTAAAATTTGTATCATGGCAGTGTTGTACCCTTTCAACCAATGTTGTAACCTTTCAGCTTTAACAGTAGTAGGAAGCTTACTGTTTACCAAATATATTATGGGGAACCCCTATTATGTAGAACAGAGTGGCTTGCCAGGAACAAGTCCCAAAAGGATCAGGTACGGGACCTGACCCAGTGCCTCCACAATGGCACACTATGGTTGTTTACGAAAAACAAAGGAACAGGTACGGGACCTGGCCTGATATCTCCCTTTGTGGGCAGATACAAATAAAATTGAAAGCAAAATTAGTACAAGAGCTAACCTAGCCTAGCTATCGTTGAATGATTGTGCGTTATTTTATAACATGCATTGATAAGAGCTCCCCGAAGTGACTTATAAAGGTGCCACTGTCCTTTAGGGGACAAATGAATGCCATCTGAGCGAAACTTCTCCCTCACATGAGGCATATCGAAGGCAAATTTGCGGGCCGCACGATTCACCCAAAACCACCCAAAACATGTCCAAAACTGCCCAAATCCACAAAAAACATGATGCCAATCATACTCATAATCACAAGAAAATATTGGATACAGTATTAATTTATTGAAACAGACTGCCTTTATTATTTTATTTATTGGAAGTAAACATTGAAACAAGGGAGACAAATGTTACTATCTATATTCATCACCAATCAGAACTGAACTATATATATTCTGGACAAAATCAAATACAATAAACAAAGTAGCATGTAATGGAATGTAAAAAAAATGTATTTCGTTGCATTTTTTAATTCTCCTATGTTGAATCATTTGAAGTAAATAATTGCTTATCAGTGCCATAACTGTCAAATGCGATTAATACAACATTACAATACAACGAACAACTGAAAGTACCACATTATTTCTTTATAATAGATTTTAGATTTCTATTACATGTAATGTCTCACTGGCGATAAAAAATGTATAAATATGTACTAAGATTATTTTTCCATGTCTAATCAAACAGTTTGAAAACATGAAATGTGTATCAACAGTAAACTAATGAAGTTCAACTCGATTGTATTTTGCATATTTTAAAGCAAAGCATTAATAAAATCAAAATAATGCATGTAATGTATGCAACAAATTCAACAAAAATTATAAACATTGCAAAGACTTTTACATGAAATTAGTTTTAAAAAAGTGTAACAATGGAAATGCGTTGCTATGTCTTGACAGAACAAATTGTATCGCCATTTCTTTTGCGATGTTAGTTCAGACTTTGCGTGCTTTCTTTGCCCAGGTTTTCATCCTGCATCTATGTTCGGCCAGATCCATTTGAATTTTCCATTGGATGAATGATATAATTAGAAGTATTGTAATTTAGCTGCTTTTGTAAAAACTGTGTAAATATTCTTGTCTTTTCTGCTGATGCTTTTGTGCGCCAAATCGTTTCATCAAAAATATATGCACAAGAAGGACCAAATAATTTATAATTGCCAGAACCATATAGTGCGCGACGCAAATCTATTAACTGACCTTGAGTTACACTATATAACCTGTTAATTAATTCGGGAATCTTGTGTTGTTTCCAATCAGCAACCTGCTTAAGTTTATTATTGATAGATTCTGAGTTGTTGTCTGTCCAAAGACTCGTGATAGTTTTGTTTTTTAGTGGTTTATACACACATTTTAATTTATTTGACATATGAATTTTTTGAAGTACTGTGCAACATTTGGATAGTGTTTTAAATACATTGTCAGATCTTCTCGTTTAGAAAACTCAGCGTCATCTTGACTAAATATTAGACCACTGTCTTCATTGAAGAGCATACGAAATATAGATTTTGTGACAAGATCGTCACATCCATGCTAATGCAAAGAGTGCCGAATGTTGTCTTTAATATGATTAGTACACTATAAATATTCTGCATTACAAAAGTTAGATCTTAGAGCATTTATCAAAGCTTTCTCATCGTCCGTACCAAATATAAACTTATCATCTCCAATTTTGTCGCGAATATTTGAAAAGAATTTGTAGTATGTGTTTTCATCTGACTTCCAATGAAGACATAGTGGACCTAAGAAAATAGGGTACTGGTTAGTTTTTCTGTTGATAACGCTTCTATTTTTGTATGACATGGCAGTTACAAAAACCTTACCCAAGTTAAAAGTTTGGTCTATTCCAATCACGCTTTTATCATGTCCTGAACAATTTTTTATCAAGTCTAAAATTTGTTCAGTAGAATACAGTACAATGACAGGGCTTTTTCTTTTTGTCAGAATCACTTCCTGAACATATTCATTTATGTGAAGCTCACCTAAAATTTCTAATAAATCATCTGCTAAATTTTTTTCCCTGGTTCAGATGTTTTGATTTTCTTTTATCTATAAATTTTGTCTTGAATTTGCCTCGAAGATTTTGGCGCAGTAAAGCTATCTACCTTATTCATCTGCAAATATCTATCTGTAGCCTTTGTCTCTCGTATATCATGTACAGCTTCTCTTAAAATGCATGGATTGGTTCGCCTATACGGCTCATTACGCTTGCTGTTTCCATGTGGTTGATTAATTTGTAATAACCTTTCCCCGCAGTATTCTACCACAGCAAGTTTTGGGATAAAACTGAATTGACTGGGTGCCTTAATTATAGTTGTTACACGTTTTTTTAAATTTTTCATCTCCTTTAAGCTTTGTGTAATATCGGTGGAATGAAAGTACTTCTTTAGGTTATGGTTCAATTGGAATATATATATATATAATATTCTTATTTTGTACTTGTTTCATACATATCAAATTGTTTTTTTTATATAAACCGGACGCAGTCTATTTTCCGATTCAAGCAAAAACGTCTGGTTTACAGTAGTTCTCGCATGCGTGCTCCATACACCACAATCGTCGGGAAATTCATGTTTGCCTTTATGGCTATTACCAGTTATGTCTATTACAAAATGGGGGTATATCAGTTGGAGAATTGTTAGTGTTAGTGAAAGTTGATAAAATGTCTTTGTTGCTTAAAAATTTACCATTTTGCTTCAATTGATTAATGCAACCTTCATTGTTTTCATAATTATAAACTTCATTTTCGTGGTGATCTGTATCATTCTCGTTCTCCATAGGCACATTATGGCTAGAAATATCACTGTCTATTGTATCTATGTAATTATCAGCATATTCTTTGACATAATCATCTCCGACACCAACACAGGTTCTAATTAGATGTTGGATATCTTGATTTCAAGCTCGGCCTATTCTCACACTGATGTAAAGTACAACTAAACTATTTGGCAACTCACTAATTACACAGATACTTAATACTTCATTTTAGAAGTAATAAGATATTAAACTGATTGGACTATGTCTTTAACTAGAGTGAAACAATTTGAAAAACTAGCTTTCCTAAACCAGGTGCCTGCCTGCTTTGCCGTGACCCGATACGTTACTCTAAGGAGAGACTGCCATTTAACGTGGGTGCCGGGGAGACTGCGACAACACAGCCTAGTGTAGTCAAAGTTACCTTTGGTCCCGACCAATCAAATAGCCCGACCTTCGGGCATTAACTGGTCGCGAAAGCACATAGTTGCGCATGCGACCTTAATTCATATTTTTAAAAAAAAATCATCTCTATCAGCATCATAACAATAAGTACTGTTACCATCCTCGGACCCATTGAACGATAGTTGACGAACTTTTAATGGTAGTTGCTTGTGTGATTGTGTGGCTCCATCATCGTAATTGTTGTCATCATCAGCTAGGTCATCTTCATGAAAGCAATCGCTCTCACAGGCAGACGATCCAGAAGACGCTATTTTGCGTTTTGTACTTTGTTGTCGATTCGTATTTAGTCCACGTTCAGTAACGTCCGTGACTGCCGCAAGTGGTTGACGTTGTAATACACATTTGGGTTCCGGTATTTTTCCAGTTGAATACCACAATACTGTCCATGGTGAAGCGGACTCGAGCGGATTGCTTGGATAAAAGATTTTGTTGAGGTAGATCCGGGCACCATCTTTCTCACCATTAACATTTGGGTATATGCTTCTTATTGGGCGCATGATGACATCACTAAAGGCTAGTAAATGCCAAGCATTTGAAAAAGCTCCACTTGTACCATCATCAAAACATGCTTCATCGTAGTCGCTGGATACCAAGTATAATTCATTGCTAATTGGGTGATTCATATATGCACCCATGTTTTTCACCAACTGTATACATGTTAGATATCTCAATTGAGTTGCAAGAGATTCATTGCCAAGGAGTAGGATAAAAATAGCATTATACAGGCAGTTCCCATCACCTGTGGTTGTTATGGGATTACCATATACATCGTCGACGTAGTTGGCCATGATATATGCAGCGATGGAATCAGCACTTGGGAAGTCTGTATGCTGCTTCACAGGAATAGATAGCCGGGGCTTAAAAAGCAGTTCTCTATCAACAGCAGCGGTCAATTTATTTAGGTCTTTTGATCTTGCATCCTTTAAACGATATATTATACAAGTTAAATTACAATCGATATTGTTCTGTCAATTATGATTTGAAGGTGAGATAAGGCTCGAATTTTCCTATAAAGTACTCTAATTCAAGTAACCCACACATTCACATATTTCTGATGGTGTTTTATAATAATTAATGCAGCTATAAATGTGTTGTTTTTTTAAAAATAGTAATGGCAGCAGACATCGCAGACATGATCCGATTTAAGTTACGGTGTATACAGAATATAAATATCATAATTTAATTACTTCATTTGGCTATTTAATTCTGCTGATGATCCCTCGGCGTGTTGGAAACGGTTAATACTATACTGCTCTAGTTTAGCGTGCTTACGAGCACGGACAGAAGGCTTACAAAGAAAATATACACTGTTATCAATTAAAGAATATGATATCCGAATAATGTTTCACACTTTAACACGTATACAACAATATTACACTGCAACATCTATGTTTAACGACACAAAAGTTGTGAATACACCACTAAACACCTTAGCGTTAACTATACTTAGCATTAATAATTGGATTATTAAAATTGTAACTGAGCCTATGTAATTACATAACGAATATATGATAATGAATGTTAATAAATATTTAATTGACCTATAATTTCAAAGAATACACTTACAAAAATATGATATAAAATATATTCTATAATCAGTCGATTTTGAAATTGCTGAATTGGTAAAAGTGTACATAATTTTTTCCCATTCCAACAATAAACAAATATAATGTTTAAAAACACTACATGAGATGGCTCATATTTGTGTTGATTTTATTTCGACTAGAAACATGCTAATAACTTTATGATGTAAATTTACTAGGCAAAAACTCGTTTTACAGTTTGTTATTATGCGTGCTAAAAAGTTGTACTTTTAATATATGGTATAAATCAAGTTGTTCCACTGTTTTCATTTTCATATTTCACCTGGTCTGAATCAACCGGTAATATGGACCGTATCAGCCATGGTACGAATAAGCCTTGATGCAATCTATCAGCAATCATCATTTTCTTGTGATGTACGTTAACATAAATAAATCGTATAGTTGTTATAAAGAGATAGTTCTCTTAACACAAGATTATTTCCCATACATGCTTGACAAATCATTGAGAGCTGTAAAGATACATGTTTAAAACACATATATTTTAATTACTGTGTTCTGTTCGGTCCATCGGCTTCTTTAATTCTTGGGGACCACGTTATTGCTAATGGAGACAATATATCTGGTAGCTATGTGATGACACAAACAATTTACATTTAAAGGTGTTTTAGAGATATATTGCTGTTAAAAAATTGAACCATTAACAACCGTTAATTAAAAATGAAAATTTACTCACCGTCCCGAGACGTTGCAGTGCACTGACAAAGTCAAACCTGGATCCATTCAAAGAACGACAGGAGGTACATATATAATCCAACTCCAATTCTCCCCATTGTCTTAGCTCTTCGTCACTCATGGACTGACACTGTCTATGATACCAATTAGTACACGTAATACAGTAAACACACTCAAATGCACAAGTTGCACTACAACTGCCACAAGGATATTTATTGGCGTGCTTTGGACCCATTTTGCACAATTAAATTACAATAACGATATATTTATCATGTAGCAAATTATACTCGTTGAAGCATAAATTCAGAAATGATAAAAATTGCTATTGCGAACTTTATATATATACCATATAAAACAATTACAAAACAATCTCACCATTCACATTAATGTTAGAGTATCCTACCTTTTATTTATTCACTTCTTTGATTTGTACTGCCATCTGTAACTTCCGTGGAAAGCCGCTTTGTCAAGGCATGTATTAGAATAAGAGTTTGCTGCCTTGTGCATTGTTTGCCTTAAAACTATAGAAATTACAAAATAATTCACCATTCTCATTCATTGTACAACACCCGATTTTTATCTACTCACTAATTAGATTTGTACCGCCATCTGTAACTTCCGTGTACCGCCGCTTTGTCAAAGGATGTATTCGAATCATAGTTTGCTGCATATACATTGTTTGACTTAGACTATAGAAATTACAAAATAATTCACCATTCGCTCATTCATTGTAGAACACTATGCTTATCTACTCACTAATTTGATTTGTACCGCCATCTGTAACATATGTGGACCGCCGCTTTGTCACTTCATTCACTCAACGTTTCTGCCTTACATTTATATGTATGTATTTATAGATCTTCACATGTCTCGCACCAATGAATTACATGCGAAGAAGACTGCTCTATCATTAGAAAATAATGAATAGGCACTTAGTTTCTCTTCAAGTTAAAAATAAAAAATCAGTACCATTATATGATTTCAAAATTTTATTTTTATTTAAGATGTCAAGAAGAAACATAATAGACTGCTATAGCTTTTAGCGACAACATAATGTTAATAAAGACAATAATGAATACATGTCAACTTGTACAATATCGTGCATATATTACTGTTGTCATTCTCATTGATTCACAATGAGGCAGTTTGTATATTTCATTTTATTTACATCATGTTTTTGTGGTTTTGGGTAGTCTCCCTTTTGTAATTTCCATACGATGTAAATAATGCGGCATAATTAGTCGTCGGTTTCAACAAGATAGTAATATTTCCAATGTTTTCTTGTGGTTTTGAGTATATTTCATTTTATTTACATGTCTTTTGTGGATTTGGGCAGGTTTTAGGTGGTTTTGGGTGGTGAATCGTGCGGCCACAAATTTGCTATTATGGTCCCAAAATGTTAAATAAGGATAAGCCGACACTTCAGATCGCACAATATCACTGACCTCCTTTGCGAAGTGACAGTACATCTCCTTATAGTTTTTATCTGCTGCTTCATTGTTATGGTTTAGTATTCCCGCGACCCCAACTTGGTGTAACGTTGCCGGGAATCTAGGCATAAACTGAATAGTGGAGAACTCAACCAATGGAGAACTCGCCTTGGGAGAACTCATCCTAGGTGTTAGGAGAAGTTGTCCCATAGTGGTCGGAGAAGTCGTCCCACTTTGTTTGGAGAAGTCGCCCCAAGGATAATATATAATAATTCTGAGATTTTGCCACATGGTTGTCAAGGCTTCATTTATTGTTGCTATTCAACTTAGTAACATATTAAATCTATAAAATTTGCATTGATCAACTTCACTTATGTACTTAACGAAACATAAGTGTTTTTCTGTCCCTTTCGCTCTGCACTTTAAATGATTATATGCGTTGTTTTTTTTGAAAAATAAGAGGATGTAAGCATGATGGTATGTCTGCAGTTTTAGATATAAAATGGTGCCAACATGATAACCTAAGTCATCCTAAGATGACGTTATGACATTGACTTTTATAACCCAAAATCGACTGAATTGGCACTGACCGTCAATAAGCCAAAGTGTTATTTTTTCTCTCTCTAACTGAGCAATTTAATCTGATTTTTCATTGAGATTTGCAAACCATTAACAAATGATACTTGAACTCAATAAACAAAAACATTATTGATGTCTACACAAGAAATGCGGTCGCTATCGAGTTAATCATCATGGCTAATGCGCAGAATTCGGAAGGTTTCCGAAAGATCAGTCATACTACATCATTTAGTGTATTTTGTCGGTGTTCGTAATTTTATTATTTCTCAATAATAACAAACTTTTTCAAGTTAAAAGAAAAGTTTAAAAAACATTTCACTACTAAATTTCCGATGTAAAATAAACATGATTACGTTATTTATTAATATATAATAACACCGTGATCACGCATACTAGACACAAATTAACTAATGAGGCACAAATCAATGTCGCTGACACGTTAACTCATTATAAACGTTTCTTTCCTAAATGCATACATTTTTGCTATATCAATATACGTCTATCATTCCAAAAAGGTCGTGATACATATGTAACACTTTTTATGAACAGGCGATTTGTTTTGTAAAAGAAGAGGTTTTGTGAGTATAAAAGGCGCTCAAAATTGACTTGTACGTTTTATTATAAATAATACAACCAAATAAAAGGTTATTGTTGATGCATACCATTTTTTTTAAAGTGCCTTATGTTGTGATATTCATTGGTTATAAAATATCGGCATGAAAGACAATTCGCTTAGGTAGTTATAATTGGTGTTAAACTGTGTTGAAATATTAGATGAAAACTGCGGATCTCTATAATTTTATATACGAAAGCGATGATTATTCATAGTAATTTCTCTTATATTTGCACATCGTGAACACCGGTGTATGTTACATTTAGATGACGAAAATGTTCTTTTTTCTTTTTCTTTTGTCTGTTTAGTACTAATAAAAAAATCTTTTTTAAGCGATAATTGATTTATTTTTGTTAAGTGTTTTTACACTGGTAAATAGATAAATTTATTTGATAAATTTAGGAGACTTAAATTTATTAATTATACGACGTAGATTAGATCATGAAGGATTCGATCGTATTCTGAAAGGATTTACATCTCTCTATATTGTACATACTGCTTTGTTTAAAGTCCAGTGTTGAGTAATATTACAGGCTTTGTTCAGCGCAGAATCAATTATATGTGAAGGATAATTCCTGTTTTATAAATATATTTGGAATTTATTCAACGAATTTTATAATTGACAATCATCTGAAATAATATGTCCGTATCTTTTCGATTCGCTATGTGACCGTTTTTACATGACATGGGGTGACATGAGGATTATTCCACATATTGGTGGATATTAGTTTCCTTGATATGAATATTTGCAGAGATAGTGTTATCAATATTTTATATCGCATTTACATCTGAAAATGAAACGTGCTTACTAGATGCAGTATAAGTAAATTTAATTGTCTGGTGAAAATGATTTAGGCGATCAATACAATTTTACAGTTCTTCGGTTGACTGCTTCCAGATATAAATATGTCATCGACAAATCTAAGCCAAAGGGATGAATTAAACTTTTCGTTTTGAAGAAAGTCCTTTTCAAATTTACCCATGAAAGGAAAGCGTATAAAGGAGCCATATTAATACACATTGCGGTACCAATTATGTGTATGTATTTCGTATTATTACATTGAAAATAATTATTTTCCAAGATAAGTTTTAATATTATATAAATATCTTCACAAGATAGTGGGCTATTATTAGGATTGTAATCAAAAACATTTGTACATGCTTCAATACCAGCTGCATGCGGAAAGTTGGTATATAGTGATGTTACATCTAATAATACCAGGATTGAAATTAACAGATAGCTGTGGAATAGACTTTATGTAGAATTGATGTGTACACATGCTAGAGGGAAAGTATCAGATTCTTCATATACGGATTTTTTGTGTGTAGCCATCTCATTAATGCATGTTGAAATTTGTTATTTAATTTCTATTGACGGATCTTCGCTAATATGTCTGTAATAGTTTTCGTCATTTAATTGACGTTCAACTTATTTAAAATAATCTTCTTGATTCATAATACTGACAGTTTTTGACTAATCATCCTTTTTAATCACTATACTGTCATAAATTCATTAGATTATTTAAAGACTGAATATAGTCTTAGAAATATTACTATGATATTGTTTTTATGATTACAGTTAATATCTCTTGTGATCGCGTATAAAAAAATCTAAAAATGAACCACGTAAAAGATGTTTTAATTCTGCTATAAAAAGGTTATCTGGGTTTGAGGGCGACTTCTCCAGACGAAGTGGGGCAACTTTTCCAACCACTCAGGGGCGACTTTTCCATATACGTTGGGGCGAGTTCTCCCAGGGCGAGTTCTCCATGGGGCGAGTTCACTGCATACCGCATAAGCTGACACAGAATGATCTGTTTAACCTTATATTTCCTATGTAAAAGCGTAGCCAATGCGACCATCTTGTGTGCAATTACTCTGGCGATGTCTCTGCGTTTACATCGTTGTCCCCAATCAGAAGAATTACAATATCGGGGTTTCTTAAGCGGACTTCATTCATGTCAAGGCGTAAATACTTATCGATTGTGTGCCCACCGATACCCTTCATGTTTACCGTACAAACTTCCGTTACATTAAAGTCGGACTTAGTCTAAGATCCTTCCCGGACCTCAAATACCGATCTAACCATTTACAAAGTGAATGGCCCATCATAATTGCTTTTGTCATTGTCTTTCCAAAAATTAAACGATGGCTATGTACATAAAGAAAATTCTAATAACCTCCTTCTTTCCCAAGTGCGAGCAAGAAAATGATCCTCACAATTATGAGAAATAATTGTGCAAAAATTCCCCAAAAAACAACAGGAACATTTAAAAGGATCGTAAGGAAAAAGAAGAAAAATGTAAAATTTATGATCTCTAAATATACTACCTGTATCTCCAAGAATTCTTTGCAAGTGACGCTAAGGATGCTGGCCCATATATTCATACTCTTTAACTATCTTCCATCGGCTGAACGAGTCATGTGACCTCATTCCTGGGTTCAGCTGCCCCCCCCCCCCCCACAATGGTCAATATTGCACTAGTGCAAATAGTTTTAAAGTACTAAACAGCATTAACAACCAAATGTTTAAAACAGAAGTATCCAGAGAAGTCGTCTGGCAAATACATAAACATAGCCATTTTTATATTCATTGTCATGAAGTCACCATATTTTGAATATGAAATATTAAAACACATTATCTTGTCCTTGGTTAATTATCTAAAAAAAGCATGTACAGTTTGGTCAAGTCCCCCCCCCAAAAAAAATCTAATTATTTCCCCCACTTATTTTGCCCCCAGTTAAGTTGATAAACTTTTAATGTCAGCATAAGTTTGTTTGAAGTAACTAATTGTCTGGCTTAGTTCAATGAAGTGCAAGTTTTAATGTGAGCTTCATTTTGTTACTAGTAAAGAGTCATACTTATTTTTAGATGTTTTTGTGAAACTGAAATTCATAACAGTGGGTAACTGGTTTTCTTGATTGAAAGATGTGTTGGCTAAACCACATGCACCACTAAGGTTAATTAATATATTAGATTAATATCTGTCAATGTTGTTTACAAGAAATGGTCAGCACATTTAATAATTATGGGTAGAGTTCATTTCTGTGATTAAGTCTGGATGTAATTGTCAAGATTATAACATGGTCAGCATCGGCTCAATATATATTTTTGGACTACATTGTAGGGCTGCTTACTGTTCTCCAGTAGCCTTCCAAGCTAAGAATTAAGTTCCTACATAAAACTTAGCATTTATTCAAGTCTATTTCTTAAGTCAATGAGTTTTTCAGCATTGAGTGAAAACCTGTTTTGACTTTCTGATGTGAATTCAACAGATATAGATATAGGTATATGAGCTCTCCTTTAATTTTACATCGAAAACATCTTGAACAATGACACAATGATTGAAGATTGCAAAAACTCTTACTGATTTCTGTAATGCGGTGATAATATAACTTGCATCTTTTTATAACAGAAGTTTTAAAAAAAATGTATATATTTCCACTGCATCAGATCAGCTCCCAATGTGTGTTTAGGAAGTAAATAACTTGCACCAATATTAAAATACTGCGGGGCAAAGTTGTGTGCTGCTAGCATTTTGTCTCCTCTACATTTTCAATAAATGCAAAAATTGACATTTAAAAGCTGACATGTCATCTTCCCAGCTGAGTGATATCAGTCTCTTGTGCCCTTTTATTGTTATTCCTCTCATTCCATTCTATTGTTTTTCCTTACTGCTATAAGTGTTGGTGCATTTGGAGATGAATGGTGTTGCATCACTCATTGGGTTCAATACTCAAGATCAGGGACACGGGTCAGTATTTTATGCTTCAGTCACATTTGTCCTAAAGTTCTCCAACTGAATAGCTGTTTCAGATAAAGATAGATACACTTAGAAACTATCAATACAGTGGAAGTTATGTTGTATTGTATAATTAATGTTGCTGGAGGTCAAGGAAGGAATCATAGTACATTTACTTTTCTCAGTTTGGATCTATTTAAACAAAAAGCCAGTGCAGCGTAATTCTCACTGTTGAAGTGATTGTTTTTTAAGCTACTTTATTATAATAGCTCTTCAAAACAAATTTCACTAGTACTGTATAGGGAAACTATTTGGCTTGAATTTTTATTTCCCCACATAAGAGCAGGTCTAACCTCCTTTGTACCTTTGTATATTCTTGCTAATGGTATGACCAATTTGAGAATCAAATTATCATGGCTTTGTCTGATTGGTTGTTATGGGTGAATGCCATTGTTTCCCCCAGCAAATGATAGGCTATACTTAGTAGACTGTATATTTTGTGGGGAACCACCAGTCCACAGGAAGCTGGTGGCTTTGGCCAAGACCCAACCGACATGGGCATAGATGCGATGTTAGTGATCTACAAAGATAAGCGTCTGAGACACGTTTTCACACAGGGCACTCAGGGCTTCATCTAGAGACTCAAACTAGTTTTTATGAACTACCAATGCTGACCTAGTTCCTGACCTTGATTTAAAACCAGGAACAACATTTTAAAAACTATTCATTTACAGAGTAAGATTAATAAATTGTATCAAGGCCATGATTGGAGTAGACAAATAACCAGTAGTAGCTAGATTTATTGTTGTTTGAGAAAGAATAGTTATTAGTGCCATAACACTTGTAAAGTTAATGTGTATTATTTTGTTACTAGTTTTGGGACTTTTGATTTTATTTGTATTAAGATTGTTTTGATTATAAGAGATTGTTTTTACCTGGAAATAACTGCTCTAAATTCTAGGACAAAACTGTTATCAAAATTTATACAGAATTAAAATTGGAATATTATTTTCTGTGATTTAACAAACAACTGTTGACACATCAATACAATGTTGACCACTTGATTCCATCATCAGGATTTGAACTTAAACTTTTTATTACTAAGACTTCACATTTTTAATTTTTAGATAATTTTTGGATTTGAAGTTCATATGTAAAATCATAAGCTCTTATTTTTAACCTTTTTTTGGGGGAAATAAATTGTTAAATTTTATATTGCTTGTTTTTACTTTTTCTTTTTACATTTGTAAGAGCCTAAACATATAACAATAGAAAATATTTTAAACAAAAATATTCCACCATTCTTCTGATTAATGATAGAAATCCATGTAAAATCATGATTGTTTTTAAAGTTTAATTTTGCCTTTTTTATGCTTTATTTTTAATGATATACACTGAGCACACATGACTGGTTAAAATGTATTGAAAAGAAATGGAATCCATGTTCTTTCTAAATAACACAATGAGGTAACTGACTAGGGTTGGTATTGAATTAATGACATTTTAATTTAAAATTACAGAGGTATTAACTGACAGCTTCATTTCAGTTAATCCTGTCAAACAAACCTTAATACAGTGGACACTTGTTGAACATGGACCTTTTTGGCATCTCTTTGCTTTTGTTTGTAAATTCGTTACTTTGTTAAGGAAGATGTTACAATCAGAATTTGTCACAGAATTAGGCGAAAAATTTGAACTGATTTTTGTTGTACTTGAATTGCAAACGAAACTCACCAGTTTCTTGATTTCGTCGTACACGCATTACCTGGGGTGATTAAGTGGCGTGTAACGATTTGCATGTGCCAATTTGTAATTTACATGAAATCCGAAATACTCGTTTTACGTGGTGCACGGCAAGCTCGATGTGATTTATGTTCACCTATTGAGAGTATATAAGGCGAACTATTTATCATAATTTTTTACGGGAACCAAAATATCTAATCGAAGGATAGATAACCTCGTCTTGCAAATCTCCAGCCAAAGGGGTGAGTGTTAAATTTACATTTCGTTGTATTGTGAATTTTATTCAGATTATCATTTCGTATAATGATGCTTTTATTGCAATTAAACGTGGAATATTTGGAATTACTAGTCACTTTTAGACTTTAAATACAATATCGTAATCTACGGCTTAGATTATTTTTGAGACAACTATTATTAGTCTGGTTTTGTTTATTATAGCTGATTCCGGAGATCTAATAACATCGTTGATTCCGTAGATCTGATAACATCTGACAATAGCTGTCACCGTTTGATTCCGTCGTTGATTCCGTCGTTGATTCCGTCGTTGATACCGTAGAAGTACATCACTGATAGCGCATCTAATAACATCGTTGATACCGTAGCTGCTAATAACATCGTTGATACCGTAGCTGTTAACACATCTGATACCATCTTTTGATAAACGTCTTTGATATCGTCTGATTTGTTGTGGGACATCTATTGTTTGTTCTGGAACATCTCTGTATAAATATCTGAATGTGCTTGTGCCGTTAATTTGTGCAAACGGAATTGAAGTATCTGTCTGTGTGTCGAACTGTCTGTTCGTCAACATCTGTGTAACATGTAAATATCCGGAAAGCTAGAAGTCCGAGTGTCGGAGCTGTCTTAGAGTTGTAAAACGTCCGGGTCGACATCTAGGGTAGTGAGGAACCGTTGGTTCTGGTAGATGTTGTATGCTGTCTGAACGTATAACTGTGGTGGATCCGTGTAGGGAAACGTCCGATAATAGTATTGGTCAACCCTCGGTTCTCGGGGAAACTGGGAGACGATTCAACTGTTGCTGAATCGTGCGGTTATACAGGGGAGACACATAGGTGTATTGAAATTGTAATATAATTTAATACATTGTTGTATTTGCATGCTTATGTCAGATCGCAATAATATTTCAAGTGATCACATAGATATCAATAAAAGCTAGCAACTTGATTGAATACGAGTATATGATCGTGCTAGTTATCGCAATCCATCGTGCGATAGATAGTTTGTCGTTTGTGTTTATTTTTTTCGTAAATCATACTTGCATTTATTTAACTTTCGTAAAGGGTTCTTGGATCTGTGTATAATCCAAGAGATCCCTTTACATTTGTGATTCCTTTTGTATTGTTATTTAATTTGTTCATGTATTGTGAATGGTTGTGAGTTTAATTGTGGGTTGAGTGCATGAATTATTGTGTTGTTACATCTGTATTTTTTTCATTTATAATTTATTACATAAATTTATATTTTCTTTCACAAATTGTGTTTGTATTGTTCATTTAATCCACCCTCCTCTCGGTAACAATTCTGTTACAGAATTGATAAGAATCCTTTGCTGTACTAGCCTGTAAGTTATCTGATTTTCGGGTAAGACGATGATAATCACGAGTGGATTTTTTTTAACTGCCTGTCAATAGACCAGGATAACATTATACTGAAAACATAACATTCAAATTTATTCTTGGCCACTGATGTAGCTGTCTGGTAAATATCATTTATTTTGTTTAGTGACTTTTACCACAATCATTGTTGGCAATGCTGCTGAGTATTGGACTCAACACATTGTTGAATTTTCACTAATTAAATGAATAGTGTAATTGTTCAAATTATTTAGGGATGAATAGTTTGCATTACAATTTTACTCTGGATTCTGATATTTTATATGAAGGAGTTTCATTCTTGTTGCATGTATTACATTGCAGCAAATTTAAAAGAGAATTAGTTATCTCTAAGAACCTTAGCTTTTTTGCATCTTGTCAGTAATCATGTAAATGAAAAACTGTAAATTGTATCAAAAATATTTTGATGTGTAAAATGACACTATTCTACAAAGAACACCTTATCATGTCCTTTATATACGTGTTTAATGCATCTTGAAACCATGAAAGTGAAAATGTTATGGTCATACACCAGAAGATGTTTATAAGGGTTGGACTCTTGTCTGGTTTTTGCTATTCATCCATACATCTGAGGTTGTTTTTTGTTCTAAACTACATAAAGGATTGCCATGAAACACATATTTATCAAAGGCGTATTTACTAAATGAAAACTGATGCACTGTCATCCAGTTTGGCTACTCTTCCAGAATGGTTGATCATGAGCATGTTTTTGTAATTGTTATAAATGAAAAATTTGCTGATCTGACATTTAGTATGGCTTTTAAAGCAGCCATCTTGAACAGCGTCACTAATCCTGAAGATTTACCAGAAAACTTGATATTTCTAGTGCTCTATGTACAACTTTGCTGATCTTGCCGTCAATATGATTGCAATAGTGGCCATCTCAAAGATCTTCTTACCACTACTCCTCCTAATGGCTTCATTAAATCAAAATGATCTTTTCACCCAAACACATGTGATCCTAAATAAAAATAGTGCCAATCAGATATACAGTATAACCACAATAGTAACCATCTTGAAAATCTTGTGTTTCTCCTGATAAACAGAAAGTCATATCATATCAAGCTTTATATCTCTATGGTTATAAAAGACAATTGTGCCAATGTGACCTCAGATATGGTTACATTCTTGTTCTTACCCTCCTTGTTGATAGATGGTCATATCAACATGATTTTCTTCACCAGTTTTCTTATGTCTGCTAGTTGGTCCTACATGAAATTGGCACTGATCTGATATTCAATATGGCTGTCAGGATAGTCACCTTGAGAATGATCAAACTACTTCAGAATGTAAAGTCATATCAACATGGTCTTTCTACAGAAGGCTTTTTTATATTGCTTTCTGGACCTACATGAAAATGATAGGACATGTGCAGTTCGGCTCTATTGACAGTATTGTCATCATTCTCACCCAGAATGGACAGTCATATTTACATGGAAGTTTCCTCTAGCTGGTCTGAAATAATGATGGTACTGATCTGACAACAAAGGCTGATTTGAATATCATGCATTATTTAACAATATTATAAATCTTTAGCACTAAGCAGATGTCTTTGAAACTCTTTTCAGACAGCAGAGTGTCAGCCATTTTGAAGGACTGTTGTTGGATGGAGAAGAAAAGAACATTGCTTTGAAATAAGAGTTTATTGTTTTAGGAGACATATCAATGCAGTATTTGTCTTGTTGGATAGTATTACCCTATGGGTATACAAACTAATATTTTAACACACTTACGAAACTACTAATCTCAAGTAATTAGAAGACTAAATTCTAAAAAACCAAGTATATCCTGTATATGCATGTCACAATTTAAAATCATGAAAAAGCTCTAATGAGGATGGATATCAGCAAAAGTAGTTTGTTGATAATATACTAGTAAAAATAAGCTACTTATATGTATGATAATAGGACAAGCTATTCCAACTGCACCTCCTGTGAGTTATTGACAAGAATGTTGATTAGAATGACCTTGTTACTGAATCTGTTCGATCAGTATTTACACAAATATTAGAAAATATGTAAATAATAAAATTAATAATCTCCTTGAATGTGTTTAATAAGATACTTTTCGTCGCATATTAATGTAAACATTACTACTTAGAAAGTTTGACAAAACTGTCTTGAAACTTTTGAGGATCAATTCAGACATAAAATTTCACTATACAGAATAAATTAACACCGATTTATATTTAATGTGCATAAATCCACCTGTTAATTTGGTCACGTTATAATCAGATCCAGACAAAAATTGTGCATAAGAAAACACTGCAAATCTGTTTTTTTTTAATTTTGTTACAATACTATCAGTAGATGCACAGTTGAGTAGCTCTACCTCTCCTTGTGCTCACAAACTTTCCAACTTTATTTCAGATGCAGATTCAAGACCTTACAGTGGGTGATGAGACCTTGGTCGATGTCACCCCATTGTCTGACCTTCCTGACCCCCTGTTAGAATCCTCTGCATCATTTGGCATGCCTACTGATGTGAAGGGAGCTTTGAGCGGGAAAGAAAAGGTGTGTCTGGAACCTTTTCGACGATCTATCTTCCAGGTTGTTGACCTTGTGGCTGTGCATGGGCGTGTGGTGTTTGTGTTTTTTCTTGTGTTTGTGTTGTTTACTTATGTTTTTGTTATGTCCTTCTTTGTGTTTGTCATGTTTTATTTTTGTTCATCACGTGCGTTTGTGTTCGTCACGTCTGTATGTGTTCATCACGTCCAAGAAGACCAAGAAGACCAAGAAGATTCAAGAAGACCAAGAAGATTCAAGAAGACCAAGAAGATTCACGAAGACCAAAAAGACCAAGAAGATTCTCGAAGACCAAGAAGATTCAAGAAGATTCAAGAAGACCAAGAAGATTCAAGAAGACCGAGAAGATTCAAGAAGACCGAGAAGATTCAAGAAGACCGAGAAGATTCAAGAAGACCGAGAAGATTCAAGAAGACCGAGAAGATTCAAGAAGACCGAGAAGATTCAAGAAGACCGAGAAGGTTCCAGAAGACCGAGAAGGTTCCAGAAGACCGAGAAGGTTCCAGAAGACCGAGAAGGTTCCAGAAGACCGAGAAGGTTCCAGAAGACCGAGAAGGTTCCAGAAGACCGGGAAGGTTCCAGGAGACCGGGAAGGTTCCAGGAGACCGGGAAGGTTCCAGGAGACCGGGAAGGTTCCAGGAGAGCGAGAGGACGGGGAAGAGTCCAGGAGAGCGAGAGGACGGGGAAGAGTCCAGGAGAGCGAGAGGACGGGGAAGAGTCCAGGAGAGCGAGAGGACGGGGAAGAGTCCAGGAGAGCGAGAGGACGGGGAAGAGTCCAGGAGAGCGAGAGGACGGGGAAGAGTCCAGGAGAGCGAGAGGACGGGGAAGAGTCCAGGAGAGCGAGAGGACGGGGAAGAGTCCAGGAGAGCGAGAGGACGGGGAAGAGTCCAGGAGAGCGAGAGGACGGGGAAGAGTCCAGGAGAGCGAGAGGACGGGGAAGAGTCCAGGAGAGCGAGAGGACGGGGAAGAGTCCAGGAGAGCGAGAGGACGGGGAAGAGTCCAGGAGAGCGAGAGGACGGGGAAGAGTCCAGGAGAGCGAGAGGACGGGGAAGAGTCCAGGAGAGCGAGAGGACGGGGAAGAGTCCAGGAGAGCGAGAGGACGGGGAAGAGTCCAGGAGAGCGAGAGGACGGGGAAGAGTCCAGGAGAGCGAGAGGACGGGGAAGAGTCCAGGAGAGCGAGAGGACGGGGAAGAGTCCAGGAGAGCGAGAGGACGGGGAAGAGTCCAGGAGAGCGAGAGGACGGGGAAGAGTCCAGGAGAGCGAGAGGACGGGGAAGAGTCCAGGAGAGCGAGAGGACGGGGAAGAGTCCAGGAGAGCGAGAGGACGGGGAAGAGTCCAGGAGAGCGAGAGGACGGGGAAGAGTCCAGGAGAGCGAGAGGACGGGGAAGAGTCCAGGAGAGCGAGAGGACGGGGAAGAGTCCAGGAGAGCGAGAGGACGGGGAAGAGTCCAGGAGAGCGAGAGGACGGGGAAGAGTCCAGGAGAGCGAGAGGACGGGGAAGAGTCCAGGAGAGCGAGAGGACGGGGAAGAGTCCAGGAGAGCGAGAGGACGGGGAAGAGTCCAGGAGAGCGAGAGGACGGGGAAGAGTCCAGGAGAGCGAGAGGACGGGGAAGAGTCCAGGAGAGCGAGAGGACGGGGAAGAGTCCAGGAGAGCGAGAGGACGGGGAAGAGTCCAGGAGAGCGAGAGGACGGGGAAGAGTCCAGGAGAGCGAGAGGACGGGGAAGAGTCCAGGAGAGCGAGAGGACGGGGAAGAGTCCAGGAGAGCGAGAGGACGGGGAAGAGTCCAGGAGAGCGAGAGGACGGGGAAGAGTCCAGGAGAGCGAGAGGACGGGGAAGAGTCCAGGAGAGCGAGAGGACGGGGAAGAGTCCAGGAGAGCGAGAGGACGGGGAAGAGTCCAGGAGAGCGAGAGGACGGGGAAGAGTCCAGGAGAGCGAGAGGACGGGGAAGAGTCCAGGAGAGCGAGAGGACGGGGAAGAGTCCAGGAGAGCGAGAGGACGGGGAAGAGTCCAGGAGAGCGAGAGGACGGGGAAGAGTCCAGGAGAGCGAGAGGACGGGGAAGAGTCCAGGAGAGCGAGAGGACGGGGAAGAGTCCAGGAGAGCGAGAGGACGGGGAAGAGTCCAGGAGAGCGAGAGGACGGGGAAGAGTCCAGGAGAGCGAGAGGACGGGGAAGAGTCCAGGAGAGCGAGAGGACGGGGAAGAGTCCAGGAGAGCGAGAGGACGGGGAAGAGTCCAGGAGAGCGAGAGGACGGGGAAGAGTCCAGGAGAGCGAGAGGACGGGGAAGAGTCCAGGAGAGCGAGAGGACGGGGAAGAGTCCAGGAGAGCGAGAGGACGGGGAAGAGTCCAGGAGAGCGAGAGGAGCAGCAGAGAGGGTGAATCCTACAACGTTTTTAGACAAAATTTGATTGAAATCCTAAAACGAGCCGTCTTATAATCTTATTTTAACCAAAAAAAGGCGAACCCTACAACGTTTTCAGAC
This sequence comes from Unio delphinus, assembly GCA_029339505.1. Taxonomy (NCBI): domain Eukaryota; kingdom Metazoa; phylum Mollusca; class Bivalvia; order Unionida; family Unionidae; genus Unio; species Unio delphinus. Next base: position 8,703,866 of record JAQISU010000035.1, on the reverse strand, counting down.
AAAAAAATTGATTGAAATCTACATACGAAATCATTTTAACTAAAAAAATGAAAACGATTTTTTAATTAATTTTGGTCGCAACTTGTTGTCATCCACCCTCTCTGCTGCTTAGTGATTTCATCACTGGGTTAACAAAAATAATAAAATGATTTTAACCGAATATTTGATCCAGTCCGATACGATATCGTGTCCGAGGATCATGTAGATTTATTGTTGCGAATCCGTGCGGAGTCGACTGAGCATAACTAAAGAAATCTCGAAATTGATTGAAGTCCATATCAGAACACCATGTCTGCCAAATATTTCGTAGCGTATGAGTATCAACTCCGTTGAATACAGACAATAAATTACAGTTATCTCTGATGACTTTTGGAACCTGAGTGTAGCGTTGAGTGACATATATCACGTCAGTGTTTTTGTGACGCCCACGGGAAAAGATCCTAGCAGGATTTTTTTGTTTATCTAACATTATATCGTCGTATACGACTAAATTGTTAATATCTCCATCAATATCATCAATGCTCGGTGCTTCATCGATATCGGTTATAAAATCAATGGCGTTCTCACCTTTAATTTCTGATGCATTCTCGTTAAACTCTTTTAGCACTTCATAACATCGTTGATCATCTACGCTAGGGGCAATTAAATACAACTTATCCCACTTCATTCATCTCATTATTAAATTGAGCAACAATTGCGTTTTACCGGATCCAGATGGCCCGATTATAATCATCCGGATAGAGTTTGGTAGCGCTGCATGATGCTTAATTGGTTCTCTTGTTTTCGTCGCTGAAAAATCAATTATATCCATATTTCTATACATAAATTATGGATCTATATTGTGTGAAGTGTAAAACGCGTACTAGCACAAATGACTTGACGACGATTACAACTAAAAATAACCGATCAGCGCTTTCTGGTAAATGCGTGCAATGTGGTACAAAGAAATTTAGATTTGTGTCTATGAAATCTGATTTAGAAAAAAACGAGGAGGTGATATCGCAGCCAAATTAGCAAAACTCCCTGGAACCCCATGGGCAAAGTACCCCGGAGAAAAGCACCTCCCAGGATATAGCTACTGTGGACCGGGAACCAGACTTGATATCAGACTCAATAGTCAAAATCAACCCAACCCCGGTGAAGAACCAATAAACGCCATTGATAAGGCCTGTCACCTTCATGATGTTGCTTATAAAAGCAGCAATCTGCAACACAGGCATCTAGCAGATGTGAAATTAATTCATGCGTTAAATGCTATTCCTGATAAATCCTTCAAAGAAAAATTGTCTTCATTTTTGATAAAATCGGCTATGAAAAGTAAATTGATGTTAGGTGCTGGTAATTAATAATATGGAATCAATTTATTATTCCCCAAGAGGATACTGGAGGGGTAAATCAGCAGTCCGTAAACTCGCTAGTGCTGCAAAAGTGAAAAAAACCACTGCGGCTCATTGGTTATCCAAACAGGCACTATGGCAAATTTATCTACCACCGCCTAAACAAATTCAATTCTCGCATTTTGATGTGACCGCTCCTAATGAAGTTCATCAGGCTGATATATTATTTCTGCCACATGATCGTGGTTACAAATATGCGTTAACCGTAGTTGATGTTGCGAGTCGATACAAAGAAGCAGAACCGTTAAAAACAAAATCAGCCACTGAAGTCGCTTCTGCATTTGAAAGGATTTATCGACGAGGTCCTCTGCACTGGCCAAATCTATTGCAGGTTGATCCTGGCAAGGAATTTCAGGGTGCAGTGTTATCTACAATGAAACATCATAATGTCACCATACGACGAGGGCATACTGCGCTACATCGCGATCAGGCCATTGTAGAACGATTTAATCGGACGATTGCTGAGCGGTTATTTGGATATCAATACGCAAAAGAATTCATTCAAGAAAAGCGATCCAGTGAATGGGTTAAAAGATTACCATCTGTGATTACTGCACTGAATAACGAGATTACTAGAACAATCAACATGAAACCTATCAACGCGATTAAAAAGAAGTCAATACCCGTACAACCACAAAAAGATTTCCCTAGAAACGCTAGCGTTTCCCAACCAATTCTTGGTAGTAATGTCATTGTGAGGTACTTATACGAACCAGGAGAGCTTGAAGGGGGTAGAAAAAGGGCTACTGATCCTATTTGGAGCGTCACTACGCATAAGATATCTAGTATAACACGATCAACTGGTAGACCAGCAATCTATAAACTGGATTCAACTGCTCCTCAGCGAGGATTTACTCGACAACAACTGCAAGTGATTCCCGAGGATACTCAATTGCCACCGCATGGTCTTAACTAGCACCGTTGCGTCTATTGCACTCAAGACAAGTCAACATCACATTATTTCTGACATGACCGAGATTGTTATTTTTTCTGTCCACGGTGAATTGGCGAGGATCCTTATCCGAATACTGCCAACGCATTATACAATTGCAACTCGCGCAGTGATTATTCTGTTGTTTCTTCAAAGTGATTATTAATTTAGCATCAATATCAAATTCTCGTTGTTTTTTTTTCTCTTGTTGTTTGTAACCGGAGAGTTTTTTTATTAATGATGCTAACATCAATATCACTTATTGTTGTGTCATTATCATCACCAATGATTTCATCATCGAGGACAACTCTTCGAAGTTGATTTATTTTTCGTACTCTGGAGACTGCGAGATAGACTAAATTTGACCATTCGATGCGATTATCTACCATCCAAACAATTGTATCCGATATAGTCAATCCCTGTGAAGAGTGTATTGTTGCTGCGTATCCTAGCGTCCACGGGGATTTATTAGCACGCAATGCATCTTCAACGACATTGATATCAACCAGCACAATATCATTTAATACCAGAATTTGTTTTTCATTCTGTCCTGGAATATCAACTTCGATGTTCTGTTTTCGTGTATCCGATGGCCTATAACAAAGGGGTACTGGAAGCGTTGCAAATTTTTCTTTATGCAATTCAAATAACTTCATCTGAAGTGTATCCCTGACTATTTTTCTACTTGCAATGATCAAATCGTTTGGTCTCCACGCTTCCCAGAAATCATTCATTGGAGTTTCTGAAATCACTTCACGCGCTATTTCGCATTGGATTCTATCCGGTTGTAATCTAATTAGTTTCTTAAATTCTCGTAATCGTTCATCAAGTGATCTATAATCAGTGGTGATTTCTTCATAGTAGTCTACAAAACCCTTTAGCCATTCATGTGGAGATGCACCGACAAATGGTGGTGGTTGGCCTTGATCCCCGCACATGACGACTTTTGTGTTTTTGGTTAACAACCACTCAAGAAATGTTTTTAATACATCTAATGACACTGTGCATATTTCATCCCAGATTATGATTTCAGGAATGAATTTATCACCCATTCGATCAGGAGTCCATTTGTCACCCTTCCATCGAAAGAAGCTGTGATAAGTGCAAGCATTTACCCCTCGTTGTATCATCTCTCTGGCGAGTCTATGAGTCGGTGTTAGCACAATCATGTTAGTAGAAATACAAGTATTTCCACCACCACGATATAATTCAATTGCACGAGTTGTCTTTCCTGACCCACCACAGCCGTTTAAATAAACTGTCTTGTATCTACATACTGGATCAGATACCGGTGGTGCATTAGAAAGTTCTGATTGAATTTCAATACGGTTACAACAAAGATATTTATCATCCATGGCAACGTCTGCGGATTCACAATACTCATGTAGCATCTCCTTTTTAAATCGCCAACGCCCCCAATTTTCTTCGGGATCTGTGAATGCCGCTACAGCTGATTTGTACTTATTGTGTATATACATCGAATCAGTGGCTACTCTAACCGCGGTATTAGGAAATCTATTTATCATCGAAAATAGATTAATAGAAGCATAGGCTAACATTGAACTTCTCAAATGTGTGTACTGGGAATTATATCCATCACAGTAGGTAACAACCGTACCTAATTTCTCACCATTGGATAGAAAAGCATCCTTACGGGATACAAGTTTTCCCTGTTTCATTAAATCCGCTACAATAAAATCGTATTCAGCGACATCTATGATCAACCGCGAAGAGTATTTTGCGTTATCGTATCGTCCACCCTGGGTAAATTTACCGATTATTCTTCTTCCGAGATCTTTTGCTTGTTCTTTTTTACTTTCAAATAACTCCTTAGACCAATTCAAGATTTGTTCTTCATTGAAATCAGGAAATTGTTTTCGTAGTTCGTTGATTATTCTATCTAGATCGGGTTGTGGTAGCCAAACTTCTTTCTGAGCTCGATAGCATATAATAGCCTCGTAAACAATCAACGATATTAGCATACCACAATCAATCATATATCTCAATAGCACTATTGGCATCCAGTGTTTTTCAGATAGGTGTCTACCGAGCCAAACATAACTACACGGATGTAACCCTGTAGCTAATTCAAATGATATCACACGAGCGAATCCGGTTAAGTCAAAATCAGGCAATGGTCCATTAATCGCAACACGAGTCATTTCATGCGTGGGGTGTCCAAATCGTTTGAAGTACTCAGCGCATTCCCCATACCCGAGAAAACTTCCGGGATAACACGCGGATATATCAATTGAAATCATACCGTCACGATGGTATTTTGTATTCCACAGTCCTCCATGACCAAATTCGACGCAACTCAATTTAACATCCTCGAGAAAATCACTTCGTGTTGGACGCCATGAGTTTTTTTCTCTTGCGAAGTGAGCTACCACTGATGGAATAGTAAAACTATCCGTGAGTAGTTTTTCATGGGAATTCTGCGGTGAAAAATCACTAGCGATTTTTCTCATTCTGTTATCTAATTCTTCAATGCGATATAATTCACCATTTGGTTTTACAAATTGATCGAATTCTTCATCACTTCTAAGTAACCACACTGACACAGGATCATCTTTACACAACGCATGAATAGCATCGAATAATCTCTCTTCATAGAAAACATCCCCGACGAACTCCTTAGGGATATATTTCACGGTTCGTTCTCGTGGAAATATTGTTACCGCAGGTGTCCACGCGTGTTTGTTATGATCAATAATCTGTATTGGTGCTCCATTTTTGTTATATTTCGGTTCGTATAAAACCTCTCCGGTTATCGTCATAACAGTTATTGGGAATCGTAATGATGTTTCTAATTTAGCTATATCAGAAATCTTTGCACCATGCTGTTTCACTGTCAGTTCCCACTCGGTTATTTTCCTACGTCGCAGATCAGTTAGTTTATTTCCTCGGGATGCATTTGTGAAGTGTTCTATTATTCGTTCTGCTACACAATTAAGCCCTGACGAATATTTCATAGGAGCTAGTTTTGCGATATCGGGTTTATCATTTAACGGATATATCCCATAAACCATTGCTGTTACGGGATAAGATCTTTCGTAGTATGGTTTATCAATGCCGGTTAGAATCCCTGGTTTGGAATCTCTACTCACAATGACAGCTTTTTTATTCTTGAGGATTGGTTCAAATTTATCCTTAATAATCCATTTGCCTTCGACTTCGATAATGAATTTGATTCGGAAAAAATGCCGTTTTTCCCCAACACGTGAAATTATCACTGCTGCTTTTTCATCATTCATGGTAGCATCAACAACACCATCAATTCGAAATGTTGACCAACAATAAGATGCTCCATCACGCTTAAATTCATTAAAACAGTCTCTGATTTTACTAATCATGGCTTTATCAAGAATTGTATTCTTTGGTGTATTAGAAGCTATATCGAGATTGAATTGAGCATCTTTCCAGGGGTAATCTCTCTTGGATGTTTTTGAAATCCGAAGGATTTTGGGTTTATCGAGATTAAATCTAGGATTGATTTTCAATAATCTCTTAAACTCTTTCATGTTTCCGTCTATTGGACGTTTTTTGGGTTTATCGAGATTAAATCTAGGATTGATTTTGTTACGTTTTTTGGGTCTATCGAGATTAAATCTAGGATTGATTTTTAATAATCTCTTAAACTCTTTCATGTTTCCGTCTATTGGACGTTTTTTGGTTTTTTTTGGTCTATTGAGATTAAATCTAGGATTGATTTTTAATAATCTCTTAAACTCTTTCATGTTTCCGTCTATTGGACGTTTGTTACGTTTTTTGGGTTTATCGAGATTAAATCTAGGATTGATTTTTAATAATCTCTTAAACTCTTTCATGTTTCCGTCTATTGGACGTTTGTTACGTTTTTTGGGTTTATCGAGATTAAATCTAGGATTGATTTTTAATAATCTCTTAAACTCCTTATCAGCATTTTTCGAAGGCGTTCTCCCTAATTCCTTCATGCTATAATTAAAACAAGCATTTAAATGAAAGATTTTTATATAATGAATCACTGCAAGTGGCTTATGATTGGATCAGTAATCCCGTGTAACAAATCATGCAGAAATGAGTTCTGTGGGTATCATATGCAAAGCTTTCGTCGTGGAAGCCTTGGTCCGTTACCGTGCATACGATGTGGGGTTGGGGTTAGGGGGAAATCACGGTTGTGTTTGAATTGCGGTGGTAAGCGATACAGGGAATTGAAGCGTTATTATGATAAAAGAATAAAAAATGGACAATCAATCAGAAATTTTGACCCTGAAAAAGTCCCTGACACTGACACTGTCACTGACAAAATCATAAGAACCCCTCAAGACTACATCGAAAGATTCATCATTAAACCAAACAATGAATTAGACAAACAATAGTATTATGTATACGAATGAACCAAGAATTCAGACAGCATCCCTTGATTTTAAATTATGAAGCATCCAGTGATGGTACTGTCAGACACTGCATTTTGAAGAAAACGGTCGGTTTTGTGACTAATCAAGGGTATTTGATGTTTAGCGCTGGAAAGAAGAAATATCACAATCATCGTTTCATATTTGAATGTTTTAATGGATTGATCGAGGATGGTCTTGTTATCGATCACAAGGATTCTAATCGAAAGAACAATTCTTTATCAAATCTGCAAGCTATCACACAGAGTGAGAATTCCAAACGAGGAAGGACTTGCACTTGTTCAAAAAAAGCGAAACCCGTAAAATCTTTGAATACAATAACTAACGAAGAAAAAATATTTCAATCAATATATGAAGCCGGCAAGTATTTCAATATTTGTGGATCCTCAGTACGAAAAGTTGCAGAGGGGATTTATCGATCGGCTATTTCAAAAAGGACGGGACAAAAAATTCAATTTAGTTATGTCTAATGCGTCATATTTTTCATTTAGAAATATATCATTATTATAGAATAATGAATTCTGAAAACATGAATAGCATCATATCCGAGATTTCAAAATTGAAAGGTTGGGATATTGAACTATCAGATGGGTTAAATCCTGATCAAATCATGTCTGATTTTCAGGACATAGAATACGGAGTTAGCACTAACAAGTATATGCTACCAAAGAAGTATGCGCTCATCAAAAGAATTCAGAATTCTATTAAGGACTCTCTCGCATTTTCCAGTGACGTAAGTGTGTTCGCTCCGTTGTATACCATCGTAGAACGAATACGAAAAGAATTGGGGTACGAATACGAATTGAAAAAGGAGGTTAATTCTAAAGTTAGAAACCTACGGGCGTTAATTCAAGAAAATGAACAATTTTGATTGACCAACCATTTATCATTATTTGATTGACCGACTATTTATCATTATTTGATTGTGACCGTCCCTCATAGAGATTTTAATTTTTTTTTAGCATTTTTTGATCAAAACTGTTGAAATCAGTGAATAAAAAATTGATGGCTGGTTCGGATTGATCACTTCCACGATGGTGTTAGGTTGGATTGAAAAATTGTTTTGCAATTGAAACATTGTTTGCGATTTCAAATAATGGTCAATGAAGCATTAACAACCCGATTGGCTCGTGAACGACTGGATGCAATCAGGAGATTTGTACCAATTCGTGACTTTGTACGGAATAAACTACAACAACGACAGAGTCTTCAGACTGATTTTGCTATGGGATCCGAAGAATTGTTTAAACCAGTAACCACAGCAACGAAGGGGATAGAGCGTGCTATACTGGGAGATGTTCCCGAGACGGGAAAATCTGTTATTGGTGAACTTGAAAAAATAGCAGCGAAAACTGAACAAACTGAACAAACAAAACAAATGGAATCAAAAGAAATAGTAGATGATTTACGCGTGATATTTAACGAGGCGGGTTTAGCAGCAATCATTGAGACTAAACTAGCAAAAATTCCTGCGCTTGTTGTTACGACTTATGAAAACAGGAAAAATTTGTTGAAACCAGAACATCATAACTTTGTTAGAGATATAACTCACTGGGCTGATATATTCTACAAAATCAAAACTGAAAAAACAGGTAGAATTAAGAAGAAGGGTAACGCATCATACATTGGATATATCAATGAGGTGGGCGAAGTGTATAATCAATACGAAGAGTTTAAACAACAACAAAAACCGCAAAAATTGCGAGGAAAGCGACAGCAACCTGCAAAGAAAGTAGTCTACTCTCCTAAAAAACAACAACTACCACCTGATGATAATCTTCTTGATTATTTATTACAAGAAGCCGATTTAGAAAAACAGGATGAAGCAACTGGTTATAGCGGAAGTGGATTGCAAGATTCCAGTGGAAACTCTTCGAGGGAAAATCCAAGGATTGGAAACTCAAAGAGTGGAAATCTAAAGATTTCATGTCCTGGTAGTGTTATCAATGATATATCACGATTAGAAGTTCTTGTAGGAGGTTCCCGAGCTGGAAATAACTCCCCGGAAATAATTAATGAAGCAGCTGATATCTGTAGACGGTTATTTGCCGGCGGTATCATGGATATCAAAACATATCGAGATTTCATTGACGAGTTAGCGGAAAGTGGGTATCACAGTGATTAAATAAAAACGCTAGCGTTTCCAATTGAAAAATGGTTTCTGATTTCAAATAATGATCATACACTACAATCATGATAAACCAACCCCCGTCTACGTAGTTAATTCACGGTTTCCAGTTTATAGAGCATACTACGGAGATGGTTTAGGCAATACCATTGCAGGGTTATTTGCGAGAATGGCTCCAAAAGTGATGCCGTTGGCTAAACAACTAGGAATGAAAGCAATTGAAGTTATTCGTGATAAGGGTATTAGTGCTGTTGGAGATTTTGCTGGAAAAGCGTTTTCAACTGCGAAGAATAAATTAACATCATTAGTGAAATCACGGATGAAATCCAAAGGATTTTCAAAGAAACCGTTACCGTCTACAGCGGAAATGCCTGCAAGTGTTAGTAGAATTATAAATAACGCAGTAGACGAAAAATTAGCGTCGATGGCTTTAACTCCCTTGATAAATCAAGGGGACCAAAGCAATATTGCAAATATGATAGCAGGAAGCGGCTTTAAAAAACTACGTCGATGAAAATCGTTTATGATTTCACGATTTAGACTCTGATAAATAGAATAAAATGTTCAAAAAATCACATGATCCGGCGTTTGATATAGACGCCCCAGTTGGCAAGGATGATTCTGTACGCGATTATCAATATTACGCTTATCATGCAATAGACGCAAATAGTCGATCGCGAATTGAACTTCAAGTCCATGATACCAGTAAATACTTTTTGCCCTGTGAAGCGTTTATTGAAGTAGAAGGAGTACTTGTAACAGCTGCTGGAGCATCATATCCAATTGGTACTCAAGTCGGTTTTGTCAATAATGGTATTATGGCATTATTTGAGAGTGCAAGATACCTCATTGATGGAAAGGAAATCGAGTCGATAGATCGCGATGTTGATGTGGCTACAACAATAATCGGGTTAGCGAGATATTCTGATGATTATACAAGATCAGCAGGACCTTCTATGATGTTTGCAAAAGATGGTAGGAATAGCGCTAATGGAAATCCATTTGTTGTAAGACGACCAAAAAAACGTGATAATAGTGATGCTGATGTCGAGGATATGATTATAAACAACGACCCCAATTTCAATCTAGGAGCTGCAACACGAAACTCAATGTTGGGAGCAGGGCGTAAATCATTTTCATGCGCGATTCCACTACATCATATATTTGGATTCTGTAGAAACGTCCGAAAAGTTATTTATGGGGCGAAGCATACAGTATCGCTTGTACGAAAGGGTGATGATAATGACGCAATTTGGAGGATTCCAGCAAACACAGCTGCAGATCATGTAAATGATGATGCCGGTAAAGTCAATTTAACAAAAATATCATTGTGGATGCCAGTGTTGACTCCAGCAATCACCGCAGAAGAACGATTACTATCATTTATGGACCAAGGAGGAAAGTCGTTGTTGAGTTGGTTATCAGTGAGTACAGATGTGAAGCAATCAAATATCAACGGGTTATTCACTTGGAACCTAGCATCAAAACAAGGTGTTACTGCGCCACGTCATATATTCGTAGCGTTACAAGATAATAAAAGAGTTGGAGATCAACTCTCCAGTCATATGATATTTGATCAATTAGGTGTGAAAGACGTCTCACTGAGAATAAATGGCCAACAGGAACCATCCGAGGATATACAACTTAATTACACAGAAAATCATATTGCACGCGTGTATCATCGTCTGTTGTCATTTATGGCACGCGATCAAAATGTGGATACTGGTTTGCAAATATCACAATATGATTTTAAAAATCTATATCCGATCTATTACTTCTCACTGGAACATCTCGATTTAACAAGACAATCCGTCGTTGATATACACTTTAGAGCTAATGTAGATAAGCCTGATGCTATTGATAATTATAGAGCGGTTGCTGTCATTCTCAGCGACAAATCAATGCTACTTGAAGGTGTTGGTGGAAGAATGAGAGTGGTAGATGCACCAGTAGAAAATCTTTGATTGATTTTTCATTGAATTAGAATCAATCTATTATGTATAATGTCATATAGTGTTATTAGTGTTACGTTAACTCCCGGTCAATTAAAAAAATTGCAATCAGAATCGGCTAAGCGATGTGGAACCACAATCACGTTGAAACCCAACCAAATGACTGGTGGTGCAAATAAACTATCGCTGACAACTCGTCAGGTGAAACATTTCAATGATGCACTTGCAGCCAAAAAAGGTGTTCAGATAACTCTCTCTGCGGCTGCTATCAAAAATATGATTAAAACAGGCGGTATATTTCCGTTGTTAGCTGCGATTCCAGCATTGATTGCAGCAGCAGCCCCAGCGGTGGCTAAAGCGGCAGCGTTAGGAGCCGTTGGTACTGCAGCAGGAATGGCACTAAAGAAGGCAACTGGGAAAGGATATAAAAAAAAGGGACGATCCGTTCACGGATTGGGTCTAAGACTACCAGGAACCCCGTATTCGTGGTACAGCGGGAGATCCGTTCACGGATCAGGCCTGAGACTACCAGGAACGATTTATTAATTCAGGAATCGAAGATTCCCATGTCCAATTTTGATTTAATGGATGCGGCTAAAAAACTCGCGATTAAAAACTTCAGAGGTGTCTTTATGAAAGATCAATTACCACATCAACCAAACAGCGTTGAAACCGGAATCATTAATTTAGATAACAGCACCGGACCTGGAACTCACTGGGTTGCATACGCTATTGATCCACGTGGGATTGTTTATTTCGATTCATATGGATTAGCCCCACCAAAAGAGTTTATGCGGTATATAAAAACCCTTCCAATGAAGACTTGGTATTCTACGCTACCAACACAAACGATGATTGACCCACCAATATGTGGCAGCGAAGTATTAAATGTCCTTGACGCTATTTCTAACTCCTTGAGTAACCCAAGCGGAAAACCACCTCATATTGTCGTAAATGACTACACCAGCAATCGCTTTTTAGAGAGAGAAAGAGTTTTACAATAACATGATTGATATTTGGGGGAGATCTTTGAAACCCAAACCCGATGGCACTGCACCACCTGATTCTATCAAGGATGTAAAAAAAATAATTGAAGATGAAATAGCTGAGACGTTAAATTTAACAAGTGTTGATCCTAATGAAATAGTTGTATTTCAAGACAAACAGGGTAAATTGAAATCCAGTGATGTGTCATTGAATGACATTTTAGTTAAACAACGAAACGCAATCGAGAACACCGCTGCGTTATTTTCCGATCAGGGTAAATTGAAAACCAGTAATATTTCTCTGGATGATATTTTGGTTAAACAACGAAACGCAATCGAGAACACCGTTGCGTTATTTTCCGATCAGGGTAAATTGAAAACCAGTAATATTTCTCTGGATGATATTTTGGTTAAACAACAAAACGCAATCGAGGATACTATCGCGTTATTTTCCGATCAGGGTAAACTAAAACCGGGTGTACTCGTTTCGACGATTACAGATCGATTAAAAACTCTCAACGATGATTTAAAAGATTTTTTGGTTGTACTAACAGCACTTGAATCTAAAATTGAAGAAAACGGAAAACAGTTTATATCATTTCGTAGAAATATCATTGATAAATTTATTGGAACCGCGTTAGATAAAATTGAAATAAAACTCCCGGATATTAAAAAATCCATCGATGAGACGAAAAACTTCATCGAAGCCGTCAAAGGTGATTTTTCGAGGATGATAACAATCATTGAAAAAACAAAAATTCCTCATGAGAAAACCAATAACGTAGTATATACAATCCAACACGGATCATTTGAGTGGACACCTGCAAACAACAAATTAGATATCACAGCTACTATCAAGGGTATTTATCGATTAACGCTGGTAGCACCAATTCAATTTAATATATCATCGTCGAGTTCATCCGGGGTTAACAATACGATTTCAACGATCATCGACAAGGATAAAACTGAACGGTTAACGATAAAAGCCGATGATAAAAGTTTGGCTAAGGCATCAGTAACATGGTATCTGGAATTCGTAGCGGATTTAAGTAAATAACTAAATCGTTCGGATTTCACAATTGAAAAGGCTAGTGTTTTTAAAATAAACAACAATGACTTTGTCATCGACGCAATGTCGCTATGATCAGGTCAGAGAATTTCAAAATAGACTCAAAACCCTCACTGAGGAGTATCAAATAAAAATAAAAAAATACCGACGAAGAATCACCGCAATTGATGTTATTGTGTACTCAGTGTCAAGCGTTCTCACTGGCGCCGGAATAATACTTGCATCGGTTACAATGATTGCCCCGGTCGTAGTTCCAATTTGCATTTCTGCGGTGGCTACAATCGGGGGTATATCAACCGGGATAGCAAAAAAGATATCATCATGCAGCCAGAGTAAACTGCAGAATTACTTACTTCAATTTCATATTGCATCAACCGCATACTCGCAATTATCCCTGATGATATCGTCGTCACTCGATAATACGATTATATCAGATAGTGAATTCTCAGCGATGGTCAGTATTTTTGATTCCGCGATATCGAAATTAGAGCGACAACATGAGTATAATAACAATGACAACACCGATGGAATCAGAAAACACGAACCCAAAAAACAAAATGATCTCAATAATATCAACATTACCAGATTGTGAATTCTCAGTGATGGTCAGTATTTATGATTCCTCGATACCAAAATTAGAAATAAATCATGAGTATAATGACGACACAGATGGAATTACTTCAACAAGTAGTGGAGAACACGAACCCAGTACAAACGAGTATGATATCAATAACATCTACGAAACCCGAGTTTAGTGTGAATTTCCCCTCTCCGGTTCCTGTGAGCGAAATCGCGCTAGCAAAACTACGAATGTATCACAGTTGGCCTAATATCAGATCGGTAGCATTTGGTAGTCAACAACCCAATAATTCTTTAGTGTTTGCAAATAAGAATAAACCCGACGGAACCCCAGACTGGAACGTTGTTTCAATACCAACAGGGTCATACCAAATAGAACAAATCAATGCTGAATTGCAACGTAGAATAAAATCGATTACTGGAAAAGAATCAAAAATCGCTATAACAGTTCATGAGCCGACGCTATCATCTGCCATTGAAATAAGCACAGAAGGATACGTCGTAGATATCTATCAAAGTTCTATTAGAACCGTACTAGGATGGCCTGAATTACCACCCCAGAGTAAAACCATTGATATACCAGAACCTAAAAAATCTGATTATATCACCGACGTGATAAAACCTAAAAATCCAGTAAAGAGTTATAAAGAATACAGGATACTTGAAGATTTTTTTTATTTAATATACCACGCAATTAGAGAGAGAGAGAAGGAAATAGATGGATATCATGTTGTTAACGAACCTGAAATCATTAAAAATTTCACAGCAATGAATAATGATTTATCGCTGTTGTTAATATCTCTTAAATCCGGCTCTCTCAGCCGAGATGAATTTATCAGCGTCGTAGAAACATGCAACAAAATTATCGACGATATGGAGGTATTTAATTCACAAATTATTCAAGTGGTATTAGATGACAGTAATCCTAAAACGAGAACAACATTTGCATCAAACTATAAAATCCCCGTTGAAGATATCCCCACATTCAAACTACCGGGATATAACGTACCAGAACTAAAAAAATCTCTCAACGATGCTATCGATGTTGGTTTTAAAATAATTCATGACGCATGGAAAAAAACAACATCACCGGAAATAAAAATCCTCAAACATAATAATAACCCAGATGGTGGTGGTAGGCATATCGCTCCGTTCAACGTTAATATTTCATCGGTGATTGCACTTAATTTAGTGTGTGATGTTATCGAAGGAAGCTATCAAATTAATCTAGAGCAATCAAATCAAGCTCAGCAGGGATATATTCTTTATTCATTTGCACCAACAGCTCCTCCAGGGTTTTTAATTATTGAAAACCCAATTAATCCTGTCTATATGCGATGCCATAATAATTCATTAACCAGAATTAATTTCAAACTCACCGACCAGTCAAATAATCTGATTGATTTACAAGAAGAGGTGTTAGCGATTAGTCTGTTTGTGAAATCATAAATGATTTTCGTCCTAAAGACTCAATCAAATATTCGGTTAAAATCATTTTATTATTTTTATTAACCCAGTGATGAAATCACTAAGCAGCAGAGAGGGTGGATGACAACAAGTTGCGACCAAAATTAATTAAAAAATCGTTTTCATTTTTTTAGTTAAAATGATTTCGTATGTAGATTTCAATCAATTTTTTTGTCTGAAAACGTTGTAGGGTTCGCCTTTTTTTGGTTAAAATAAGATTATAAGACGGCTCGTTTTAGGATTTCAATCAAATTTTGTCTAAAAACGTTGTAGGATTCACCCTCTCTGCTGCTAGAGGACGGGGAAGAGTCCAGGAGAGCGAGAGGACGGGGAAGAGTCCAGGAGAGCGAGAGGACGGGGAAGAGTCCAGGAGAGCGAGAGGACGGGGAAGAGTCCAGGAGAGCGAGAGGACGGGGAAGAGTCCAGGAGAGCGAGAGGACGGGGAAGAGTCCAGGAGAGCGAGAGGACGGGGAAGAGTCCAGGAGAGCGAGAGGACGGGGAAGAGTCCAGGAGAGCGAGAGGACGGGGAAGAGTCCAGGAGAGCGAGAGGACGGGGAAGAGTCCAGGAGAGCGAGAGGACGGGGAAGAGTCCAGGAGAGCGAGAGGACGGGGAAGAGTCCAGGAGAGCGAGAGGACGGGGAAGAGTCCAGGAGAGCGAGAGGACGGGGAAGAGTCCAGGAGAGCGAGAGGACGGGGAAGAGTCCAGGAGAGCGAGAGGACGGGGAAGAGTCCAGGAGAGCGAGAGGACGGGGAAGAGTCCAGGAGAGCGAGAGGACGGGGAAGAGTCCAGGAGAGCGAGAGGACGGGGAAGAGTCCAGGAGAGCGAGAGGACGGGGAAGAGTCCAGGAGAGCGAGAGGACGGGGAAGAGTCCAGGAGAGCGAGAGGACGGGGAAGAGTCCAGGAGAGCGAGAGGACGGGGAAGAGTCCAGGAGAGCGAGAGGACGGGGAAGAGTCCAGGAGAGCGAGAGGACGGGAAAGAGTCCAGGAGAGCGAGAGGACGGGGAAGAGTCCAGGAGAGCGAGAGGACGGGGAAGAGTCCAGGAGAGCGAGAGGACGGGGAAGAGTCCAGGAGAGCGAGAGGACGGGGAAGAGTCCAGGAGAGCGAGAGGACGGGGAAGAGTCCAGGAGAGCGAGAGGACGGAGAAGAGTCCAGGAGAGCGAGAGGACGGAGAAGAGTCCAGGAGAGCGAGAGGACGGAGAAGAGTCCAGGAGAGCGAGAGGACGGAGAAGAGTCCAGGAGAGCGAGAGGACGGAGAAGAGTCCAGGAGAGCGAGAGGACGGAGAAGAGTCCAGGAGAGCGAGAGGACGGAGAAGAGTCCAGGAGAGCGAGAGGACGGAGAAGAGTCCAGACGACCGAGAGGACGGAGAAGAGTCCAGACGACCGAGAGGACGGAGAAGAGTCCAGACGACCGAGAGGACGGAGAAGAGTCCAGACGACCGAGAGGACGGAGAAGAGTCCAGACGACCGAGAGGACGGAGAAGAGTCCAGACGACCGAGAGGACGGAGAAGAGTCCAGACGACCGAGAGGACGGAGAAGAGTCCAGACGACCGAGAGGACGGAGAAGAGTCCAGACGACCGAGAGGACGGAGAAGAGTCCAGACGACCGAGAGGACGGAGAAGAGTCCAGACGACCGAGAGGACGGAGAAGAGTCCAGACGACCGAGAGGACGGAGAAGAGTCCAGACGACCGAGAGGACGGAGAAGAGTCCAGACGACCGAGAGGACGGAGAAGAGTCCAGACGACCGAGAGGACGGAGAACATTACAGAGGACCGAGAGGACTTTCAGGATTCAAGAAGATCAAGAAGACAGTGTGCGTGCGCGTGTGGTGTTTGTGTTTTTTCTTGTGTTTGTGTTGTTTACTTGTGTTTTTGTTATGTCCCTCTTTGTATTTGTCATTTTTTATTTTTGTTCGTCGCTTCCGTTTGTGTTCTTCACCTTCGCTTTCTCTTTTTTCTGTCCTGTGCTTATTAACTAACACCTAACTTACTAACTAACCACTAACGTACTAACTCAGCACTAACGTACTAACACTGCACTAACCCCTGTACCAGCGTGACTGTGCACTAACCCATGTACTAGCGAGACTGTGCACTAACCCATGTACTAGCGAGACTGTGCACTAACCCATGTACTAGCGAGACTGTGCACTAACCCATGTACTAGCGAGACTGTGCACTAACCCATGTACTAGCGAGACTGTGCACTAACCCATGTACTAGCGAGACAGTGCACCAACCCATGTACTAGCGAGACTGTGCACTAACCCATGTACTAGCGAGACTGTGCACTAACCCATGTACTAGCGAGACTGTGCACCAACCCATGTACTAGCGAGACTGTGCACTAACCCATGTACTAGCGAGACTGTGCACTAACCCATGTACTAGCGAGACTGTGCACTAACCCATGTACTAGCGAGACTGTGCACTAACCCATGTACTAGCGAGACTGTGCACTAACCCATGTACTAGCGAGACTGTGCACTAACCCATGTACTAGCGAGACTGCACTTACCCATGTACTAGCGAGACTGTGCACTAACCCATATACTAGCGAGACTGTGCACTAACCCATGAACTAGCGAGACTGTGCACTAACCCATGTACTAGCGAGACTGTGCACTAACCCATGTACTAGCGAGACTGTGCACTAACCCATGTACTAGCGAGACTGTGCACTAACCCATGTACTAGCGAGACTGTGCACTAACCCATGTACTAGCGAGACTGTGCACTAACCCATGTACTAGCGAGACTGTGCACTAACCCATGTACTAGCGAGACTGTGCACTAACCCATGTACTAGCGAGACTGTGCACTAACCCATGTACTAGCGAGACTGTGCACTAACCCATGTACTAGCGAGACTGTGCACTAACCCATGTACTAGCGAGACTGTGCACTAACCCATGTACTAGCGAGACTGTGCACTAACCATGTACTAGCGAGACTGTGCACTAACCCATGTACTAGCGAGACTGTGCACTAACCCATGTACTAGCGAGACTGTGCACTAACCCATGTACTAGCGAGACTGTGCACTAACCCATGTACTAGCGAGACTGTGCACTAACCCATGTACTAGCGAGACTGTGCACTAACCCATGTACTAGCGAGACTGTGCACTAACCCATGTACTAGCGAGACTGTGCACTAACCCATGTACTAGCGAGACTGTGCACTAACCCATGTACTAGCGAGACTGTGCACTAACCCATGTACTAGCGAGACTGTGCACTAACCCATGTACTAGCGAGACTGTGCACTAACCCATGTACTAGCGAGACTGTGCACTAACCCATGTACTAGCGAGACTGTGCACTAACCCATGTACTAGCGAGACTGTGCACTAACCCATGTACTAGCGAGACTGTGCACTAACCCATGTACTAGCGAGACTGTGCACTAACCCATGTACTAGCGAGACTGTGCACTAACCCATGTACTAGCGAGACTGTGCACTAACCCATGTACTAGCGAGACTGTGCACTAACCCATGTACTAGCGAGACTGTGCACTAACCCATGTACTAGCGAGACTGTGCACTAACCCATGTACTAGCGAGACTGTGCACTAACCCATGTACTAGCGAGACTGTGCACTAACCCATGTACTAGCGAGACTGTGCACTAACCCATGTACTAGCGAGACTGTGCACTAACCCATGTACTAGCGAGACTGTGCACTAACCCATGTACTAGCGAAGCTGTGCACTAACCCATGTACTAGCGAGACTGTGCACTAACCCATGTACTAGCGAGACTGTGCACTAACCCATGTACTAGCGAGACTGTGCACTAACCCATGTACTAGCGAGACTGTGCACTAACCCATGTACTAGCGAGACTGTGCACTAACCCATGTACTAGCGAGACCGTGCACTAACCCATGTACTAGCGAGACTGTGCACTAACCCATGTACTAGCGAGACTCCTTTTTTTCAGACCAAGAAGATCAAGAAGACCTTCCTGACCCCTTGTCTGAATCCTTTGCATCATTTGACATGCCTGCTGATGTGGAGATAGCTTTGAGCGGGAAATAAAAGGTGTCTGTATTCCCCGTGCATTTTGTATTTGTTCTTAGCATTTTGTGTTTGTGCTTAGCGTTTTGTATATTTTGTATTTTTGTCTTATGCCTTTTGTATTTTACCTTTTTTGTATTTGTGCATGTTGTATTTGTCCTTTGCATGTTGTAAGTGTTATGTGCATTTTGTATTTGACCTGATCATTTCTTTTTGCAATGCCACATCTTCACAGATGAACAACTCCATGCATTGGAAGTAGAACGGAAAGCATAATTGAAGAGTGTGAAGGATGGCATAAGAATTGTTAACCTGTCCAACTTGCTGCACCATAAAGGGCAACAAGTCAAGGTTGGTAGTTTCAAAGAATTTACTCTTTCTTGCAAAGTTTTGATAACCAGCAGCTTAATCAATTGCATTTCTTAATTTCAAAACAATATAGTTTATTATATTATTCGGTGACTGTCATAAGTCGCAGTTGCAGGATATGTTCAGTGTTAGCTTTTCAGTTTTCAAATGAAAGTAAAATTCTCAAAAGTCCATTTCTTTTCAATTAATTAAAATATTAGGCTACTTCATTTCTTTGAATTTCTTGATCTCTATTTCACCTAACCTAAGAAATGAATGTTTTCAGTTTTCATATATACATTTTGTTGGGTGGGTGGATGGATGGGTGCAGAAGTAAATTTATTCAGTAAATCATTTAAATACACCCATTCTTGGAAATTATGATTTGCATTATTATTAATTTATTATTTTATTATTTATTATTATTGCATCTTTCAATTGTTTTCTTAGCTATCAAAGATTTTCTCGTTTGTACTTTTTGTGTGTACCAGGAACCCAAGCCATATGGACATTTTGACTCTAAAAGAAGTAGATAGTGCAAGAGACGGTTGGAATTCTGTCACAAGGTACTTGGCCATTTAAATAACTAAAACATGCGAGTTGTAATCTAAAGAAGCAATTTAAGGATCCATGTGGAAAACCGACGAGAAACCATACATTTGTAATCCACTCTGCAGTGAGTAAATCTCTGCCAAGCAGAGAAGCAGTGTTTGTGGTCGCGGATTATCATCTGTATATACAGTGAAGTATTTATGCCCATTATTTATAGTATAACTACTTACATATGTAGATTCACCAGTTTCATTTACATGTATGATCATTTTAGATTGTGTTTTTTAATTTACAAGTGTTTTTTTTTTCGGCAAATAAAAATCATATGGGTTATTAACTTTATTATAATTCTTTTTTTAAAGGACAAATACAGTAGCCAGAAGAACATCAGATGAGTCTTGCCAATTGAATCAAGGTAATTTCAATTAAGACATGTATATATGCCTTAGATTATGCATATTGTATATTGTAATTGATGCACTTAAACCAGGTAATGCAGTAAAATATGTACCTAATATCATGATAATGGTAGATTGCATACTCAGTAATGATCAGTTCTAATGGCTATATAATTACATGTGTTTTATTTGTACATGCATTTGAATCTCTTTCTTGACATATCCAACACAGATTCAGGTGTTACGTGTGCATTCATATACAGACTTAGTGACCAGATTTTGAAGCAATTAAAAGCAGTAAATTAAATGTGCAAGGCATGTTCATACGCAAAGATGAACGAGTAATTTAGGCCATGGCATTTCTACATTCATTTAGGCTTATTTTAACATTAAGCATTATTTGGTGAAGACTATTTCCGTACAGATTTCTCAAACTAATTTAGTTATGAATTTGGATTTTAGTAGGCCTCTTTATTTGGATAGCAAAGTTAATCAGGTTTGTAAGCTTTTTACATGAATTCTGGATGCTATGGGGTGGCAGAGTTTTGATCCTGGAGTTAAGCCATCTGTGTATGTTGCACAATCATTGTGACATAAAAATGTACCTGGTGGTAGTGGAATGCTGATGAAAAAATAGTAAAAGAAGCATGACTTAATTGCATCAGGAAACTGATAAACTTTTGTTTTCTTTCAGATCATGTTGAAATTCCAAATGCAATTCAAGATTCACTGGAAAGTTAGGGAAACCAAACTACCTTTTCTTCCCAATCTAGGTACTTTCTTAAGAGTGATAAATTCATTTTTGCCTTTCCATTGCATTTTATTTTCTACTGACATAATTTGTTAGCTGTGTAGCTCTCACTGAAACTGAGATTAGTAGACCTGTTTCTATGCATGTGTAGATGATTTTATAATTGCATTGGAACGACCCTGCCTTTCTTGTGGACGTGCATGCAATACATTTTGACTGCATTTTTAAATGAAAATCTTGTTACCTATGTAGTCAGCTTAATAGAAGGTTATTCACTTAATAACATCAAGAAACTTGATGAAATTTGTTTTACTTCAGATCATAATGATGTTCCAAATGTAATGCAAGAGTCACTGTAAGAAGAATGAAAGCAAAATGTCTGATCCCAATCCAGGTACTTTCATAACAAAGGTCTCTTTTAATTTCTATGCTTCCATTGAATTGTAGCATGGTATCTGCCACTGGCCAGTCATCCATCACTTGTTGCTGGGTAGCTTTCGGCCAAATTGAAATACAAAGGCATGTTTTATGCATATTTAGACAGTTTGATGTGTTTATCATTGTATTATAATGACTTTCTTTTGGACTAACATGCAAAACATGTTAGCTGCATTATTTTTATATAAAGCCTAGTTGTTTCATAATTATTATATCAATAGGTTCTTTATTGGCACAAACATTTTTTTAAAAGTCTCAATCTGTCTGAAATTCTAATCTTGAGATTTTTTAAAAATAATTACAGTAATGATTTCAATTCAAAATTATTGATAAATATAGACATGTCGCCGATGCAATATATATATATATATTTTTAAGATAATTATTCAACCGCATAATCACAATAGGGCTTGATATTCATGCTACAAATTGTGTTATACCCAGCACAAATATTTGGTGTCATACTTAAAAACTACATTATAACAGGTTTCTCTTGTGCCAATATGACCTCAGTCATGGCTACAATCTTGTTATTGCTCCTCCTTGTTGATGGATGGTCATATCAACATGATTCTTTTTGCCAGTTTCCTTCTGTCTGCTAGTTGGTCCTACATGAAATTGACACTGATCTGATATTCAATAGGGCTGTCAGGATAGTCATCTTGAGAATTGTATAATTACTTCTTAATGTAAAGGCATATCAACAGGGTCTTTTTACAGAAGGCTTTTTTATATTAGTTTTTGGACCCACATGAAAATGATAGGACATATGCAGTACGGCTCTATTGACAATATTGTCATCATTCTCACCCAGAATGGACAGTAATATTTACACGGACGTTTCCTCTAGCTGGTCTGAAATAATGATGGTACTGATCTGATAACAAAGGCCGACTTGAATATCGTTTATTATTTAATAGTATTATAAGTGTTCAGCACTAAGCAGACTTATTGGAAATTCTTTTCAGACAGCAGAATGTCAGCCATCTTGAAGGACTATTGTTGGATGGAAATTAAAGAACATTGCTTTGAAATAAGAGTTTATTATTTTTAGGAGACATATCAATGCAGTATTTGTCTTGTTGGCTAGTATTACCCCATGGGTACACAAACTAATATTTTATCACACTTAAGAAACTACTAATCTTAAGTAATTAGAAGACTAGATTCAATAAAACAAAGTTGCTATATTTATTATTTAAATTGTAGGGCATTATTTGGCTGCTTTGTTTCTTTTGAATATGCATATTGCAATTTAAAAACGTGAAAATGCCCTAATGAGGATGGATATCAGCAAAAGTAGTTTGTTGATAATATACTGGAAAGATTAAGCTACTAATATATGTATGATAATAGGACAAGCTATTCCAACTACTCCTCCTGTGAGTATCATTCACAAGAATGTTGATTAGAATGACCCTGTTACTGAATCTGTTTGATCAATATTCACAAAACGATTAGAAAAAAATGTAAATAATACAATAAACTCCTTGAATGTGTTTAATAAGATACTTTTTGTTGCATATTCCTGTAAACATTACTACTAATAAAGTTTGACAAAACTGTTTTGAAATTTTTGAGAATCAATTCAGACATAAAATTTCATCATAACGAAAAAACAGAATCATATTGAATGTGCATAAATCCACCTGTTAACATGGTTATGTTAGAACCAGATCCAGACAAAAATTTAGCACAAGAAAACACTGCAAATCTATTCTATTTTTATTTTGTTATAATACTATCAGTAGGTGCACAGTTGAGTAGCTCTACCTCTCCTTGTGCTCACAAACATTCCAATTCTTTCAAATGCAGATTCAAGACCTTACGGTGGGTGATGAGACCTTGGTCGATGTCTCCCTATTGTCTGATCTTCCTGACCCCCTGTCAGAATCCTCTGCATCATTAGACATGCCTGCTGATGTGCAGGGAGCTTTGAGCGGGAAAGAAAATGTGTGTCTGGAAACTTTTCAACGATCTATCTTCCAGGTTGTTGACCTTGTAGGTGTGCGTGCGTGTGTGGTGTTTGTGTTTTTTCTTGTGTTTGTGTTTTTTTCTCGTGTTATGTCTTGTTTTGTGTTTGTCATGTTTTATTTTTCTTTCTCGCGTCCGTTCGCGTTCGTTTGTGTTCGTCGCGTCGGTTTGTGTTCGTCGCGTCCGTTTCGTTTCGTCCGTTTGTGTTCCTCACGTGCGTTTGTGTTCGTCGCGTCCGTTTGTATTCGTCGAGTGCGTTTGTGTTCGTCGCATGCGTTTGAGTTCGTCGCGTCCGTTTATGTTCGTCGCGTGTGTTTGTGTTCGTCGAGTGCGTTTGTGTTCGTCGCGTCCGTTTGTGTTCGTCGAGTGTGTTTGTGTTCGTCGCGTGCGTTTGTGTTCGTCGCGTCCGTTTGTGTTCGTCGCGTGCGTTTGTGTTCGTCGCGTCCGTTTGTGTTTGTCGCGTGCGTTTTGTCCTTGTCCTTGTCCTTGTCTTTGTCCTTGTCCCTATCCTTGTCCCAATCCTTGTCCTTGTCCTTGTCCTTGTCCCTGTCCTTGTCCTTGTCATTGTCCTTTTCTTTGTCCTTGTCCTTGTCCCTGTCCTTGTGTTTGTCCTTGTCTTTGTCCTTGTCCCTGTCTTTGTCCTTGTCCCTGTCCTTGTGTTTGTCCTTGTGTTTGTCCTTGTCCTTGTCTTTGTCCTTGTCCTTGTCCCTGTCCTTGTCCCTGTCCTTGTCCTTGTCCTGTCCTGTGCATTTCGGAATTGTCAATTGGGTTTTGTATTTGTTCTATGCATTTTGTGTTCTATGCCTTTTGTATTTGTTATGTGCCTTTTGTATGCATTTTGTATTTATTCTGTGCATTTTGTATTTGTTCTGTGCATTTTGTATGCATTTTGTATATATCCTGTGCATTTTGTATTTGTTCTATGCATTTTGTATTTGTCCTGTGCATTTTGTATTTGTCCTGTGCATTTTGTTTGTCCTGTGCATTTTGTTTGTCCTGTGCATTTTGTTTGTCCTGTGCATTTTTTAATTGTCCTATGCATTTTGTAATTGTCCTATGCATTTTGTATTTGATGCATTTTGTAATTGTTTTATGCATTTTGTACATTTTGTATTGTCCCATGCATTTTGTAATTATCCTGTTCCTGTATGTTTTGTAATTATCCTGTGTTTTTTATTTATCCTGTATGTTTTGTATTTGTCCTGTATGTTTTGAATTTGCTATGTGCATTTTGTATTTGTCCTGTGTATTTAGAACATTTCTAATTGTCCTATTCATTTTGTATTTGTCCTGTGCATTTTCTAATTTGTTCCATGCATTTTGTATTTGTCCTGTGTATTTTGTAATTATCATTTTGGATTTTGTATTTGTTGTGCATTTGGTACATTTTGTATTTTTCCTGTGCATTTTGTACTTGTCGTCTTCATTTTGTATTTGTCTGGTGCCTTTTGTAATTGTCCTCTTCATTTTGTATTTGTCTTGTGCATTTGGTACATTTTGTATTTGTCCTATGCATTTTGTATTTGTCCTGTGCATTATTATTTATTCTGTGCATTTTGCATTTGTCCTGTGCATTTTGTATTTGTCCTATGCATTTTGTAATTATCATTTTGCATTTTGTATTTGTTGTGCATTTGGTACATTTTGTATTTGTCCTATGCATTTTATCTTTGTTTTATGCCTTTTGTATTTATCCTGTGCATGTTGTAAGTGTTATGTGCATTTTGTATTTGTCCTGTTTGTTTTGCTTTGCTGTGCCAGATCTTCACAGATGAACAACTGCATGCATTGGAAGTAGAAGAGAATGCAGAATTGACGAGTGCAAAGCATGGCATAAGAATAGTGAACCTGTCCCATTCGCTGAACCTTAAAGGGCAACAAGTCAAGGTTTTATTGTTTCAAGGAATTTCCTTTCTTGCAAAGTTTTGATATCCAGCAGATTAATCAATTGCATTTCTTAATTTCAAAACAATATAGTTTCTTATATTAATCGGTGACGGTCATAAGTCGCAGTTGCAGGATATGTCCAGTGTTGGCCTTTCAGTTTTCAAATTAAAGTAATACTCAAAAGAGTACATTTCTTTTAAACTAATTAAAATATGTGGCTACTTCATTTCTTTGAATTTCTTGATCTCTATTTCACCTAACCTAATAAATGCATGTTTTCAGTTTTCATCTACATTTTGTTGGGTGGGTGGATGGATGGATGCAGAAGTAAATGTTTTCAGTAAATCATATAAATACACCCATTCTTGGAAATTATGATTTTTATTATTATTAATTACTTATTATTTAATTATTTATTATTATTGCATCTTTCAATTGTTTTCTTAGCTATCAAAGATTTTCTCATTTGTATTTTTGTGTGCCAGGAACCCAAGCCATATGGGCATTTTGACTCGAAAAGAAGTAGATAGTGCAAGAAACGGTTGGAATTCTGTCACAAGGTACTTGGCCATTGAAATAACTAAAACATGAGAGTTGTAATATAAAGAAGCAATTTAAGGATCCATGTGGAAAACTGACGATTAAACCATACATTTGTAATCCACTCTGCAGTGAGTAAATCTCTGCCAAGCAGAGAAGCAGTGTTTGTCGTCGCGGATTATAAGCTGTATATACAGTGATGTTTTTATGCCCATTAATTATAGTTTAAATACATACATATGTAGATTCACCAGTGTTTTACATGTATGATCAATTTATATTGTGTGTTTGTTTTTTATTTTAAAAGTGATTGCTTTAGCCAACAAAAAATCATATGGGTTATTAACTTTATTATAATTCTTTTTTTAAAGGACAAGTACAGTAGCCAGAAGAACATCAGATGAACCTTGCCAATTGAATCAAGATAATTTTTATTATGACATGTATATATGCCTTAGATTATGCATATTGTATATTGTAATTCATACACTTAAACCAGGTAATGCAGTAAAATATGTACCTATTATCATAATAATAATTAGATATCTAATAAGTGTTTTACTTGTACATGAATTTGAAAATCATTCTTGGCATATCCAACACAGATTCAGGTGTTAAGTGTGTATTCATATACAGATTTAGTGAGCAGATTTTGAAGCAATTAAAAGCTGTAAATTAAATGTGTAAGGCATGTTCATATGCAAAGATGAATGAGTTATTTAGATCATGGAATATCTTTATCCATTTTGGCTTATTTTTAAATTAGGCATTATTTGGTGAAGACCATTTTGGTAAAGATTTCTCAGAAACTAATTTAGTTATGAATTTGGATTTTAGTAGGCCTCTTTATTTGGATAGCCAAGTTAATCAGGTTTGTAAGCTTTTTACATGAATTCTGGATGCTAAGGGGTGGCAGAGTTCTGATCCTGGAGTTAAGCCATCTGTGTATGTTGCACAATCCTTGTGACATAAAAATGTACCTGGTGGTAGTGGAATGCTGATGAAAAAATAGTAAAAGAAGCATGACTTAATTGTATCAGGAAACTGATAAACTTTTGTTTTCTTTCAGATCATGTTGAAATTCCAAATGCAATTCAAGATTCACTGGAAAATTAGGGAAACCAAACTACCTTTCTTCCCAATCTAGGTACTTTCTTAAGAGTGATAAATTCATTTTTGCCTTTCCATTGCATTTTATTTTCTACTGGCATAATTTGTTAGCTGTGTAGCTCTCACTCAAACTGAGATTAGTAGACCTGTTTCTATGCATGTGTTGATGATTTTATAATTGCATTGGAATGACCCTGCCTTTCTTGTGGACGTGCATGCAATACAGTTTGACTGCATTTTTAAATGAAAATCTTGTTACCTATGTAGTCAGCTTAATAGAAGGTTATTTACTTGCACTTTTTCATTTTTAAAAAGCAGTATCACTTAATAACATCAAGAAACTTGATGAAATTTGTTTTACTTCAGATCATAATGATGTTCCAAATGTAATGCAAGAGTCACTGTAAGAAGAATGAAAGCAAAATGTCTGATCCCAATCCAGGTACTTTCATAACAAAGGTCTCTTTTAATTTCTATGCTTCCATTGAATTGTAGCATGGTATCTGCCACTGGCCAGTCATCCATCACTTGTTGCTGGGTAGCTTTTGGCCAAATTGAAATACAAAGGCATGTTTTATGCATATTTAGACAGTTTGATGTGTTTATCATTGTATTATAATGACTTTCTTTTGGACTAACATGCAAAACATTTTAGCTGCATTATTTTTATATAAAGCCTAGTTGTTTCATAACTATTATATCAATAGGTTCTTTATTGGCACAAACATTTTTTTAAAAGTCTCAATCTGTCTGAAATTCTAATCTTGAGATTTTTTAAAAATAATTACAGTAATGATTTCAATTCAAAATTATTGATAAATATAGACATGTCCCCGATGCAATATATATATATATATATATATATATATATATATATATATATATATATATATATATATATATATATATATATATATATATATATATTTAAGATAATTATTCAACCGCATAATCACAATAGGGCTTGATATTCATGCTACAAATTGTGTTATACCCAGCACAAATATTTGGTGTCATACTTAAAAACTACATTATAACAGGTTTCTCTTGTGCCAATATGACCTCAGTCATGGCTACAATCTTGTTATTGCTCCTCCTTGTTGATGGATGGTCATATCAACATGATTCTTTTGCCAGTTTTCTTCTGTCTGCTAGTTGGTCCTACATGAAATTGACACTGATCTGATATTTAATAGGGCTTTCAGGATAGTCATCTTGAGAATTGTATAATTACTTCTTAATGTAAAGGCATATCAACAGGGTCTTTTTACAGAAGGCTTTTTTATATTAGTTTTTGGACCCACATGAAAATGATAGGACATATGCAGTACGGCTCTATTGACAATATTGTCATCATTCTCACCCAGAATGGACAGTAATATTTACACGGACGTTTCCTCTAGCTGGTCTGAAATAATGATGGTACTGATCTGATAACAAAGGCCGACTTGAATATCGTTTATTATTTAATAGTATTATAAGTGGTCAGCACTAAGCAGACTTATTGGAAATTAATTTCAGACAGCAGAATGTCAGCCATTTTGAAGGACTATTGTTGGATGGAAATTAAAGAACATTGCTTTATGAGTTTATTATTTTTAGGAGACGTATCAATGCAGTATTTGTCTTGTTGGCTAGTATTACCCCATGGGTACACAAACTAATACTTTATCACACTTAAGAAACTACTAATCTTAAGTAATTAGAAGAATAGATTCAATAAAACAAAGTTGCTATATTTATTATTTAAATTGTAGGGCATTATTTGGCTGCTTTGTTTCTTTTGTATATGCATATTGCAATTTAAAAACGTGAAAATGCCCTAATGAGGATGGATATCAGCAAAAGTAGTTTGTTGATAATATACTGGAAAGATTAAGCTACTAATATATGTATGATAATAGGACAAGCTATTCCAACTACTCCTCCTGTGAGTATCATTCACAAGAATGTTGATTAGAATGACCCTGTTACTGAA
Organism: Unio delphinus; assembly: GCA_029339505.1. Taxonomy (NCBI): domain Eukaryota; kingdom Metazoa; phylum Mollusca; class Bivalvia; order Unionida; family Unionidae; genus Unio; species Unio delphinus. The sequence continues at coordinate 8,674,959 of JAQISU010000035.1, read as the reverse complement.
TCTGTTTGATCAGTATTCACAAAAAGATTAGAAAAAATGTAAATAATACAATAAACTCCTTGAATGTGTTTAATAAGATACTTTTTGTTGCATATTCCTGTAAACATTACTACTAATAAGTTTGACAAAACTGTTTTGAAATTTTTGAGAATCAATTCAGACATAAAATTTCATCATAACGAAAAAACAGAATCATATTGAATGTGCATAAATCCACCTGTTAACATGGTTATGTTAGAACCAGATCCAGACAAAAATTTAGCACAAGAAAACACTGCAAATCTATTCTATTTTTATTTTGTTACAATACTATCAGTAGGTGCACAGTTGAGTAGCTCTACCTCTCCTTGTGCTCACAAACATTCCAATTCTCTTTCAAATGCAGATTCAAGACCTTACGGAGGGTGATGAGACCTTGGTCGATGTCGCCCCATTGTCTGACCTTCCTGACCCCTTGTCAGAATCCTCTGCATCATTAGACATGCCTGCTGATGTGCAGGAAGCTTTGAGCGGGAAAGAAAAGGTGTGTCTGGAATCTTTTCAACGATCTATCTTCCAGGTTGTTGACCTTGTAGGTGTGCGTGCGTGTGTGGTGTTTGTGTTTTTTCTTGTGTTTGTGTTTTTTTTCTCGTGTTATGTCTTGTTTTGTGTTTGTCATGTTTTATTTTTCTTTCTCGCGTCCGTTCGCGTTCGTTTGTGTTCGTCGCGTGCGTTTGAGTTCGTCGCGTCCGTTTATGTTCGTCGCGTGTGTTTGTGTTCGTCGAGTGCGTTTGTGTTCGTCGCGTCCGTTTGTGTTCGTCGCTTGTGTTTGTGTTCGTCGCATGCGTTTGTGTTCGTCGCGTCCGTTTGTGTTCGTCGCGTGCGTTTGTGTTCGTCGCGTCCGTTTGAGTTCGTCGCGTCCGTTTGTGTTCGTCGCGTGCGTTTGTGTTCGTCGCGTGCGTTTTGTCCTTGTCCTTGTCCCTGTCCCTGTCCTTGTCCTTGTCCTTGTCTTTGTCCTTGTCCCTATCCTTGTCCTTGTCCCTGTCCTTGTCCCTGTCCCTGTCCTTGTCCCTGTCCTTGTCCTTGTCCCTGTCCTTGTGTTTGTCCTTGTCTTTGTCCTTGTCCCTGTCCTTGTGTTTGTCCTTGTGTTTGTCCTTGTCTTTGTCCTTGGCCCTGTATTTGTCCTTGTCCTTGTCCTTGTCCCTGTCCCTGTCCTTGTCCTTGTCCTGTCCTGTGCGTTTTGGAATTGTCAATTGGGTTTTGTATTTGTTCTATGCATTTTGTGTTCTATGCCTTTTGTATTTGTTATGTGCCTTTTGTATGCATTTTATATTTATTCTGTGCATTTGTATTTGTTCTGTGCATTTTTGTATGCATTTTGTATTTATCCTGTGCATTTTGTATTTGTTCTATGCATTTTGTATTTGTCCTATGCATTTTGTATTTGTCCTGTGCATTTTGTTTGTCCTGTGCATTTTGTTTGTCCTGTGCATTTTTTAATTGTCCTATGCATTTTGTAATTGTCCTATGCATTTTGTATTTGATGCTTTTTGTAATTGTTTTATGCATTTTGTACATTTTGTATTGTCCCATGCATTTTGTAATTATCCTGTTCCTGTATGTTTTGTAATTATCCTGTGTTTTTTATTTATCCTTTATGTTTTGTATTTGTCCTGTATGTTTTGAATTTCCTATGTGCATTTTGTATTTGTCCTGTGTATTTGGAACATTTCTAATTGTCCTATTCATTTTGTATTTGTCCTGTGCATTTTCTAATTTGGTCCATGCATTTTGTATTTGTCCTTTGTATTTTGTAATTATCATTTTGGACTTTGTATTTGTTGTGCATTTTGTAATTGTCGTCTTCATTTTGTATTTGTCTGGTGCCTTTTGTAATTGTCCTCTTCATTTTGTATTTGTCTTGTGCCTTTTGTAATTGTCCTCTTCATTTTGGATTTGTCTTGTGCCTTTTGTAATTGTCCTCTTCATTTTGTATTTGTCTTGTGCATTTGGTACATTTTGTATTTGTCCTATGCATTTTGTATTTGTCCTATGCATTTTGTATTTGTCCTGTGCATTTTGTATTTATCCTGTGCATTTTGTATTTGTCCTGTGCATTTTGTATTTGTCCTGTGCATTTTGTAATTATCATTTTGCATTTTGTATTTGTTGTGCATTTGGTACATTTTGTATTTGTCCTATGCATTTTGTCTTTGTTGTATGCCTTTTGTATTTATCCTGTGCATGTTGTAAGTGTTATGTGCATTATGTATTTGTCCTGTTTGTTTTGCTTTGCTGTGCCAGATCTTCACAGATGAACACCTGAACTGCATGCATTGGAAGTAGAAGAGAATGCAGAATTGACGAGTGCAAAGCACGGCATAAGAATAGTGAACTTGTCCCATTCGCTGAACCTTAAAGGGCAACAAGTCAAGGTTTTATTGTTTCAAGGAATTTCCTTTCTTGCAAAGTTTTGATATCCAGCAGGTTAATCAATTGCATTTCTTAATTTCAAAACAATATAGTTTCTTATATTAATCGGTGACGGTCATAAGTCGTAGTTGCAGGATATGTCCAGTGTTGGCTTTTCAGTTTTCAAATTAAATTAATACTCAAAAGAGTACATTTCTTTTAAATTAATTAAAATATGTGGCTACTTCATTTCTTTGAATTTCTTGATCTCTATTTCACCTAATCTTATAAATGCATGTTTTCAGTTTTCATCTACATTTTGTTGGGTGGGTGGATGGATGGATGCAGAAGTAAATGTTTTCAGTAAATCATATAAATACACCCATTCTTGGAAATTATGATTTTTATTATTATTAATTACTTATTATTTAATTATTTATTATTATTGCATCTTTCAATTGTTTTCTTAGCTATCAAAGATTTTCTCATTTGTATTTTTGTGTGCCATGAACCCAAGCCATATGGGCATTTTGACTCGAAAAGAAGTAGATAGTGCAAGAAACGGTTGGAATTCTGTCACAAGGTACTTGGCCATTGAAATAACTAAAACATGAGAGTTGTAATCTAAAGAAGCAATTTAAGGATCCATGTGGAAAACTGACGATTAAACCATACATTTATAATTCACTCTGCAGTGAGTAAATCTCTGCCAAGCAGAGAAGCAGTGTTTGTCGTCGCGGATTATAAGCTGTATATACAGTGATGTTTTTATGCCCATTAATTATAGTTTAAATACATACATATGTAGATTCACCAGTGTTTTACATGTATGATCAATTTATATTGTGTTTGTTTTTTATTTTACAAGTGATTGCTTTAGCCAACAAAAAATCATATGGGTTATTAACTTTATTATAATTCTTTTTTTAAAGGACAAGTACAGTAGCCAGAAGAACATCAGATGAACCTTGCCAATTGAATCAAGATAATTTTTATTATGACATATATATATGCCTTAGATTATGCATATTGTATATTGTAATTCATACACTTAAACCAGGTAATGCAGTAAAATATGTACCTATTATCATAATAATAATTAGATATCTAATAAGTGTTTTACTTGTACATGAATTGAAAATCATTCTTGGCATATCCAACACAGATTCAGGTGTTAAGTGTGTATTCATATACAGATTTAGTGAGCAGATTTTGAAGCAATTAAAAGCTGTAAATTAAATGTGTAAGGCATGTTCATATGCAAAGATGAATGAGTTATTTAGACCATGGAATATCTTTATCCATTTTGGCTTATTTTTAAATTAGGCATTATTTGGTGAAGACCATTTTGGTAAAGATTTCTCAGAAACTAATTTAGTTATGAATTTGGATTTTAGTAGGCCTCTTTTTTTGGATAGCCAAGTTAATCAGGTTTGTAAGCTTTTTACATGAATTCTGGATGCTTAGGGGTGGCAGAGTTTTGATCCTGGAGTTAAGCCATCTGTGTATGTTGCACAATCCTTGTGACATAAAAATGTACCTGGTGGTAGTGGAATGCTGATGAAAAAATAGTAAAAGAAGCATGACTTAATTGTATCAGGAAACTGATAAACTTTTGTTTTCTTTCAGATCATGTTGAAATTCCAAATGCAATTCAAGATTCACTGGAAAATTAGGGAAACTAAACTACCTTTTCTTCCCAATCTAGGTACTTTCTTAAGAGAGATAAATTCATTTTTGCCTTTCCATTGTATTTTATTTTCTACTGGCATAATTTGTTAGCTGTGTAGCTCTCACTCAAACTGAGATTAGTAGACCTGTTTCTATGCATGTGTAGATGATTTTATAATTGCATTGGAATGACCCTGCCTTTCTTGTGGACGTGCATGCAATACATTTTGACTGCATTTTTAAATGAAAATCTTGTTACCTATGTAGTCAGCTTAATAGAAGGTTATTTACTTGCACTTTTTCATTTTTAAAAAGCAGTATCACTTAATAACATCAAGAAACTTGATGAAATTTGTTTTACTTCAGATCATAATGATGTTCCAAATGTAATGCAAGAGTCACTGTAAGAAGAATGAAAGCAAAATGTCTGATCCCAATCCAGGTACTTTCATAACAAAGGTCTCTTTTAATTTCTATGCTTCCATTGAATTGTAGCATGGTATCTGCCACTGGCCAGTCATCCATCACTTGCTGCTGGGTAGCTTTTGGCCAAATTGAAATACAAAGGCATGTTTTATGCATATTTAGACAGTTTGATGTGTTTATCATTGTATTATAATGACTTTCTTTTGGACTAACATGCAAAACGTGTTAGCTGCATTATTTTTATATAAAGCCTAGTTGTTTCATAACTATTATATCAATAGGTTCTTTATTGGCACAAACATTTTTTTTAAAAGTCTCAATCTGTCTGAAATTCTAATCTTGAGATTTTTTAAAAATAATTACAGTAATGATTTCAATTCAAAATTATTGATAAATATAGACATGTCCCCGATGCAATATATATATATATATATATATATATATATATATATATATATATATATATATATATATATATATATATATATATATATATATATATTTAAGATAATTATTCAACCGCATAATCACAATAGGGCTTGATATTCATGCTACAAATTGTGTTATACCCAGCACAAATATTTGGTGTCATACTTTAAAACTACATTATAACAGGTTTCTCTTGTGCCAATATGACCTCAGTCATGGCTACAATCTTGTTATTGATCCTCCTTGTTGATGGATGGTCATATCAACATGATTCTTTTTGCCAGTTTTCTTCTGTCTGCTAGTTGGTCCTACATGAAATTGACACTGATCTGATATTTAATAGGGCTTTCAGGATAGTCATCTTGAGAATTGTATAATTACTTAATGTAAAGGCATATCAACACGGTCTTTTTACAGAAGGCTTTTTTATATTAGTTTTTGGACCCACATGAAAATGATAGGACATATGCAGTACGGCTCTATTGACAATATTGTCATCATTCTAACCCAGAATGGACAGTAATATTTACACGGACGTTTCCTCTAGCTGGTCTGAAATAATGATGGTACTGATCTGATAACAAAGGCCGACTTGAATATCATTTATTATTTAATAGTATTATAAGTGTTCAGCACTAAGCAGACGTATTGGAAATTCTTTTCAGACAGCAGAATGTCAGCCATTTTGAAGGACTATTGTTGGATGGAAATTAAAGAACATTGCTTTGAAATAAGAGTTTATTATTTTTAGGAGACATATCAATGCAGTATTTGTCTTGTTGGCTAGTATTACCCCATGGGTACACAAACTAATATTTTATCACACTTAAGAAACTACTAATCTTAAGTAATTAGAAGACTAGATTCAATAAAACAAAGTTGCTATATTTATTATTTAAATTGTAGGGCATTATTTGGCTGCTTTGTTTCTTTTGAATATGCATATTGCAATTTAAAAACGTGAAAATGCCCTAATGAGGATGAATATCAGCAAAAGTAGTTTGTTGATAATATACTGGAAAGATTAAGCTACTAATATATGTATGATAATAGGACAAGCTATTCCAACTACTCCTCCTGTGAGTGTCATTCACAAGAATGTTGATTAGAATGACCCTGTTACTGAATCTGTTTGATCAGTATTCACAAAAAGATTAGAAAAAATGTAAATAATACAACAAACTCCTTGAATGTGTTTAATAAGATACTTTTTGTTGCATATTCCTGTAAACATTACTACTAATAAAGTTTGACAAAACTGGTTTGAAATTTTTGAGAATCAATTCAGACATAAAATTTCATCATAACGAAAAAACAGAATCATATTGAATGTGCATAAATCCACCTGTTAACATGGTTATGTTAGAACCAGATCCAGACAAAAATTTAGCACAAGAAAACACTGCAAATCTATGCTATTTTTTATTTTGTTACAATACTATCAGTAGGTGCACAGTTGAGTAGCTCTACCTCTCCTTGTGCTCACAAACATTCCAATTCTTTCAAATGCAGATTCAAGACCTTACGGTGGGTGATGAGACCTTGGTCGATATCGCCCCATTGTCTGACCTTCCTGACCCCTTGTCAGAATCCTCTGCATCATTAGACATGCCTGCTGATGTGCAGGGAGCTTTGAGCGGGAAAGAAAAGGTGTGTCTGGAACCTTTTCGACGATCTATCTTCCAGGTTGTTGACCCTGTAGGTGTGCGTGCGTGTGTGGTGTTTGTGTTTTTTCTTGTGTTTGTGTTTTTTTCTCGTGTTTGTTATGTCTTGTTTTGTGTTTGTCATGTTTTATTTTTCTTTCTCGCGTCCGTTCGCGTTCGTTCGTGTTTGTCGCGTCGGTTTGTATTCGTCGCGTCCGTTTAGTTTCGTCCGTTTGTGTTCCTCGCGTGCGTTTGTGTTCGTCGCGTCCGTTTGTGTTCGTCGTGTGCGTTTGTGTTCGTCGCGTGCGTTTGAGTTCGTCGCGTCCGTTTATGTTCGTCGCGTCCGTTTGTGTTCGTCGAGTGCGTTTGTGTTCGTCGCGTCCGTTTGTGTTCGTCGCGTGTGTTTGTGTTCGTCGCGTGCGTTTGTGTTCGTCGCGTGCGTTTGTGTTCGTCGCGTGCGTTTGTGTTCGTCGCGTCCGTTAGAGTTCGTCGCGTGCGTTTTGTCCCTGTCTTTGCCCTTGTCCCTGACCTTGTCCCTGTCCTTGTCCCTGTCCTTGTCCCTGTCCTTGTCCTTGTCCCTGTCCTTGTCCCTGTCGTTGTCCTTGTCCTTGTCCCTGTCCTTGTCCTTGTCCTTGTCCTTGTCCTTGTCCCTGTCCCTGTCCTTGTCCTTGTCCTTTACTTGAGATCATAATGATGTTCCAAATGTAATGGAAGTCACTGTAAGAAGAGTGAAAGCAAAAAGCCTTTGTTCCCAACCCAGGTACTTTCCTAGCAAAGGTCAAATAATCTGTATGCTCCCATTGCATTGTATTTTGGTATCTGCTACTGACTAGTCATCCATTACTGGTTTGCTGGGTAGCTCCTGGTCAAATTGAAATACATAAAAATGTGCTATGCATATTTAGACAATTTAATGTATTTTTCATTGTATTATAATGACTTTCTTTTGGACTAACATGCAAAACATTTTAGCTGCATTATTTTTTTTATAAAATGCCCCGTTTTACAATTGTTATATCAATAGGTTCTTTATTGGCACAAACATTATTTTTTTAAAGTCTCAATCTGTCTGACATTCTAATCTTGAGATTTTTAAAAAATAATTACAGTAATGATTTCAATTCAAAATTATTGATAAATATAGACATGTCCCCGATGCAATATATATATATATATATATATATATATATATATATATATATATATATATATATATATATATATATATATATATATATATATATATATTTTCAAACCCATGACATCCCTCCATGGCAGATGTTCTTACCACTGGGCCACTGGAGCAGACCAACATCAAGTGAAATTAAAAACAAAGTATCATTAACAATGTTAATATCCAATGTAATGGGATCGATATGTATATTATACAATGACGTCAATTTATTTAATTTTATCAAAGTAAGTATAATTGTTTTCATTGCCGTTTCGGATGGAAATAACTTTTGGGGAAACAAGAAAACATTCTTTATCTGTTTTTCACTTTTCAGTGCGAGATGGAGAAATAGAACCATCACTCTGTCCAAAAACATTTTTATTTCAGGAGCCAAACACTTATTCCATTCTAGATACGATATTTCAGACACTTATCAACCAAGCTGTGTACACTTCCTATTGATACTGAATTCATTATATATTGTTACCATGGAAATAAAGTGTAGCATAAGTAGTATATATCTTGTGAGTATGCAAACTGAGTGTTGATACAGCATGCTTTCACTTAGATTTTTTTAAAAAAATTGGGAAATTGCAATATGTCATATTTAGGTTAATCTTTATTGCTATTATGCCATCTTACACAGGTGAAATGATGTTAATACAGGACACCTAAATCGTCTTCTATTGTAAAATTGAGTAGATTTGATACACTATCATTTGTACAAATAACAATATTTTCTTTATTTGTGCACTGGAGAACTCGAAACCTAAGAGACATTTTTATAACAAAAATATAGGAATTCATAGTTTTACTGTCTGATAATTTTGTACTTTTTAAAATTTATTTAAGTTGAAACTGAGCTGTGGATGGACCTCGCTGATTCAGAAGATGCAAATTCATTATTAGAGATTATGGAATCCTCAACATGTAAGAATTGTTTTGGAAGTGTATATTAACCTCTTGTAATAAGTTTACACTTTAGGTCATATATCCCTGAAACATGCTTATGCAATGACCTGTTATCTGTCTCACCGTTAGAGCTAATTTTGTATTACTACTTCTACCAACAAACTGATAGGGCTGCTGAAACTGTACATTTATTCGTCCCAAGGTCTAGTTGGCCCAAAATGAAAATTGTGCCCTTCAAACATTCATGTCATGTGGCTGCCATGGTGACAACCTTGCCTTTAGAATCTTATTGCAATGCCTTCTCAACAGCATGAACAGTTTTTCTGAAAATGCATTCTTCTCCAACTGTTTAATTTATTTTGATCTTATTGAAAATATTTTTAGTGCTGGACAAATAATATATTAGTGTTGGAAGTGAACCTCGAAAACCTTGAAAAAGTTTCATTTCACCTACAAAACGTAACAAAAACTTAAAGAAACTGGAGGAAATCTAAATAAATAATACATACCAAAAATGTTTTAAGCCTGAGGAATACTTTTAAAACTTTGAAGACATAAACTTAATAACCTAAAAAAATTCAATTTCACTACTAATCCTGTTTTTAGTGTATTCATTACGGTAAGTTATTAAAAATTGGATTCAAGTTATGATTTTCATGTTTTAATACAGTAATATTTTGTGTAAGTTTTGATATGAAACTACACCTGCTCATTTACAAATATCCATTGGTCTTTAAAAGTTTATATTGTAGTCCTATGACATTCAGTACAGCTGCCATGGTGGCATCTTCAAAATCTTTATACCTTCCCAGCTACTGTTATTTGTGATATTATAGGCAGATAAGTCATATTCCTTGCATCCAGTAGCCCCTCAGATATTTGGAAATGAATTGTCCTGTTATTACATTTTTTAAAAATATTTTACCCTGAGATCTTCTTTTAAATATTTCCATTGATTGACAAATGATTTATTATAATTGACAATTTATTGAAAATTGAATTATAATTTTGTAAGCTAATAATATTTGAATATGTTGTATGTTAATATTGTATGCATTTCTTGTGATCGGTGAAATTATGTTGCAAAATTTGTGAAGTGCAAATTATTATGGATAACAATGACAAATCAGAGCAAATTTTAAAAAATTATTCTCATTGGTAAACAATAAAGGATTTGATATGGAATCATTAGCTGCTTATTTACTTTGTTCTGCATTAGTGCTGTATGTATTAAATCTTAATTTCATGTGTGTGTGTGTGTGGGGGGGGTTTCATGTCCAAATAATAATGCCTTTATGGTGCCAATTAAATTAAAGTTTTAGAAAGTGGTATTGGTCTGTCTTTTGAAAAAGTATAGGATTTAACTGTTCCTGAAATTAAATCACTCATGCTTATTGTGTCTACTACTGATTAACAGGATTACAATAAGAAAATAAATTTCAAAATCTTTTAATTTCAGTCTATTGATTTGAGGCAGAGAAGATACTGAAAACACAAATAGAAAGAGAAGACCAACAAAATCTCCTTAAGTGGAAGAGATATGAGAAGAACATTATATTTGAAAACGTACATGTACTATAGAATATAGATTATAGGAAATGAATATATGCTAAACACTACATTGAAGAAACAAGAAGACAAAAAGTCTATGAAACTTATAGCATATACAGAGGATTTAAAAATATGGAGTATTGTTCAGAATCAGAATGAATTTATGTTAAATTTATTATCACGCATTTTAAATTCTTACTGATTATAGCACTATTTCTATGACGAGGTGTTATTGTCAATAGCAACGCACATTGTTAATCTAAATTGTCATTAGATGTTATATTAAAATACAACAAGTTTCTTAATTTGTTCACTCATGCATACTCTCTCTCTCTCTCTCTCTCTCTCTCTCTCTCTCTCTCTCTCTCTCTCTCTCACACACACACTCTAGCATTTAAGACCATTCGTCAAGCGAATTTTATGATGGTGTTGGTATAATATGGTTTAATATTATATAAAAAAAACGCAGTATAAATTATGTAGCGATCATTGATATTTGTTGCCACTCGTATGTAGAGTTGTCAAATCTACCTGATAAATGTCGCAATCTTTACATGATATATTTAATCTGATTTATAGAAAATGAATATGTTATACACTACATTGAAGAAACAAGAGACAATTTTTTTTCCCCGTGAGACTAGCATTATTTCTATGACTGGGTGTGATTGTCGATAGCAACGCACATTGTTAATCTAAATTGTCATTAAATGTTATATTAAAATAAAACATGTTTCTTAATTTGTTCACTCACGCATACAAACACATTCTCTCTCTCTCTCTCTCTCTCTCTCTCTCTCTCTCTCTCTCTCTCTCTCTCTCTCTCTCTCTCTCTCTCTCTCGCACACATGCACACTCACACTATCTTTTAAGACCAGTTGATGTAGTTTCGGCCATTTGAAAATGTATCGTGATTCCATAGCGATTATGCATTTCTTGGTATCATTTTTGAAATTCTGTTTTCAAATTGAAAATATCTGATTAACGTTTCTTTTTATTCAGTAGAATCTTTACCTAGCTGTAATAGTGATTGAACGACCTTCAGCAAATTCTATGCAAACTGTTGCTGAAAGTAGGGCATAAGCGACGTTTGATCCGGAAATCGGATTCCACCGGATAGTATGAACTTCCGATTAATCGGAGTCGGACAAGGCAGGAACGACCGATTCGGATAATAAAAATAATAAAGTTGAATTTCTAAAGCACCGTGTCTAACACTGCGTGTCATTCGATAGTGCGTTAATAAAGTTAAGTAAGTCCGAAAAGTCTAATATGGTCAACACAATCACGCTGTGAGACAATCTATTTGAACCGACGGGTGAAAACCGGAAATGAAGCCGGATATAGTAAAGTATTAAGTAACATGTTAGACACGGCAAAACCAGATACCAGAAACCCGGAAACGAAAGATGAAATTTTTTAGAAACAAAATACGGATTTAGCATTTCCGATTAATCGAATCGTATCCGGAATCGGAAAAATTTCATGCCCAAAATCCGGAATCGGAAATCGGTAGAAAAATGCTAATCGGTTATGCCCTAGCTGAAAGTATGTTGCTTCTTTCATAGTCAGTTTACTTTGTGTCTAGTTGGCTTCAATAATTCACTGTACGCCATACTTGTCTAATTATCGTTTTAAATACTTTTTCATAGTCCAGATCCAAATATTGAAAAATGAAATGTTTGCATTTCTTGAAAGTGTTTCGATACTGTATCCACTGAATAACATTCTAAAAATACCTATGTCCTATGGCGCTACCTTCAGTTTTCAATGCTAAAATAAACTCAGAAAAACTATACAAAGATCTGGACACGTTACTAAAGCATTGCAGCAAAATAAAGGATCCAAACAGTTGTATAAAGCGATCTAGCAAATCTACTTACCAATAACCAATAGTGTGGACAATGTGTTTCAATGTTGAATTATATTTTCGTAATTCCTTAGAACACCGTGAAAACAGAGACTTTCCCCTAATAGTAAAAATGTATGATAATTTTTTATGTAAAAAAATTACAACTGCTTCTTTGGGGTCATGTGTGACAAGGTTTCATTAGTATTGTTAGAAAATTATTGTGACAAACCAAATTAAAGAAAATCCAGTAAATATTATCAATTAGTCCATATCGTGTGGCAAATTATAATGTATATTCATTAGAACCCCGAAGAATTTATTTCTTTAAGCACATTGCGATTGCGGTGTTGGTACATTTTTATAAAGTGTGAATAGTGTACATGCAAAGTATGCATTTAGAAATTAATATCCAAATGCAAAAGAACGTTGTCCACATACATACATACATACATACATACACGCGATGGTTTATATTTTCTATCGGAAATCATTACCTGTTCGTCCAATGAATAACATTGGGAATGACAGAGTTATTGCAGTTGAAATTAACCTATGCGCTATTAAATTGTTTCTGTTCTGTGTGTGGTTTCCTTCCACAAATACCTCTTTAGATGATTATAAAGAAATAATGGAAACTGTGGAATGCCTATATGATGAATATAATCTAAAAGGTTGTGTGATTATTTGTGGTGACTTTAATGCAGAGCTACCTACAAAAGTGATTCCAAAAAGCAAATATGGTAAAGGATACATACTACAATCCTTCTTGACAAATAGGCATCTAATGTCAACATTTGATATTTTCCCTTCTGAAATACCAGGATATACATATTGCTCATCGGATGGCAAACGTTCGTCTTTGATTGATTACATTTTGATATCCTCCTCCAAAAAAGATTTAGTTCATAGTGCTAATATTGAAGATGATCATCATCTCATTTATCTGATCATTTACCTGCACGAGTAGAGTTGTTAGTTCCTGAGGAACTCCTGGTATCTACATTTTCCAGATATCCAGTTACAATCAACTGGCAAAATGTTTCTTCAGAACAGCAGGAGAGGTACAAAAATGAAATCAATTAGCACATGAACTCAATGGAGCTATTTGTAAATAGTATTTCGGATGTACAAAACACCCTTATTACTGTCGCGACCGTTCTACGCAACACAGCTGATAAAATGTTTCCCAAAAAAAGATTCCTCCCACACTTAAAACCTTACTGGAAATTTTTTAATGTGGCTGAACTGCATAAAGAGATGAGAAAAAAACGATTGTTATGGATAAAAGATGAACGGCCACGTGGGACACAATTTATAACGTATGCAGAATACAAAAATGCCAAAAGAAATTTCAGAAAACAATTAAACAAGGCAAAATACCAGTAAGAACAAGAACAACTAAATGAGCTGGAAAAAGCCGCAGAACTGGATGTAGGGAAATTCTACAGAATAGTAAGACTACATAAGAAGGGGCAGAGACAAGATATTTCTGAAACTAAAAGTGGAAGGAGAAATAATACGGGACCCTGATTTAATTCGTGACGCATGGTGCCAACATTTTAAAATGTACTGAAATACCAGATATTAATTTTAACGAATCGTTTGCAGCTGAAATTAGAAACAAAATGAAACATATTGTGGATTCAAATATTGATGACAGAGCTGATAAGGATATGTGTGAAACCATACTACCGAAAGACATTGAAGATGCTGTAAGAGCTGAAGAAAAATAAATCATGTGGACATAACATATGTGCAGAGCATTTAATGTTTGCCTGGCAATCGATTAGTTATATTTTGTGCAAAGTATACAATAGAATAATTTCCTTGGAAACGTATCCTGATTACTTCAAACTTGTAAATGTTATACTTATCTTTAAAGGCGGGAAAAAGATAGGTTAGATATGAATAATTATAGAGATATCTCAATCGTTCCAGTATTTCAAAAAGGTTTTGAAAACATATTGCTGAAAAGGTTAATTCTTTACAGCGATAAAATCGGTTTCTCTCACCCATTACAACAAAGATTTCGAAGCGAATGCAGTGGCATTACTGCAGCCTTCATTATAAAAGAAGGAATAGCCCATTATTTGGAAGGTCAATCAAAAGTGTATGCTGCATTCCTGGACATTGCGAAGGCCTTTAATACGGTGTGGCATGATGGCCTCTTTTATAAGCTATTCCATCTTGGAATCAACGGAAAACTGTGAAGATTAATTAGAGATTCATTTCAAGAAGTTAAGGCTCACGTTCTGCTCAACGGATATCATTCGAAACCATACGCTGTCAATCAAGTAGTAGGTCAAGGAAGAACGCTATCGGCATGGCTATTCTTAGTCATGATAAATGACCTAATATCCTTGCTGGAATCTACAAAATCTGGAATACAATACAGTATCCCCTGTGTTTTACTAGCAGATGACACGTCCTTGCTATCTTCGTCATTTAATGGTATGTGTGTTTTACTTCGTAACCTCAATGACTATGCATCGAAGTGGAGACTGCGGTACAATGCTGATAAAAGCAATATTGTCATATTTTCGAAGAAGAAAATCACACAGAAACCTATGTTCATGCTTGGAGATAAATTGATTCCTATAGTTTCTTCTAGAACCTACGCTGGGGTTACTCTCTTTGCAGATCTCTCCAATACTGCTGCAGTAAAAAAATGCTTGTGATAAAGGAAGGTCAGTATTTTATTGCATTGTAGGGACTTGCATTGGAAAGGGTGGAATGAATCCAATTAATAGTGCTACAATATGGTCAAAAATAGTACTACCTGCATTGACATATGGATGTGAATTGTGGTCCAGCTTGAGCCAGTCACAGGTATACGATCTTGAAGTATGTCAAAGAAAGGCGGCAAGAAGAATTATAGGTCTCGATCAGCGCTCTTGTACAGAAACAACAATTAGCAGTCTTGGACTGTGGACCATTGAGGGTTATGTGGACAAAATCAAACTTGGCTTCTTCAAAAAAATCTGCAGAGCTAAAGATTCATTTGTATGGAAAATTATATTCCATAGAAGAATCCTTGACTTCTTGAGACATGAGAGCGAGAGCATTGGGTTTGTTAAAGATATATATCGTGTTCTTTTGAAATATCAGCTTGGCGGGTTTTTCCAACTATACGTGAACACTCTACATTCTACCCCGAAATCGGCATGGAGGAGGAATATTGAAATGGCAGTTCACTGCTGCGAAGAATCATTATGGAGATCTAAACTTGAAATGAGACCTGAACTTTTACATTATGCAAGTGTCCATACTAATCTTCAACTACTTGCAGTTTGGAAACTTGTGTTCCTAATAAAACTTGGACTTTCGCTAACATTGCTTATTTAACTATGTGTCCCATTACAATAGAGAAGGAAAATAATTGTAAACTCTGCAAGAGATTGATTATAGACAGAACCAAGCATATGTTACTATTCTGCAACGCCCTAAATGACGAGCGTAACACTATGTTTGAAAAAATAATAGATGCCATCGACATCCTAAACTCCCACTGGCTTTTATGTCAGGACAATGACACCCTACTTCATATCCTTTTGGGCAAGAGAGTGGACATCTTTGATTCTATGGATGATCAATCATGGCAGACATTCATGTGTGTGGTGGCTGATGGAATAGACGCATTTTACAAAAGAGCAAATGAACTTGTACATGATATCCCATAGTATGCTTATTCAGTAAATTAAGGAAATGGGCCCAATTCATTTATATCTAATAAATAACTCACATGTGCTCTAAGTGAATGAGAACATGATAATTAATTTAAATCGTTTTAGTTGAATGTAAATAATTACAATTCCATTATTTCCCCTCTCTTAATCTATGTTGCGTATATAACTCGTTTGCAACGAGTTCTCTCACGTATGTGTTTTGACATTAAGTTCTCTTTGCTTTTGTTGCTATATAGTGTACTGTAAGTAATTTAATCACAAACTATGTTCATAACTTTTTTGTATTTACGAAACATTAACTGAATGAAATCTCTTATGAAGAGGAAATAAAGAAAGTCAGTCAGTCAGTCAGTCAGTCATACATACATACATACATACATACATACATACATACATACATACATACACGAGAAAGCAATCGATGGTTTATATTTTGAGAGGTGTAAAATACACCAATAATATTAGTCTGAGAACATAAAATTTCCATCTTAGATAAACTTATCCATAATAAAAACTATTTCCAAATATGAAACTTAAACATTTCCCCACATTTAAATATATTCCGACCGTGCTGGAAACTAAATAATGAATTTAATTTAGTTTAGCGTGAATTGTAACATCTAGTGGGTAGTGTATGGTTACCGCATGGCATGGTTGGAATTAAATTTGTAGTGTTATAATCGCGAGCATCTAGGTATGGTGTGCTAATACAGCACACGTGCAAATTTATTTTAATGATACCATCTTGTGTAGAGCACAGAAAGTACAAGAATAACATATAATACTTTGATAATTAACACAGTACGATCTATACTTGCATAATAAATTAACATTATCTCCCTAGAAAAGATACGGACCATTGGTGGTGAAACACGACGAGAATAGACGGCACAACATAACAATATCTGGCTGTGTGCTAGGTCAAGCTAACAGAAAATTAATTTGCAACGTATCTTTAACAATATTTCAGCCACATCTCTATAATGTATGCACTGTGGCATTTATAGTGATGTGTAGCAGTAGTGGTTCATGCCGCAGACATGTAGCATCATTCACCACCCATTCACATTATCTCGACACCAGCCCGACAAGTCTTTACACTAACCTACCACAGACATGTAGCACCATGTCCCACCCATTCACATTATCCAGACACTAGCCCGACCAGTCTTTACACTAACCTCTTAGTTCTAAGCACCTTGGGAAAAAGCTGTTGGTACCAATTTTATAAGCCTTTGGTATGACACATCCGGAGTTCGAACCCACGACCTCCCGCATCCCAAGCAAGGCCATAGAGTTGTCTTTCTAGAAATGAGAGTTATAGATAATATTTTAACAATTAATACGTTTCCACGGTATAAATCATTTTCTAACATGTAAACACAGTGGATAACTGAAAAACAAAATCATATTGATATATGAATTTCAGTACTGTTTCATACACACGCAGTAACATCCTTTCTGTCCTTCTATAAAATTTGTGGTAAAGGCTCTTACTCCAGCTTGTATTGGTTGGAAGCTTTTACGTCATAAGCTATGCCACTATCAACTTGCAGAATCAAATATATTATAATTAAGTAAATCTTTGGCCAGTTGCCATTTTGCATAGAAATGTAACTTGTAAGTTAGTGTTTTTGTAGAAGGGGTCCACGACTATCCAGCCTTAGTTTTCTCTACAAAAACTTCAATAGCTACTAAATGTTTTTATTTTGATTATGACTCTGGCTGTCTTATTTTTAACATTTATAATTTCCTCTTCCTTCGTAATGTATAGTCTTAAAATGACACATTTACTGCCAAAACAATGTTGTTGTGGAATTGCACATTGCATGTTTTTATTGTCTTATTTGGATCGATAAAATCCCTAAAATTTTAAATTTTCTCCTAGAATTGTACAAGAAAATATTTAGCTCTTGCGTGGTTTTTATAATCATCTCTCTCTCTCTCTCTCTCTCTCTCTCTCTCTCTCTCTCTCTCTCTCTCTCTCTCTCTCTCTCTCTCTCTCTCTCTCTCTCTCTCTCTCTCTCTCTCTCTATATATATATATATATATATTGTTTCTGTTTTTGTTTATACTACACCAAGTAAATTTAGAAACAGATCAATTAAATAAATAAACTTTACGAAGCATACGGAATTCTGAAATTTTATCTTGGACATGGAGATGGTAATTCTGCGAAGTCCTTTTTAAGTGTAGTGACCTGCAGGTGACAGGTGTGAAAACCTGTCTCCCTTTTAATGTATGCCATTTAACACATGTGTGGTACTATGTTTGTTCTTAAGTATATACTAATGGGACTTAACAACAACAACAACAATAAAAAGCACTGATATATTAATATTGTGAAAAAAATATTTATTATGAATTTTTCAGTCACCTCATTTTTTTAGATATATTTTTAATCACGCTGTATTCAACACTTGTGTTATTGTCGGTGAAACAGTTCTGATTTACAATCGCGTGGCTATAATGATGTGTGGTTGTAATAAAGAGACATATTGTTGAAGCTAAATCATATTCATACTTGATAGGATGAAATAACTCTTCCATGATCATCTATGATGTATCAGATTGATCAAAAATAGAATGGCGAAAGTATCAGTATTATTTATTTTATATACAATTATGATACTTTCACCATCATTGATAGAAGCCGTTAAAACAATAAAATGATCGTATCAAAAATCATCTATGATATATTAGATTGATCAAGGGAAAAGTGTTGAAAGTGTCAATTATTAATTATTTTATATACAATTCTGACACTTTCAACATCATTGATAGGATGAAATAACACTTCTACGGCAGAGATTGAAATCCATCTGGTGTCAGTATACAACTCGCGAGAAATACTTCTCAGATTTCTTGGCACTCTACTACAACCGATGACTTTTGTCATTGTTATTGTTGTTGTTATTGTTGTTGTTATTGTTGTTGTTAAAAGATATCTTTTAATTATATAATGCCTCATCGTAGAGTACTAACCCGCGATGACATAAATATGATTAAGCAATTGAGAAACCATGTTGGAATAGCAGAAATCGCTGATAAGTATAAAATCAGTTATCAGAGAATTTATAAAATCTGGAAATCGGATGAAATTGGAATCGGAAATGTTAGCGCTGATGATGCTAATGATATATCTCTCGAGCGGCTTATTGATGCTGAAGTTGAAAACGAAATGAATCAAATGTTAGATGGAAAAGTGCATGTTGCTGATGGCTCTGCCATTAGTGGCTCTATCGTCACTGACAGAGTTACCGATAGAATCATTGATAAAGAAATGATATGTCAATTGCAATCTCAAGTGACCAACCTAACCAATCAGAATAAATTGCTGCAAGGAAAGGTATCAGCGTTACGACAACAACGACAACAACAACAACAACAACAACAATCAATCAATGATTCGTTAAATGATCTACAATACCAATTAGATACCACACAACAACACCGTAGCGATGCAGTTCGAGATCGTAGTAAACTTATTACTGAACTTAATGATGTACGACGTGAGTTAGAGTCCATTAGAATTAAATACGCAGAGCTCGCTAGTAAATACAATCAACTTCTAGAACAAAATGAGGAATCACAACTAAAAAGTAGAGAACACCAACGAAAAGGGAAAAAACATAAACGAAAACAAAAACAGCGTGAAGATAACATATGGATGCTATCACTACCCGAAGAAGATCGTGAGTTAATAAAAGAAATCAATGAAGTACTTGATGATAAAGTCATTGATGACAAAGTCATTGATGACGAAAGTCATTGATGATGACTAATCTCAGTTGACACGCGTAAATGAAATCCCACCATCGATGAATTCAACGTTGTATTTATTTCCGGTACTCTCTAGAATATCAACGAGTAACTGATAGTCTTGCGACCGACTCTGATGATATTTTTTACTGAGACGAAAACGCGCCTCTGAGTTTCTATTCTTATGGATTGCACATTTATGAGTGACACCATCAGAACCCTTTTCTGTTATAATTCTTCGACCGGTGCCTGTGATCTTATCATAAACCGTTAATTGTGGATAGCGATTGCGATAATCACTAAGTGCAGCCTCGAACTGAGACATATAATTAAAGCGGTTATTTAATTAATAATTAAAATGATATCATAATAATGTGTACCATCGATGATATGTCCGCGTTGAAAATAATACGCCCGGGTTACTTTCGAAATAAATTAATCCATGATGATTTGTCACGTGATAAATACTTCCTGCTTCCACTGGATTTAATGATGACTTTTACAATTCGCAGTGATGAAATCACTGGTGATGAAATAGTCCCAATCATTGACAACACTCCATCCAATCTCACAGTGTTTTCATTAGTAAAGATAGTTGAAGAATTCCAAGAAGAATTTAACCGCCGGATCAATATCGTAGAATCGTCAAAAACCGTCAATCAGTTTGATAAGGAAATATTAAAAATCGTTAAAAAATCACCAGTGAAAATAAATGATCATGTATCAATGTTTCTTGATTTCGGGGATAAATTCATATTGGTTAATTTGTATACTAGGAAATATAAGACATCGATGAAGTCTACCGCGTGGGTCACACGATGAGGAAAGTGCCTAATTTGTCGGATGATTTTTAACACCAGTGACAAAGTCACCGTGGAAGTGTTATTTCATCCTATCAATGATGTTGAAAGTGTCATAATTGTATATAAAATAATTAATAACTGACACTTTCAACATCCTAGTTTTGATCAATCTGACATATCATATCGACTAAACCATCCATTAACGGTCCAAACATGAAATCGTAACATCGTAGTGTGTGTATCCGTCGCAATAAGGTCCCTAATAGCAAACCCTACATCATCAACGGTTTCATTCATCCATGCAGGGTCATCTATAAAGTCCGATTTAGGCCATTCAGGATAGTACAATGTGAGATTAGATCGATTGGGATTTATTTTATCATCAGATTGTAATCTCCCACCGAATCCCTTGTAAATCAATTTAATTTTTTCGATGATATTTTTAACTGATAGTGTTTTATTTCTAAACCGCACATCCGGAAATATCTCATTGAAGTGTTTTAATAACGCTTGATACTTATCAAGTTGGTCCGGATTTTTAACATCTCATTGATATTCTTGATTAATTCAGCGCGGTTCACAGAAACACTTTTCATATCTAACTGATCCGGAACCACATCAGGGAGTTTTAATACTTCAAGGACACTTCTGATGATTTCGAGTTGTTGCCGTGGATTGATTTTATCAGATCGACAATGTGTAGTTGTTACCGTGTTTCCATGATTGTGTTTATCAACAAGGACTCGCTGGTATCGTTGTAATCGTGATACGTTTTTGTCGAGGTGTTCAATCGTGTTTGTGTCCAATTTGCTCACATCAGTTTGAAATACATGATTGAGATACATCAATTTCTTCGCGTAGGGTTCTAATCGTTGTTGATAATCCTTTGGATTATCAGGATCATATCGATGATATTTTTGTTGTTCACCGATGGTTTTGTCATTGTTGATGGCTCTGCCATTAGTGATTTTATCACTTGCAGCAGCAATTCTTTCTCCGATAGAAGATTTCAAAAAATCATCTACGACTGGGTTATTATTAATTGCCGCAGTAGGAATTCGTTGCTCTTTTTTTTGTTTTATTTTTTCGCACCACAACGAATATTCATCTGGTAATTCCCATGTGACCTCATATCCCGTTCTTTTCATCGTTTCAACGAGTCGTCCCGTAAAATAACACTTCGAATTATTCTCGTCAATAATGGCACTGATAAATGCGTATCCATAACTAGAATTTACATCATTGAGATTGGGAGTTCTGAACAACAATTCCGTAGAGGATAAATCTCTCTCATGTGATTCAATGGCAGAAATAATGTCATCTCGTGTGAGGGGCAACTCAGTGCAAACTCGTTTAGTTGCTGGTGACTTTGTCACTGAATAATGAATTTCAGTAATGTTTCTGAACCGATGAATTGCTTGTTTAGTGGCTTCTACAGATCCTAGTTGTTCAGAAAACACCGTCATGTACTTAAATCGTTCGTCTACGATTGATATTCCTGCTTCTACGGTGCAATTATAAATCACTACGTCGGTGTGTTAAAACGCGTTAACTGGATCAGCAAAATCTCTTTCTTTTTCTGCAGAATCGGTATCAGCGTGATAGTATTTCACTCGGTATCCTAAATGCTGTAACAATTTAGCAAGGGCTTCCACAGAATAATTCCCGTGTCGTTTGTTCTGTGTGAAGACTACTGCACGATTTCCTTGTTGCAGCGCGTCTAACAATTTGATATAATTGTCATGATGAGATTGTTCTACAATAAACTTTTTTCCACAATCTGGTTTATACTCGTTGATGATGAATTTCATGTCCGGACGATTTAAAAATTTCTTGAATAATTCTAGATCATCATTGTTAGCATCTGCGTCTAACACGATTACTCGTTTTGCTGAACAAATCAACCATGTGAGTGTTTCCCAAATTTGTTTCCCACGACTCGATGAGATTATTTGACGAAGAATACCATGCCATTCATCTAACAATATCACATCAGGAATTCCCCTGACTCGTACAATTGATTCAATCTGCGAAATAACCCTTCGATGAGTTCTTGTATCAAAAACAATTCTTCCATGAATTGTTTCATACGATTCTAGATTATAGTCGATGGTGGTTTTTCTGGTGAACGTCTTTCTGTAACTCAAATATAACACAGATTGATCATCTCGTATTGATTTCCATGCTGATTTTGACTTTCCCATCCCACAAGCAGACCCATCCATATAGTCATCGTTGAGGATGATTTTACACCCCTGACCGTTTTCATGAATAGGTGGCTCACAGTAAGTATAATCCGGAACCCTCGTGGGGAATTCACCACCATGATCTACTCGGTGATAGTTGTATGATTTCAGGTATTTTTCGTAGTTAGAAATGTTATTTTCATTTCTGTCATTGATGACTTTATCGATGACTTTGTCATTGTTGATGGCTCTGCCATTGTTGGTGATTTCATCGATGACTTTGTCATTGGTGATTCTATCACTGGTGATTTTAGTTTTTGTGGTACGGAAACAACCGATCACAAATCGATCAGAATAAACTACCACAAATGCATCGATGGCTTTTCCCTCAATGAATCCACCAATCTCATTGTATCCGTGTCGTCGTTGACAAATATTGCAATACGACCCAGCAACCCTTCCCAGTGAAATCATATTGTTGGTTTGATTTGTTATTCCAGTGATTTGATTTGGTTGACCAGTTAACTCGATAGAGATTTGATTGAAATCTTCGTTGGTCAAATCGTCAATGGTAGAACCATCGATGGCAGAGCCATCAATAATAAAGTCATTGGTTTCATTGTCAGTGCGTTTTTCATAACAAGTCTGTACAGAAATAGGACAGGACAACAATAAACTAGTAGATCTAAAATCCTTTAGATTTCCAGGATGAATCAATCGTTTATCAATACTTTTTGGTTTTGCTGATCTTGTTCCCCATTATTTGATGCTATGAAGTCCAGCCTGTGTATCAACATTCCATGATGGTCTGTCTGCGGCGATTTTTTTAATAATTCTCGATGATTATCAAAATCGATAGGAATCGTTTTCAATAAAATGTGATAACCGCCGCTGGTTTCAAAAATCAAAACATCATTGACAGAGTCAACTAAGTCATTGAAATACAATAACAATTCTTTCAACGATGGGTTTTTAGAATCAATATCGATAGTGGGATTTCTCAATCTCTCCCGAGGGATAACTTCATTAACCGCAGAACACCCTTGAAATTCTGTTATGTCGGGATCATTCACAAAAACGTAAAATTGTCCCCGTTGTTGAATTATTACGCCATGGCGTAAATAACCATCAACGATGAGAAGATCGATTGCAGACTTTTTACTAAAAACACTCCAAGCCGGCGTTAAATGCCTTTTGTAGTATTCTTGGAGATCGTGATAAGTTTGTGGAGACTGAAAAAAATCATCATTATCGTTATCGGAGTAATCACTAATCATTATACTGTATGCTGTTTAGTGTTTAATTGAATGTTGATTAACTATTAGTAATAATGGTGAATCCGGCATTAGCGGTTAATAAATGCTCATGGTTGTTTTTAGGATCTACACGACGATGTGAGAAAAATAGTCTCGGAAAGTTCTGTGGAGTACATAATTGTACTTCAAAACAAGGATGCCCCGAGGGACCGAAACCCTGTCTTGGTTGTGGAAAAGGCGTCAGAGGGAAATATCAGATTTGTATAACGTGTGGTTGCCCACAATATCGTTCCGCAATAGAATATCTCAAACGAAAGAATAAACCGATACCGACTCCAGAAGAGTTTTTAAAGGATTTACGTGAAAAACAGGTTAAATCGTCAAAATCACAGTAAAACAATGAACCCAGCAGAGAGAGTAAAACTATCATCATTCGAATATGGCGAAAGTCACATAATTAAATACTGATAGTTTGGCCATCGATGTTGGATATATATCATGAGTATAGTAACGATGACAACACCGCAGGAATTACTTCAACGAATAGTGGAGAACATGAGCCCAGTACAAACAAGCATGATATCAATAACATCAACGAAACCCGAGTTTAGTGTGAATTTCCCCTCTCCGATTCCAGTGCGTGAAATAGCGCTAGCAAAACTACGATTATACCACAGTTGGCCTAATATCAGATCAAAACCATTTGGTGGTCAACAACCGAATAATTCACTGGTGTTCTCGTATAAGAATAAACCCGACGGTACCCCAGACTGGAACGTCGTTTCGATACCAACAGGGTCATACCAAATCGAACAAATCAATAATGAATTCGCGCGTAGAATAAAATCAATCACTGGAAAAGAATCAAAAATTGCTATAACGGTTCATGAACCAACACTATCACCCGCAATTGAAATAAGCACAGAAGGATACGTCGTAGACATCTATAACAGCTCAATAAGAACCGTACTAGGATGGCCTGAATTACCGCCCCAGAGTAAAACCGTTGATGTACCAGAACCTAAAAAATCTGATTATATCACCGACGTGATAAAACCTGATAATCCAATAAAGAGTTATAAAGATCACCAATTCACTAGAGATTTTTTTGTTTTCGAATATCAACTAATTAGGGATAGAATAGAGAGATATCGTTTTGTTAACGAACCTAAAATCATTGAAAATTTCACATCAATGAATAATGATTTTTCTCTGTTGTTAATATCTCTTAAATCCGGCTCTCTCACCCGAGATGAATTTATCAGCGTCGTAGAAACATGCAATAAAATTATCGACGATATGGAAACATTTAACCTAAAAATTATTCAGGATATATTATATGACGATAATCCCTTATCGAGAACAGAATTTGCAAAACAATATAAATTTCCCGTGAATATTATTCTGAAATTCAAACTACCAGGATATAACGTACCAGAACTAAAAAAACTTCTCAATGATGCCATCGATGTTGGTTTTAAAATAATCCATGACGCATGGAAGAAATTAACAGAACAACAAACAACTATCCTCAAACACAATAATGACCCAGATGGTGGCGGTAGGCATATCGCTCCGTTCAACGTGAATATTTCATCGGTGATTGCGCTCAATTTAGTATGTGATGTTATCGAAGGAAGCTATCAGATTAATCTCGAACGATCAAATCAAGCTCAGCAAGGAGTCTCCGGTTAATCCAGTCTATATGCGATGCCATAATAATTCATTAACCAGAATTAATTTCAAACTCACCGACCAGTCAAATAATCTGATTGATTTACAAGAAGAGGTGTTAGCGATTAGTTTGTTTGTGAGATCCTAAAGACTTGATCAAATCATTTCTTATTTTTTGTTAACCTGTAGCAGCAGAGAGGGTGGATGACCACATCGTTGCGAGCAAAATTGATTAAAAAATCGTAAAATCTCCGTTTTTGCAAAAATGGAGACTTTTTTTTTAGTTAAATGAGATTTGTTGGAAACCTGATATTTTGTTCGAAAACGTTATCTATAGGCCATATTTTGTTCGAAAACGTGATCTGGAAGCCTTATTTTGCTTGAAATCGTGGTCTGTTCACCCTCTCTGCTGCTGAAAACAACGATTTAAGCTTCGTTGCGTATTCGACGGCGGCTGCATTTTGGTATGATGTTTTTGATAAGAATAATTGCAGTTACTGTACACGTCTTCTTCTTACATTCAATATTAATAGATAAGCTAAAAGAAAACTACCCCATGCACCTTTTTCATTTTACGAATTTACCTGTTAGCTTAAATTGTTACACAAAAAAAATTGCATTTTCTGTAAACTATGGCTTATCCAAATGTTCGTAAGATTGTACTGATGTGTGCAAATTCATTTATCAACAGGTCAATATACCACACACTAGATTTATCTCTATGTTGATATTTCTACCTCTTTTTTTAATTAATTAATCATAGATGTATTTGCTGTCTGTCCATACTGTTTTCGTCTCGGTTAAAAACGTTGCAATTAAAGAAAGCAAGTATACAGAAGTAGATAGTTCTGATTTAGTCTCCATCTGTAATCTAGAGCAATTGTTTGTAGTGTGAACTAATAAACGTATGATACAAAATGTATTTTACTTTTGTTTGTCTGCTTGTCTATCAATTGTTTTGTCTATCTGGTGGACTAAAAGAAAATGATGTACTTTGGATTGTAATACCAAGTGCGTAATGTATGTTCTTGCTCTGTACAACACTGATCATTGTCAATGTCTCGTCTTCTATGTGATTCATCTCCTGAGTTTGAGACGACTTGAAATTCGGAGTGCAAGTCAACATACTACATTATTACCGTAACGCAGTACCCAAGATTTCGACTGCCTTAAGAGCCTCCACAGGGTTTAATCCAGCACTGCCATCATCATCATCATCATCATCATCATCATCATCATCATCAGTTTATTGACCCATAGTGGTCATTGAGGCACTGTGTTTCTGAACATCTGACCAGTTCCATCTACTCGTCTCGATCATGTGCCAATGTCTGTGTCCACAAAACTTTTCCTGGTCCATTTTGTGATATTATCAGTTCACATTTGTATCTGTCTACCTCTCCTTTTGCTAACCAGGACACTGTCCTGCAGTACTGTTGTGAATGGTCTGTTGGCTCTAGTGACATGGCCATACCATTTCAGTTTTCTCTTTTTTGACAATGGTCAGGAGATAATCATATTGGCCTACTTTGTGCCTGATGGTGTTACGCACTTCTTCATTTGTGATGTGGTGGTCCACGTAAGAGCTGCTAAGGATGGTTCTGTAGCATCTCATTTCAAGTACCTGGATTATTCATTGTCATTCTGCTGTCAGGGTCCAGGCTAGCAGCAGAGAGGCCCTAGATACCATTTTTTGAGATCTCGATGAGCCAAAAAAAAAAAAGAACACGCATGGTCTCATCGGGTAGGTCTGGCCCTCTCTGCTGATGTACATTTGTCCAGGGTTATCCAAATATTTTGTCAATTTCTGTACGGTATCTTGATCGTGGGTGATGTAAATGTATTGTTATAAATCCGTGTGGAATAGCCTGTGCTCGTGAAAAAAAGTTTTTTTTATTATAAAAATTGAATTATATCCATATTTCCGTAGCAATACGTTTGATGAATATTTCTCAGAGTATTTTTATCTAAGCCGTTAAATACAGCAAGAATATTAGTTATTTCTGATTACTTTTGGAATTTGGGTATACCGTTGAGTTAGATAAATAACATCTGTAGTTTTATGCCTTCCTTGAGAAAATATTTTAGCTGGATTTGTTTGTTTGTCTAGCCTTGCGTCGTCGTAAACAACTAAATTATTAATAAATCCATCTAATTTATCGACGGACGGTTCATCATTGATATATGTTATAAACTCGATAACGTCATCGCAGTTTTAGCAATTTTGCGTTTTCATTAAAATCTTAAGAACTTCATAACATCGCTGATCATCAATGGATGGTGCTACCAAATACAACGTATCCCCTTTCAACCATCTCATTATCAGATTTATTAACAATTGTGTTTTACCACTTCCAGATGGACCTATTATGATCATTCTGATATATTTTTTAGCGCTGGATGATGTTTTACTAGTTTTTGTTTCGTGTCGCTGAAAAATCAATTACATCCATGTTTATTATTATTTATATTAATTATATTGTTTACCTTCCCGAGTTAAGACTCCAACCAATGACTTGTTTACGGTTACAACAAAAAATATAAAAAGTATCATAAGATGGAAAATGTTCTTTATATGGCAGAAAGAAGTCTTCGTTCTTATCCAGAATTCAACGTAAAGATGGTGTTGATATTGCAACATTAATGTCGAACATTCCAGGTACTCCATGGGCTAAATACCCAGGAGCAAAACATATTCTTGGATATAATTATTGCGGTTCTGGAACTCGACCTGATATTCGACTTGATAAACAAGATCAACCGAAATCTGGTGAATATCCGATAAACGCGATGTCAAGTTCATGATGTTGCGCATAAAAGTAAAGACGTACAACATAGACATATCGCAGATGTAAAGTTGATTCATGCGCTAAATTCCATATAATAGAAAATTTATCTAATTGGTTAGTTAAATCTAAGATGAATGAATTGTCATTGCATATCCTAGCTTTCTTGGTGATCCTTTAGCTAATGCACTTTCAACATAATCGATGTTAACTAAAACAATATCATTGATGATAAGTTTTTGTTATTCTGATGATCCTGGTATCTTCACGGAAATATTTTCTGTCGACGTGTATCTAATGGTCAATAACATAATGGTACAAGTAATTCTGTAAATTTGTCTTTATGTATCTGAAATATTTTTTGTTGAAGTTCATCACGAACAATTTTTCTACTTGCAACGATTATTTCATCTGGTCTCCATGTATTCCAAAACACATCTATGATAATTTCTGTAATTTATAGATACATATACAACAATTTAATAACAACAATACATACAATTTAACAACAGATTTGTTTCCCTAGAATA
This sequence comes from Unio delphinus, assembly GCA_029339505.1. Lineage (NCBI taxonomy): Eukaryota > Metazoa > Mollusca > Bivalvia > Unionida > Unionidae > Unio > Unio delphinus. The sequence continues at coordinate 8,646,227 of JAQISU010000035.1, read as the reverse complement.
CGAAATGAAAATTGTAAAAAGAAAACTTGCAGTATAGTTAAATGGATACCAAATATTCATAAATGTTTTATCCCAAGGCCAAAGATATAGAATAATCGGAGTGAATTCGAGTGTAATTCAAGTTTTGAATGTGCATACTGAATGCCGTTCACAGTGCGGTGAATACAAACCTAGGGGATGGTGGTTGCGTGCTGAATAGTGATTCTTCTAGCATTCTGTTCAGGACTGGGTTTCATATAATAAACATTACAGCAAGTTTGTTATTTAATAAAATTATAATGTTGTTTTCACATGTTAATACCGAATATATTTCATGTGAAACAAAAGCAATATATTTCATTTTTAAACATGTGACTTCAAACCCACTAAAATGTAAATGTCAAATTTTTTTACACTACACAATGAGATATATATATATATATATATCGTTTATGCAAACCTAGCTAGCTGCCACAAAGAAGGACTGAACATATTGTTTTACAATAAGTGGTAGAAATGTGAATGTAAAAGAAGAAACTGTCCACCTCTATTTAGAGGCTTTATAAACCTTTCGCATCCAACGTCTTTCAAAATGTGTAGAAACTGTAGTCCTAGTAATCGTGATAATCTAACACCACATAGGTACAACGGACTGAACAAAGATACAATTTAGATAGTATTGAGTAATTCAGGAGTAAACATATAATATCATTATATTAATAATAATCTTTACGAAAGTACTTCAAATATAACCATGGCGCAAACGAAAAACATTTACCCCATATTTCATTTTGATAACTGTATATCTATAATCTATGAAATCAGAACTATCTCTTTCTTGTTATCTCTATAGATGTTTTATATTTACCTGAAACTTCTTTAAGGTATACTATGAATTTCTGATATGCAGCATCCTCCTTTAATCTTCTGTTAGATCCGATATCTGAGAATACTGGTTTTAGGATATGGATCAATTTTCGCTGTGTCAGAGCTGACCTTGCAGAAGACCTGAAGAGATATTTAACACACGGCTTTCGGCGCATTAACTGAAAAGTAACATTTCAATACATCAAAAGGTGTAATTGACCCAATCTGTTTGATTGGCAAGGTTGCAATAACAAAAGGGACTTTGTACCATAACTTCTTTTTTTGCATATAAGACTTTATTATCAGTTTGATTCTTATCCAGTTATGCGCATCTTCAGTTTACCTATCAATAACTGGAAAATATGAGGGGCACTAAATTTATAAAGCTTGATGAGATTAGCTGATATTCACATAATCAAATACATGATAAACTTATGCTTTTAAAATAACCTTAACAATGTTTACAATCCTTATTTAATAAACAACATATGTTGTATATTGTTGTCCCAAAATCACTGCCAAGATTTTTAGTGTATAGTGATAAGAGGTTACAAGAGTTGTATAGGTCAAGGTTATTGCTGCAGTTTTTGAAAGTTTAGATACTCATTTGTGCTTACATCAACAAAACCATGCCGATTTAAGCCATCTCTAAATTGTGCATGGACTGGTGTTAAGTTTTGGGACAGGAGCGTTTCTAATTCTTCTTCTGTTAGGAAACATGGTAGAAGGCCCGTTCTGCATCAATGACAAACCTAAAACTATTGTTAACAAGAATAGAATGGGTACTTTAGAAAAGTAACAAAGATGACGCGCGTGTGATATTAAATGAAATATATACTTAAACCAAATTAATCATTTTTTCTGTTTCACGCTTATTAACTCCAAAAACGAGACAAAGCCTGTTAAGCAAGTCATCACAATCACATCTTACTAGGTGTTGAAATACGCGTGACACATGAATGCACGCTAAAAATAGCAATGTATTGAGCATGCATGCAACAATGTCTTGTAAACTGAAACTGAGGTAAAGGAGTTAAAGAATGTCAAAAACATTTTTGCTGAAACAGTTAGGATCGCTTTATATATATATATATATATATATATATATATATATATATATATATATATATATATATATATATAGAGAGAGAGAGAGAGAGAGAGAGAGAGAGAGAGAGAGACAGACAGACAGACAGAGAATACTTTTGTTCAATAGCAGAATGAAAAACCTATACCATTCATTTATACTACAAACGATTTGCTTTATCGATTGCTTATCAAATTGCAGACCAAAGCTATTTACCACAAACATTAACATGAAAGCATATTGTGCTCTGCCTAATATTCACATCGCAAATATGTTGTCAATCGATAGCCGAATGATGACCAGCATAGTAAAATTTAGATCTGCAGCAAGTAACGAAAATATAACACTTACCACAAACTAGTCCTGCACCTAAATAGTATTTCCTTTCAAGTCCACCGGAGTCATCTTTCAGTGTGTATGCACCCTCCTCAGTCATTTCAAAAAGTCTCCATTCTTCTTTTATTATTTCTTTCATCATATGAGTGAGGAGCTCCTTCCTTGGTCCCCCTAGGTCGGAAGCCTCTTCTCCATAAAATGTCACCTCAAGGGGTACCAGAAGGTTTGGCGCTTCCAAGATCTCCTCAATTCATGTTGCAAACATGTTCATCCGTGACACATAGATGGGTTGGGTTTCACCCTCCATCGGTTCTGTTAATGATGTTTGGTCTAATTGTCTTCCAGTCATAACAGATTTTTGAAAATGGCGCAAGACAGCTACTGGGTCATGAATGTCCTTGCTGTGGCAACAAAAAAGAGCAAGTCAAGTTACTTAAACTACTGAATTCAGGTGTAATTTTGTAACCTAAGAAGGCATCAATATACTAGTATACTGCAACAACAGAAAAGTAAAGCAACGGAGTCTAAGAATCTTAAAATTTGTCAGTTGTATCTAACGTTTCTAATTCAAAGGACAAGCACTCATTCATATGCGTGTGGCAGTGAGAAATAAAGATTTCTGCTGAAAACATAATTAAAGTCAAGCTATATACATGAATTAATGTATTTTACTTGGATAACAAAGCAGATGATATCCAACAAGATTAACTAGTTGGTAGACATTTTAGCAATCGGTGCTTATTGGCGTGTGTGTGTGTGTGTGTGTGTGTGTGTGTGTGTGTGTATTAAACCAGTCTTTAATGTTAAGCATATAGTTACCTTTTCTCAGATGTAATTATAAACAGGTCACTTGGCACAACAATACATTGTCCAGCATGTAAAATGAACTAATTAGAGTTACCTGCATCTTATGCGTTATTATGACCCATCTAGACAAAATAATTTCCACTGTCTCATATAAAGTAGTATGTTGATGAAAAGGCACAGATTGGCCTCAAGAAGGAAATTTTGTTTTTGATACATACTTTGATCATAGACTATTGATCGATTTGTTTCTAAGCATGAGTATATACAGCAACCAAACAACACGGCATCTCATAATTTGATCTTTCCAAAACAATTTTTAAAAAACATCTTACACTTCTTCCAAAATGACAGCCATGTTGTCAACTAAACAAGAATGCAGATCACCAATGTTGGAATGTCCGGTTACTTCATCGTGATGTTGAGTGTTTCTTGATCCAGCACCATGCCCTTCACAGGTACGGACTACTGTCGCTACTATACCAGCATGCTCGTTGGTCCCAGAGCTGGGAAACGTGGCCACGACAGTATCCTGTTGTCTTAAATCTTGAAGTGTGGTACATTACTGTACATTTCACCAGTGTTGAGAAGTGGGGGGGGGGGGTCTACACTACTGGTGTTATGTGTTGTTACAACACCAGGCTGCTCACTAACGTTAGCTGGATCATCGCTGAAAACACATAAATATGTTTACAACATTTGACAATCAGACGATGATAGATCGATTCCGATTTATGTCGTCCTGTAAGTTTTATAAAAAGCATATGCATTGTATAAGAAATATTTTAGATAATAACTGTACTTTAATAGTGAAATATGTGTAGGACACAACTAAAATGACTATAAAGTGGCATATTTATTAATTAAGGATGAATAAATTCCATCATCAGACTCTGTAACATGCAAGAGGATTGACAATGCAAAAAAAAAACATCGCTTAAAAAAATCCACCAACAGGACTTTTAGTTACTTTACATGGGTAGTGACCAGTGGACTGAGTAAAGGGGACAATGTATAATGCATGATCAATCTGCACAGGAGCCTCACTTTCTTTTTCACTAAAGTGATGCTCTATGGTGATGTTTAGAGGATTCAATACATCTATATGCAGTCTACTTCCAGTAAATTACATATCACGTTTACAGGAACTGTACGAATGTAAATTATATTTCAGTTGTACATGCAACTATACTATACTCTACATACATATGAATCATTTATCAGCTGTACAGGGAATTAGTTACACACTCTACACAATTATGAATCATTTCAGGCAAATAATCAAATACTGAAGGATGGACAGAAGAACGTCACACAAATTGTCTAGTCCTGAGTCAAGTAGATCTAAAACCTATGTTCAAAGACATACAACTTACTTGAAAATTTCAATTAAACCTGCATCTTCTCCTGATTTCTGAAAATCATTAAAAAAATATGTGGGTACGTTTTTAGCAATAACACTCTCAATCCCCAACATTACAAAAATACTCTGCATAAACTCTGTATAAATTTAGTGATCTAAACAACAGGCATTTTCTAACCAAACAAAATTCATACCCTTTGATTCTGGCTAGGTATCAGTAAAGTTTATATAAAAAATCTCAACAGGAAAGCAAAGCAAAACTTCATTTACACAGCATTTCATCTTCGCAAGCCAAGCTTCCGATATGATAATCCTATCTACACCTTGGCGAATAGAACATTGACACTGGTGCTTTGTCCTAGCGACATCTATTGGATTTCCTGAACTGCCCCCCATCGTACATAATGCCAAGTAAACAATAGCGTTATGCATTCTACACTGGCCGAAAATAATGGAGGTAATTGACCTAAAATGATATTTTGGATGTTTAACCTCGAAAGTATGACTGTGTACCAGAGTGAAACCATTACAGGTGTATTTGAGAAAGAAAATTGAGCAAACACGGACTGGGACTAGAAAATTGCTTACTTATCAGTCCATTCTAGCTGTGTGCTCCCCTTGTCCCGATCATGTAGGAACAGTGTTCACATTTGAACAACTTAATTTTGATTGGATACGGTGGCTTGCCGTTGCATCCAGTGAAATTCATAGACACGAAATACAAAAATACCTGCCCGATACGCCGAGTCTATGATAGGTTATCATATCGGAACCTTGCCTTGCAAAGATGACAGCCCTTAGAAATTGCACCTTTGTCTAATATACATGAATTGTATATAAACGGAGGTAATATACTGTTGGATTAATGTTAAAGCATTAACATGAGCAAAATACCTGATACAATTAATTGATAATCAGACTACCTTACCTGACAAGTTTGCATGTGTTCTCTCAGGTCCTTTATAGGTACCATGCTTGAACAAGACAAACACTTTTCTTGCTCTTCAAAGGAATCTTCTGTCAACTATAGCGATGCTTTTCTGAATCGACCTGATGTATGTGCGACCTGTACGGAACTCCCTAATGTCTTCTGCACTGCATCTTCCGTGACTTACTGTGGAGTTGCTTTTTAGCGTTAACAGCTCAAAACCACCACACTGATCTAAAGCCGGAAAAGAACTGGAAAACAGATAATGATTAATACATTTTTTTTCGAGTATGGATAACGGTTTTATATCAATGTTCACTTTTAAACTCAATTTTAAAACAATTATGTAATGTGTCTGTTTGGCGTTAGGATTTCAGGAATAAAAATAGGGTTAAATTTATTTGGAAGGTTGGTTCAAGCTGGAAATATTGAATGGATTATGTTGAGTACTGACATGAATCGTCACCGACTCTTATATTTCAGTAACTTCTTGAATACCATTCAATTATCTTTACTCAGATAATATTGTTTTGTGAACGTATCTAAAATTTGGTTTATACGTTGTTACGTATATTTAAGTCATTTTTTATTTTTGTCAGATTCAAATTTGATATTTTGGGTTTAAAATTCATTAATTGGGAGATATTTCTAGAAAATTGGGTTGACCCATACTCTACAAGTAAACATCAGATGTTGACCTTATTTCTGACCTTGTTTCAGAGCGTAAAGGACATTATGAAGCTTTGTTTCTCAATATCTTTTTATTTTTAGTTCTTGAGAGTGTGAATAACTGATTCTCATGTGGTGTGTACGTGACTTTATGAACTTTGGTTTGTTCTAAAACTTCTAGAATATCACGTGACCCCTTCCTGTTTACGTAAAAGAAACAGTATATAGTTGTGTTTGAGAGCGAGCTGTTCAGTAGAAGATTTGGGCTTATAAAATACAAAGATGTGAGTAGTTAATGGGGATACTCTAGCGACAATGGGAAAATCCTATGTAAAACAGCTTGGGAACATCTAGCGACAAGGGGAATTTAACATGGTGGGACTATCTAGCGACAAGGGAAATTGAACATGGTGGGACTATCTAGCGACAAGGGAAATTGAACATGGTGGGACTATCTAGCGTCAAGGGAAATTGAACATGGTGGGACTATCTAGTGTCAAGGGGAATTGAACAGAGTGGGACTATATAGCGTCAAGGGAAATATAACATGGGAAATAAAACAAGGAAAAAAAGGGGTGGCAATGAAAGCTACTATCTTTTCGAGACTTATGAGTGGCCCTGAAAAGGACCGTTAGGTGTAATGTTAACGTTGTCTTGTTAACACAGAGGACATCTTACAGATCTTCTTCTCTTCCTTAAACTTCTCCTTACTGTGGGTCCATAGAAGAGAACTCTCTTCAAGCAACCTTGTCTTTCCACATAGACTCTTCTCTTCCAATAGGCTGTCTCCGTCCTATCAATGACACTCCATGATGATCTGACATACATGGGTATGTCAGTCCTAAACAGCATACTTGACACAAGGGTTGACGATTCAACATTAGTCCACATCTTCTGATGAGAACAGGTGAATTGAATGCCGTGTACTGCGGTTATTTATAGGGGAAGAGCGGATTGAAACGGATTGAGTGTATCCACCAATCCAAACGTGCGTTACAAAAGTCAGACACAGCCATCCAATCGGAAGAGAGCAGTCTGTGACGTCACCTTTTCTATATAGAGGTACTAGCGCCTGTGCGCAGTCCATCGATTCAAGAGAGTTGTCAATCATGGCGGACAGTAAGAAGACAATGAATTGGAGTGAGACAGGAGTAGAGACAGCAAGTCATGGACCAACAGTGACTACTAAAGTCATGACAAATCTACATCCAGAAGAAGTGGATTTTAACTGGGATATTGTGGATTTTTTAACATCGCAAGAATTTATTCCGGAACCTTCGTTGCCTTCTGTATCTTCTTATGGACACGTCGATGATTTTAAGCAGAGACAAAAAGAAGCATTGGAGCGATTTTTACAACAACAGAAAGTAGAAGAACAAGCTTTTCTTATGCAACAGCAGGAAGAAGAAGAAGCAAGAAGAAAACACCAGGAAGAAACAGTAGCAGCAACGGAGAAGAATGAAGACCAAGGACAGAAAGAAAATAGTGAAAATCAAACGGTTACGACGGTACTTTTAGATATTTTAGCTGAGTTAAAGAGTCTGAAACAAATGTATCAGACTTCTTTATCACGACCGAAGAGAAAAAGACCTTCTCGAGCGAAACAACCCGATCTCTCTGTGACTACGTCTACCTTACCACCGTTAGTGATTTCTACCAAATCATTGACAGGAACCACCAGTCCCGAAGTAGGCCTTGGCCGTGGCAAAGGCTTAAGACAGCTCAAGAGGATTTCATCCCGTTTCTGAGTTTGTTTTGTTTTAAATACACAAAACACCAACGGTCCTTTTCAGGACCACTCCAATTATTTCGAAAAGAAATACTATGTCAATTGCCTATTTCAATGAAAACTCAAAAGTCCTTTATGTTTTTAAAAACCCATGATATACGTGTGAGTGAATGAATGTGTGAGTGTAGGTAATTATACTATCAAATCAAAACCAAGAGACACTTACGTTTTTTCTCTTTAGTTTATTCTAGTACAAACGACACAATTCAATATCACAACATAACATAACACAAGACCACTTTAAAAAAGTTCATAGGTTTTCTTCTGTTTCACTCTTTCTGTTTTTTCATTTTCTTTACTGTCACAGCTTTTTTTTCTTCCTCTTCACTTTCGTTTCGTCTTCTTTTCTTGTTTTTGTGAACGTGACGGAGTTCTTCCTTGGAGGAGGGTACCTCTTTCTCCTCCTGTTCAGAATTTCTTTCCTCCTCCTCCTCCTCTTCCTCCACCTCCTCCTCCTCCTCCTGCTCCTGTTGTTTCTTAGGGCAGTTTGGAGACCAATGTCCTTTCTCTTTACAATAATAACAGGTATCTTGACTTTTGTCTCTATTGTAGCCTTTTTTATTTTTGTTACGATCTGAACATTCTGTAGCCCAATGTCCTTTCTTCTTACAGATATAGCAAGTATCTTGACTTTTATCTCGATAGGAGGGAGAGTAGGCTGTCGGCTGGTCTGACGAAAACTTTCGTATGACCCCACGTAAAGCTCTAATGAGAAGTTCCACTTGTGTAGGTTCTTCCATCGTTCTGGTCAATGTGAGAGTGAAAGGAATACTGAACCGTTAGACACTAACCCTTTATATATATGCACGGATCGAACATGAATATATAGGGGTTATGGTCTTTAAAAGGTAGTCATTTGACTTTTTGCAGACAAGATGAAAAGGTCACATCATGCTGTGGAGAAAGGAAAAGACAGTAAGAGACAGAAACGTAATGTATCGCCTAGTACAGTAGCTGAAGTCTTGGCTCAAATTCATGCCAGTGATTTTGAAGATGACATGAGTGAGCCCGAATTTACACCTAAGCAATCGACGTCCAAGCAAAGTACACTACCCTTAGTTAACCCTGAAAATTACTATCACATTCGAGAGACAGAAAAGCGTTCCTCTCGAAAATTTAGAACAACGGCTTACACGTATGCCGTAAAGTTTAAAGATTTCAAGTCCAATGTACCTTTGGAGAATACAGAAGGGTTCATTACTGAGGTGTGGGATTCTGTGTTAACTGCACTGAAACAGCAATGTCAAGCCAAAGAAGACGATCGCTTGAGACTTTCTATTCATCACGATAATTTAAAGTCTCCCGTTTGGATCGAATTTACTAGTCCATCAGAACTGACACCTTCTAAAGTCATTGACAAAATTCAACATGTGCAACAATCCAATGACAAGTTTCACATTGACGATGGAAAAGCCACACTGTTCATAACCCACGTGTCTCTTCCCCAGGGGACAGGACGCAAAAAAGTATTATTGGTCGACAGCCTTCGCAACACCAAACTAAGTCTCGTCCGAATTAACAATCCTCAAGACCAGATGTGTTTAGCCCGTGCTGTCGTCGTGGGACGAACGTATGCCAACAAGAACGACACGGTAGAATGGAAAAGAGCCTGGAAAACTATTCAACGATCGGACCGAGCCAAACAACGAAGTGAAGCAGAACTCCTGTTACAGCAAGCGGGGATATCCAAAGACACTCCTTGTGGCATTCCAGAAATGCAACAATTACAAGACGTCTTGGCTCCACGTTACACCTTGAAAGTACACCCTCAAGAAGTGCGTGGACCTCTTTTGTTTCGAGGCCACGATTTCAAAGACGGAAAATACATTCACGTCTATCATCACGATGGTCATTTTGATACCATTACCAGTATCACTGGATTCCTGGGATACGGTTACTACTGTGAAAAATGTGACTATGGTTATAACAATCGAGAACAACACAAACATTGTGGATCAAAATGTGAGGGATGTTTAGCCTCACAACCTTGTCTGGACCAAGGAAAAGAAAGAGTGCATTGCCCTGTGTGTCAGCGCACTTTTGTCAGTCCTACCTGTTACCAACAACATTTGAAGATGCAAGGTTCACAGCAGAAAAACACTTGTCAACTTCTGAGATTGTGCCCTACTTGTGGACAAGACATACGTACCAATAGTGCCAAGTTTCACGTTTGTCGAGGGAAGAAACGATGTCACATTTGTCACCAAATCGTGGACTTGGAACACGAATGCTTCATTCAAAAATACCAACCCCATTCAGAAGATACCCAGAAGAAAGGGAATTTTATCTTTTTTGATTTCGAATGCATGCAAGAAACCGGTATTCACATTCCCAATTTCTGCGTAGCTCACCGTGCGTGCGAACAGTGCATCCAAGAACCTATCTTTAGTTATTGCCCTCACTGCAACAAGATTCCTGGAGGACGTGAAAAAATCTTTCGAGGGTCAAACACGTTAGCCAAGTTTGCCCGATGGATCTTAAACCCCATTGACGAAACGTGGAGTACAGAAGACATCGAACGTTACGGTAATTGTCATTGCCATGCTACGGTCATGGCTCACAATTTTTCGGGATACGATGGGCAATTTCTGCTCAGATACTATGCGGAACAATGTACCGAACGACCTCAAGTGACTTTGAACGGAGCTAAAATCATTTCTATGCAAGTAGGACAAGTACAGTTTAAAGATTCGATGTGTTACTTGGCCATGCCATTGAGTCGCATGCCTAAAACGTTTGGTATGCCAGAAATGGCTAAAGGTTATTTTCCACACTTTTTCAATACCGAAGCCAATCAATATGCCGTTCTACCCCATTTGCCGGAGGCTCACTATTACGACCCTGACAACATGCGTACCGAACAACGAGAAGCTTTCTTCGCTTGGTACCAGACTCATGCCTCGGACCTTTTTGACTTTCAAGAAGAAATGTTAAAGTACTGTCGATCTGACGTGGACATTTTACGACGTTGCTGTGGAAAATTTCGAGAATTGTTCATGGAGTACGGAGGGATCGATCCTTTGAAAGAAGCTTGTACCATTGCCAAAGCGTGTTCTTTAGTGTACCGAAAACGCTTTATGCCTGAAAATACTCTAGCGGTCATCAGTCCTCAAACGACGAACTTTGTTAAACGTCAATACTCAGTCAAAGCCCTGCGCTGGCTCCATTACTTGTGCGACAAGGAAGACAAATGGATCCAATACGCTCGCAACGGAGGAGGCGAAAAGATTATTGGAACGTATTCAGTGGATGGTTGGGACTTAGAAAACCCTCAGATCGTGTACGAGTTTAACGGATGCTTATTTCACGGATGTCCTATGTGCTACCCTCAGCGTGACATCAAAAATCAGTTTTTACAACGAACTATGGAAGATTTGTACCAGACCACGTGTCAGCGACGTTTGAAGTTAGAACAGCAAGGATACCAGGTAGTGGAAATGTGGGAACACGAGTACGATCAGCGTTTGAAAACTGATCCCGAGTTTAAACGCATCGTAGAAAGTTACAAGTGGGTGGACCCCCTAAACCCACGGGATAGTTTGTACGGAGGACGAACGAATGCTACCTGTTTACTGTACCAAGCGGACGAGGAGAAGGGAGAAGAAGAAATCAAATACTTGGACGTGTGTTCGTTGTATCCGTACGTGTGCAAATATTGTCACTTTCCCGTAGGGCATCCAGAATTGATGACAGAACACATTGATTTGGACCACATTCGTCAGTACGAAGGATTGATCAAGTGTAAAGTCTTACCACCCACAGACTTGTACCATCCCGTTTTACCTCACCATTGCCAAGGAAAACTGATGTTTCCTTTGTGTCGCACATGTGCTGAAACGTGCAACCAAGACCAACCTTGTCATCACACTCAGGAAGAACGTACCTTGACAGGAACGTGGGTGAGTGTGGAATTGTTTAAAGCTCTGGACATGGGATACCAACTGTTAGAAGTGTACGAAATTTACCACTTTCCCAAAACACAACAATACTGCAAGGGCGACGAGAGACAGAAAGGTATTTTTGCAGACTACGTGAATTCCTTTTTAAAACTAAAACAAGAAGCTAGTGGCTATCCTTCCTGGTGTCACACTCCCGAAGACCAAAAGATATTCAAAGAAAAATATCGGGAGCAGGAAGGTATCACTTTAGACCACATCGAGAAAAATGAAGGAAGGCGATCGTTTGCCAAAGTGATGCTCAATTGTTTGTGGGGTAAAATGGCACAACGTCCATCTTTACCCAAGACGGAGTATTTGTCCGAGCCGTCTCGCTACTTCCAGATGATTCACGACCCAACCAAAGTCATCAAACACGTGGACGTCATTCGTGAGGACTTGATCTTAGTCAATTACGAAGAAGAACTAGACTTTGTAGAAGCCGACAAATTTGGAAATGTCATCATTGCGGCTTACGTGACAGCCCACGCTCGCTTAAAATTGTACGAAGTGTTAGAACTGTTAGGAGATCGCGTGTTGTATTTTGACACAGACAGTTGCATCTACATTCACCGACCGAACGATTGTAACCCTGTTATCGAAGGAGACCGTTTAGGAGCCTGGACCGATGAACATCCCGACGACAAGATTCTAAGTTTTGCAAGTGGCGGTCCTAAAAATTACGGCTACGAATACCGAGACCCCCAAGGAAAAATGCACACCAAATGTAAAGTGAAAGGATTGACTCTTAATTATCGCACCAGTCAAGTGGTGAACTTTGACGTGCTTCAAGAAGCCTTACAGTCGGGACAGGATGAAACGTTTCAAGTGACTACCCACGAACCGCACAAGATTGTCCGTTTACCCACACACCAAATCGTTAGCCGACCTTTGGAAAAAGTCTACCAAATCGTGTACCAAAAGAGAGTACGACTTCCCAATCACTTCACTCTACCGTACGGTCACATCGAAATCGGGCAGCATATAAAAAGGGACATCGTCCACGATCAATAGTTTATTTATCACTACAACGACCCAGCGAAAAGAAGATGAATCCATTTAAACAGACATCATTCAAGTTTGGGGATTGTAAAACAAATGTACCTTTCCAGAGTGTGAAAAGTACTGGATGGATAAGACCTATGCATTGCAACGGAAGTTGTCCGGAAGGAAACTGTAAGTGTCCTTGCGGTATGCACTGTAATTGCGTTACAGAGTGCGATGGTGAACCTTACGATTGTAGTGATGCCAGGCTCTGTGACGTTAGCGATTCAGCAGGATATCGTAGGAACTTTGCTATGACTACTACCCCTATATCTACCCTGGAAAGTGATGCTGTGCGTGTCAAACCTGAGGGATGCGAAAGCGGTGCGACACGTTATCGTGGACTCCTAGGAATTTCACCGTACCTGCATCGAACAGAAGTAAGGAGAGTCGAATATTCGTTCCCGACGAGTTTGCCTGAATACTGCCACTTTAAAAGTCGATTTCAAACCTTCAAAGATAAATGGCCAAAATATCTGCCTGGACCAACTCCTGAAGAATTAGCCAGAGCCGGATTTTTCTACTTGGGCGAAGGGGATAAAGTCAAGTGTTTCAGTTGTGGTGTATCCATTTACGAGTGGGAACAGAAAGATTCCGCTTACCTGGAACATGCTCGATGGTCTCCGAATTGTCAATACCTACCTTTAGTGGGACCTAATGATTGGAAGTGACACTACTACTCCATGTCGTGTAACACACCTAGACCAGTATATAATATAAAACATAATATTCAAGGATTACCCTACGAATTGCAAGAGAAGATCTACAAGGACGTTTGGCAAGGCCTTGCTAAAGAAAAATCTCAAGGGGTGACTGTAGAACTTTTGTGTCGTGAAATTCACAAGAGGAAAGTGACAAAAATTAACCAACGTGTTAGATTTCTCTGGATCAAGGGTATTTTTTTGCTCTGTTACCAATTTACTACGTTTACCTCTGAAGATACTTTGATCCTTCTTAACCGTTACCCTGAATGGCAGTGGGACGAAATTACACGTTATATTAATCACTTTCGCTTTTTGTGCAAATTTAATTCTGTGTTTAATTCTGAGTTGAATCTACACTTGTAATCTTTGACCTAAAGAAGTATAAAAGAGAACAACCATGCCACAACCTTTATCATTGGTGATCCAACAGATTCCGTGGAAGGATATCAATGAGAAGATTCACACGGTGAAAGATTACGAACACTTATTGCAAGAACTATACCCTATGAATTGGGGTCGACGTGTCGTGTGTGTTTTAGTGACTTGCTTTCTGGGATTTCGTTTACCTGCCGATTCCTTGTGGACACTTTACGAACACTACCTATCAAAAAAATAAGACAGTATGGTGGTTCCTTTAAATGTCCACGAGAGACTTATTCTGTTCAAAGCCTTACGCTTTCATCTGGATACATCTCGACCTTTCCAAGAAAAAAAGATTCGTCAACTTTTACGTACGAAAGCAGTGTACGAAGATGTGTGTGTAGCTTGTGATTTACACCCTCATTGGACAGATGTACGTGACTGGAAAAGTTGGGATTTTGAGGCTTGGACAAACGAAGTATCCCATTATGCCCAAGCGTTGTGTTCCTAAAATGCATCGTCGAGTGAAAAAAGTCACTTTTAAACCTGTGTTAGTAACAGTACCAGAAGAAGAAGAAGAAGAAAAATCTGGCACCCAAGACAATCCTTCTGTTCAAGACAAAACTGTCATGGACATTTCCCCACAAAGACCCTTTAGAGAAGACACGTATGTGACTATACCCCCTGTAGAGGAGACTATAAGAACATTACATACTACCTCTAGGACACCTTCGTTACCCAAACCACGTTGTACAGTGACTTGTTTATATGCCACTTTGATCGTTTGCCTAGGTATTTTATTCCTGTATTTATCTATTTGGCTTTTATGTTTTCGTGTTGTTCGAATTTAAACATGCATTGAAATAAACTTGTCTTGAAAAAAGTATAAAAACCTCTTGTCTTGTCTGTTTTTGTGTCAATACTGACATACCACTACACGACTATGGCTCACTCTACTCTTTCTACTACTCCTTCCTCCTCCACATTCAAAGTCATTGACGAACACTTAGATCAGGCTAGTTGGAAAGCCTTGTATCTTCGTCATCCTTTTAACATGTTAATTGCTGGACCGAGCGGTTCAGGCAAAACCGAATTTGTCAAACGTTTGATCGAACATAAACATCATTTGATCGATCGTCCACCTCAACGCATCGTGTGGTGTTACAAAGAGTGGCAATCGGCATACAGCCTCTTGCAAGAAAGTCAAGGTGATTCCATTGTGTTTGTAGCAGGCATTCCTAAAGAAGACGAGGGGATCGTGTCTGACCCTAGTCAAACTCATTGGGTTATTTTTGACGACATGTTAGGAGAAGACGAAGAAGAAATTAAACTATGGTTTACACGTAAAGGGCATCATCGTAATGCCAGTGTCATTTACATTACGCAAAATTTATTTCAACAAAGTAAAGCCCATCGTACCATTAGTCTCAATGCTCATTACGTGGTCTTGTTTAAAAGTCCTCGAGATAAATCACAAGTGCAAGTTTTAGCCAAACAGTTAGGAACACCTTGGCTAACTCATGCGTACGATGATGCCACTCAAACGCCACACGCCTATTTACTCGTGGATTTAAAACCCACTACCCCTGATTATTTGCGATTTCGTACCGATTTGTTTCACGACTGGTGTCAAGACGGAGGACCTGTCGTGTACACGTCCTCCTCGTCGACATAACACTATGAAGCACTAAAAAAATCTATAAAAACCTTGGGTTACTTTGACCTGGTCTCATACATCGTCAACATGACGTCCCTTCAGTCTCATCTTCCCATCAAATTGATTCGTGCCTTGTACGGCATCAGTCGCGAAAAAAATCCACAAAGACGTGCTCACGTCTTAGAAGCCAGTCTCAAAGAAGTCTTACGATGGTTTACGGTGACAGCACGTCAAATACTGCAAGGCATCATTCACCTTCC
Source organism: Unio delphinus (assembly GCA_029339505.1). Lineage (NCBI taxonomy): Eukaryota > Metazoa > Mollusca > Bivalvia > Unionida > Unionidae > Unio > Unio delphinus. The sequence continues at coordinate 8,630,445 of JAQISU010000035.1, read as the reverse complement.
ACATCAAACCAAACGCTTTTTTGACAGAAACAAAGTAGCCTTGACGCAACTGGCCAATCCTCGCATTGACACTCACACCAAAAAGCAAATCATATTGAAACCTGGAGGCAGTGGTTCTCTAGGAGGTGTCATCATTCGTTCCCTTTTAAAATGGGATCCCAATACTCCCAAAGTTCACCCCAAGAAGAAAACAAAAAAAGCCAAACAAACCCCTAAGAAAAAGAACAAGGGTACCAAGACCAAAGCACAGAAAAAGAAAAGTCCACAGAAAAAAGCGGTCACCCGCAAAAGAGGCACTTCGGCCAGGACACAACCTTACCTTCGTCAACCACGACCTGTAAGAAAAGATCTACAAGGACGTTTGGCAGGGACTACGTTGCCAGTAGCCTCAGGGGCTGCCACTTCTCCGTTGCGGGTGATGCCAGCCAAACCCAATTTGACACCCGTTTTTCCTAATTTGATGAAACATTGGAAATCTGCGTCTCCCAAAACGTCTCCTCCACCGGAGACACCCTCGTCCACCTTAGCGTCAGTAGCAGCTGCTCATAAAGTACCTGCCCCCAAAGTCAAAGTCCAAGAAAGATCTGGCATGTTAAAGAGTTTACTAGATTTGTCCAAACAAGAACTGTCCCGATTGAGTCCATTGCGAACTCCTTCACGACGTGTGTTACCTGCCATGAAGTTGATACGACGCAAAGATAATCAGTGGCGACGCATTCCAGTATAAAAATATGACTTGAAAACCACGATGTCAATCAGTATTTTTTCTGTACCACTGATGAACACTCAAGGATGCCTCCTCAAAAACGTGCACACCATCACCCTCGACGTTCTACCGTCCAAAAAGGAAAAGGAACAAGACAATCTCGTCATCTCACCAAAAGCTTTAAAACCAAACATCAACGTCCTTCCCTCCAAAGACGTAGACCTTTAAAGAAAAAGAAAAGACACCAAAAAGGAGGATCCTTTGACAATTTTGGGAAACACATTGTTACCTTTTTGACAAAGCGCTAGTTCCCAAAAAAAAGTAAATAAAAGAGAGTGTATACCAAGTCATTGACACTAGTGGTATTGTGAAACGAACAAGCAAAGATGTCACCTCGCAGAAAACATTTTTCTACACTCCACAAAGGAAAGAAAAGGAAAGGACGTTTAGCCAAACATCGACACGTTCTTCGTCAAAGGTCACAAAAGAAAATACCCAAACGTCAAAAGAAAAAGAGAAGTCACCAAAGAGGAGGCATATTTACTGGTTTTATTAAAGGTATGCAGAAACTAGACAAAGCAGCTAATAACCGAACTGGTATCTTTAGCCCTGCTTTTGAGGATTTAGCGAAGCATGCCGTTACCTTTTGGAGAAGCCAATAGGAAAAAGAAGATAAAAGAGGGTGTGTACCAAGTCTTTGACATCAGTGTATTTCTGAAACGAACAAGCAAAGATGTCACCTCGCAAAAAACATTCTTATTCACCCCACAAAGGAAAGAAAAGGAAAGGACTACCTCCTCGTTTAGCCAAACACGGAGACGTGTTGTCCGTCCTGTCCAAAGCCTCTCCGTCCATGCGAAAACAAATCATTAAAACAGCCTCCAAAGATGTCATCGATACCGTGTGTGAATGTTGTTTGAATGTTTTGAAAGGCACGATACCTTTGTCTCCACACAAGAAAAAATGCTTATCCAAACATCGACACGTTCTTCGTCAAATGGTTCAAAAGAAAATATCCGTCCGTCAAAAGAAAAAGATGTTGGTGCAACGCGGAGGATTTTTACCCTTTCTTGCTCCTTTGTTGACAGGCATAATACCAGGTTTGCTACAAGGGGTGACCCAAGGGATATCCCAAGGGTTTAACCAAGGGATGGGTAGAAGATAAAAGGACACTATGGAGCACCACAATCTCAGACATAACCTTTGAAAGCCCATGGAAGGACGAAAACTAACTTTGGTTCCTTACAAACGATGGATGGAATACCATCATTGGCAAGAACAACGATCCCCCCATTTACCGCCCAATCCCAATTTGGCTGAGATGTCGCAATTACAACACGAATTGCAATCCTTGATCCATCGCCACGATTTATCCGAAACCGAAAAATCACAAAAGTACGGTCAACTCTTGAAACGGCTACAACTCTTTCATCAGAAAGCTGTGGAACAAACAGCTCAACCCACTTTGTCCGATTTTAAGGCTCTAATGAATAACCCGGCACCCTCACCCTCACCCTCTACAGTAGTTAAAACAGACGTTACCCCACCATTACCCAAGGAAGAAGAACCCCATGATCTCTTTCAAACACCTACTGCTACTCCCATTCCGAGTAAGATTGCTGCTTCCTTGTTGACCCCTTCCCCCACTCCCCCACGAGAAGAACTCAAAACTTGGGTTAAAAAGATGATGGCTACTCCTTCTTCGACAGATGTGAAAAAGAAAGAAAGGAAACCAGAAGTGAGAAAAGAAAAGAAGACCAAAGAAGCTATCCCATTACCTCCGCCACCACCATTACCCTCGACGTCATCTCCTGTGGCACATCGGACACGTAAAACCGTTTCCAAACAACCCACATTTCGTCCCACCCAAAGCAATATCCTCGAAGAGTGGGTTCCTTATTAACAAAAACCATGGAGAAGGTCTTAGCCAGCATTTACTACGATCCAGCTCACCCTGCAGGTTACGGAGGCATTCAGAAATTGTATCGTGCTGCCAAAACTCGCCTGAAAAAGCTCCGTTTACCAGCAGTACAACGATGGTTACAAGAACAAGCGACGTACACTTTACACAAACCCATTCGACGAAAATTTCACAGAAGTCGCACTCAAGTGGAAGGCATCGATCATCAATGGCAAGCCGATTTAGCTGATGTCTCTCATTTAGCCACCTACAATCGTGGCTACAAATATTTGTTTTGTGTCATCGACGTCTTTTCTAAATTTGCCTGGGTCGTACCATTGACATCCAAATCGAGCGGAGAGTTAGTACGAGCTTTGCAACTGGTGTTGAAACAAAGTGGTCGTCACCCTCTTCGATGGCAAACCGACAAAGGCACCGAATTTCTGAACCAAGCTTTCCAACGAGAATTAAAAAAACGTGACATTCATTTTTTCACCACCGAAAATCCTGAAACCAAAGCCAGTATCGTGGAACGTTTTCAACGTACCTTGAAAGAACGCATGTGGAAATATTTTACGCATCAACACACTCTCAAGTACATCGACGTCTTACCACACTTAGTCCAAGCCTACAATCAATCTTACCATAGAAGCATTGGACGTGCCCCACAAGAGGTGACACCTGACAACGAAGTGACTGTTTTTGAGCGTCTGTTTGGTACGTCCCGGACGAGGGCTGTCCCCAAGAAAGGTAGAGAAGTGTTAACCCCGGGAGATTGGGTACGCATTGGCAAAACCAAACGCACTTTCGACAAAGGTTACTTACCCAACTGGACCACCGAATTGTTTCGTGTGACTGGACGAGTGCGCGATCGTCATCCTACCGTCTATAAATTGGAAGACATGAACGGAGAAGTATTAAAAGGAACGTTTTACTTGCCTGAGTTACAACGTGTCACCAAAAAAGAAGACGACGTGTACGACATTGAAAGCATTCTCGAACGAAGAACCCGTAAAGTAGGAAAACGTCGTGTCAAAGAAGTCAAAGTACGTTGGAAAGGATATCCTCCTAGTTTTGATTCTTGGATTGACGCTTCGCAAGTCATCGACTATAAAAAGAAGTGACCATCATGCCCTTCAATACAGCTTCAGCAACCACAGTGACTACTCCTTCACCCACGTCATCTCTGCAAGATTTACAAAAGCAACCCTTGTGGGTGTGGTGTGGAGAACGTGTCCCTAAAACGCAAATCGTTTTTTTCTGTCAAATCTTTGTGGTATATTGTGTCATTGGTGCAGCCATTGCTAATTTGAGTTTGCAACAAGGAGACAAACAATTGTGGACCATTTTACTCAGCAGTTGCATCGGGTATCTTCTTCCCAATCCTTCCCTGAAATACTCTTACAACGGGAACAACAGTAACAATATTGGGAGTCTGGCGGCCAACGTTAGTCCTTCTCCTGACAGTCACCCTTCCAATCACAATCCTCTTTTAGATACTCCTTTAACCTCGAGTGACTCCTCGGACAGAAGAACATTGGAAATATGAACAACACTATTAACCAATTTTACTTAACGTTACCCAGTGACAGTTCCATGGAGGTGTTTCCTAACAACACATTGTGTTGTTACACGTCTAAATTACCTCAAGCCATGCATTTGGATCAAGATGATCACTGGGAAGCAGCTTTAGTGGAAATAATACACCCGACACAAATCAAAAACATTGTCGAAAATCAAAACTTTTTCACAGTTGAAGTGTACGACAAGCAATTGCAACAAGCCTTAGATGAACGAGGCATCACTGGCATTGACAACAAGAAATCAGATGGACCCGCAACTAAACAACTGTCCACTCATGTGTTGACCATTCCTGCAGGCTACTATTTTAGCGGTCAACATTTAGTGACTACGATTGCAAGCAGGTTCAATGTTGTGTTTGGTAAACCCCTGGAGAAAATCAGAGAAAGTGTTACCTTTGAGTACATTAAAGCGGCTCGCCGCTTCATGATCAAATTTTCAGAGAAGAAAATAATAGCCATTACCTTTTGTCCTGAATTGTTTGATATCTTAGGTGGAGACCTCAAGATGCTCCCGAACAAAAAAGAAATACCAGGCATAGCCAGTAACTTGGATTTTACCAAATATTTTCGATCCCCTGTAGAAATGAACCAAGGACTCAATTTGATGTTTGTGTACTCCGATGTGGTGGAGTACAACGTGGTAGGACACACCTCTGTACCGTTACTGCGTGTCATTCCTTTCAAAGTGGATACCACTACCGCTGAAGAAGAAGGTGGAAATACCTATCACGTTCACCGCGAATTTGTACATCCTCATTATTTACCCGTCAGTAAGTCGTATTTCGACAGTGTCAACATTACTATAAAAGGAGAACTAGGTCAAAATATTCCATTTACCAAAGGGAAAGTCACAGTGAAACTCCATTTTCAAAAACGATTCTCCAACAACTGAAAAAGTGATGTATCCTGTGTACCAAGGAGTCACTCGACAACGAGGACATGGTTTAGGAGATATGTTTAAATCAGCCTTTCGTTCCGTAGTCCCTGTTTTGAAACCAATGGTGACACGAGGATTGCACACCTTAAAAGATGCCGCATTGACTCACGGCAAAGATTTTCTTTACAATGTTCTCATTGACAAACAAAACCCAAAAGAAGCTTTTTTGAGAGCAGGCAAAAATACCTTGCTTCAAACGGGTAAAGAGCTTTTGGGTCGACGAGAAAGTCCTATAAATGCTCTGAACGGTACCACGTCTGACATTCCTACTTCCCTGACGACACAGCAAGGACAAGGTAGAAAGCGTCGACGAAGACACCCTTTCAAAAGTCTCCGTACCTCAAAAGTTCGAAAGACAAAGAAAAAAAGAACCGCTCGAGACTTAGACATTTTTGATTATTAAAAGTGAAGAAAAAAAACCTAAAGAAAAAATGATGCACCAAGAATCTTGTGCCTGTTCCAAGTCGGAACTGGATCTCTTTGCTATGCCACCCACGATGATGACCATGCAAGAAGCTCAATGGGTCGAATTTCATCCCGTCTCCTCTTTGACGGATTCAGCTCCCATCGAGTTTGAAATCAAAGGACAACCCGAAGATTACATCGATCTCAACAACAGTTACTTGTATTTGAAAGTGAAAGTAAGCAAAACAGACAACACCAATCCAGGAGCCAATGATAGAGTAGCTCCTGTCAACAATTTCATGCATTCCTTGTTCAGCGATGTGGATTTGTACATGAATAACAAACTGATCAGCAGTAGCATGGATACTTACCCTTACCGAGCGTACCTCGAAAATCTCTTGACGTACGGAAAAGAAGCCAAGAACACTCATCTAGATGCTTGCGTGGTATGGAAACCTGACACTGCAGATAAGTTTAACGACACAGCCTTGCCCGTAGCAGCAGCTGCTGATGGCAGCGCTCCTGCCGATCCTCACAATGAAGGTTTTAACGAGCGTCGAAAGAAAATTTTGCAAGGACGTAGTTTAGAACTGTTCGATCGTTTGCATTTGGACATGTGGTTTCAAGAGAAGTATTTGCTGAACGGAGTAGATATTCGCTTGAGACTGAATCGAAGTAGTACTGCTTTCCATTTGATGGCTCATGCCAACGAATACAAAACCATTATCCAAGAAGCCAGGTTATACGTACGTCGCGTGGAAGTGTTACCTAAAGTGGGAAATGATATCAGTCACACTTTGAGCAGAACGACAGCCAAGTATCCGATACGACGCGTGGAAGTCAAAACTTTCACCATTGCCGCTGGACTCCGATCTAAGATCGAAGATCATCTGTTCCAAGGACAGTTACCCAAACGTTTATTCATTGGTATCGTCAGCAATGCAGCCCTCAATGGTGCCCACGATGAAAATCCTTTCCAGTTTAAGCACTGCAGAGTATCCAAAATTGAAGTCAGTCGCGATGGCAAAACTTTGTGTACCAGACCCTTCGAACCCGACTTTGGCGAACAGAAAAATTACTTGAGGTCGTACTTGTCGCTGTACGAAGCCACAGGACAGTTAGGAACCAACACCAGTCACGGTATTTCCTACGACGACTATGCAAGAGGTTACACGTTGTGGGCTTTTGATTTCACTCCAGACCAAGGCAGCGACGAGGGACATTTCCACCCTATAAAATCTGGGCAACTGCGTGTGGAACTTCAGTTTGCAGCACCTCTTCCCGAAACGGTGAATATCATTCTGTATGCTGAATTCGATAATACCATAGAAATTAACAGTTTGAGAGAAGTCATTCTAGACTATTAGACATTATGGAAGGCCCTTGTCCTTCTTTGAATAGTGGAGAATCCATGGAATGGGAGGTTACAGAAAAAGCAGAACCCCAAGACCAAAAAGAAGAAGTAGTGATCATACAATCCAGATGGCCAGAACAGGAACAACAGTTAGTGGCTTGTTTTGCACAACACTTGGAAGATACAATGAGGGACCTGATTAAAAAAGATTGTTATGGATGTCAAATCGATCATCCCAGTCAAATTCAACACGATAAATGTATGATGATGAGTCAAGAAGAAAAATTGGACAATTATCTGAACGAAGCTTGGAGTCTCATCTCCGAAGAAGACGTGTTACTTCAGTGGTATAAAGGCTTACGTGATCATTCCTCTCCTCCATTGTTTGCTCGAGAAATCGATCGCATCGAAGCTCTCTTGGCCAAAAGTAAAGAGACGAAGCAAACCATCAGTTACTTGTCAGACCGTTTCAAACAAAAGGTCTGGATTGAATTGATGACTTATCATCACCTGTGAAGAAAGGAGAGAAAAACACAAGGCTACACAACAAAAAATGGATACCTGGGAACTTTATTATCTTTTGAACCGTAGTTCGTACACTGCTTCTTGGAATCCTGTCGTGTGTGCTAAAGATGAACTACCTCATCGCAAACCTCAAGAGAATCAAGCTTATGTCATCAACACAGATGACAGTCATCTTCCAGGAACTCACTGGGTAGCTGTCTACTTTCCTCAAAAGGGTTGTGCGGAGTATTTTGATTCGTATGGATTGCCTCCTTTCGAAGATGATATCATTGACTTTATGAGAAGAAATGCTCAGACGACACGATTCAATAATGTGAAATTACAAAGCACAGATTCTATGGTGTGTGGACAATATTGTATCTATTATCTACATCATCGCAGTCTTGGATATTCTTTAGAACATTTAGTGACTTATTTTGATCGTCATTCGTCTCGAAACGATGACAAAGTAGATCGATGGTTTTGTGACCATTATGGTTATCTGTTGTCTTTAGCTAGGAAACGTAGTGTACATCAATCGACCAATGATTTCCAACAGTGGAAATCTCAATTTAATTCACAACGTTGTCAACCATGTCAAAGATAATGTATTGGTGTTATGGAAGAAAAAAAATGTTTTTTCTTTGAAATAATGTTTGTTCTTTGAAATAATGTTTGTTCTTTGAAATAATGTTTGTTATTTGAATAAAAATGTTGTGTTTTGAAAACCAATGCGTCTGTCGTTTGTTTTACATTTGTATTCATATAAATGCTCTTTGACTTTTCTTTCTATCCCTCACATCAAACTATCTAAACGTTTCAAAACCCTAAACCGCAGAGGGGTGTTTTCCATCACGTCCGCGCTTGAACCATATAAAGCAGGGGTAGTCTCCAGTCTGGCCATCCATTGTTTGACTCATCCTCCTACGAAGATGTGCTCAAGACTAGCTAAGCTGAACGAAGCTTATGTCACTCTGCATCGTATCAGACACAATCTGATGCCAAAGCCTGAAGAGATTGAGAATGTAAGAATGCTACAAGTAACGGAAGACCTCATAGAAGAACTCTTCAGAGAGGAAATTCAAAAAGAGAAAGAAGAATGGACTGAGAAGTATCGACTTCAAAAGCAGCAGAGAGAGCAGAGAGAACAGCATCAGCAGCATCAGCAACAGCAGCAGGAGCCAGACAGAAGTTTTGTCGACTGTCGTGTGGACACGAAAGAGTTCTCTTTCTCTTTCCGAAGAAGCAGACCCTATCGTGTAGCCAAACGAGGACGCAATCTTAGACGATAAAAGATTGTCATCCTTCCTCGTACACACAAACACAAAAAAACAGCCCTTTTCAGGGCTACCCAAATATTCTCGAAAAGAATTAATTATTCAATTTGCTTATGGTATGTGAGGAAGTTAGAAAAAAATTAGAAGTGAGTCTATAATCACTGTCTCATTTTACTTTTGTTATGAAGTGCGTCTATAAGCACAACGTATTTTTTCAAAATAACTTGTTCAATGTATAATTAATAGGAGACAAGTATAAAAGAGAGTGTTTTATTTTAAAAAGTCAGCTTGTTTTGTTTTTTTGCTAATGATAGGAATAATGTAAGTTTTTTGGATCTAGGGGTGTTTTCCATCACGTCCGCGTGTTTTGGTAATGATAGGGATACTGTAAGATTTTTGGATCTAGGGGGTGTTTTCCATCACGTCCGCGCTTGAACTATATATAAAGAAGCACTCATCAGTCTGGCTACCCATCGTTGGTGAATCAAAGAAGATGAGCAGAGTTCAAAAGTTAAGAGAGCTTCAAATGCATCTGGAGAATGCTAGGCGTCTCCTGGACGAACTGGCTATGGAGGTCATAGCAGAGCAGGCCAAAATTGAAAAAGAAGAGGAGGAAAGAAAAAAGAAAGAAGAGGAGGAGAAGAAAAGTCCCATCTTACCTCACCGCATGATGAGACAGACTAGTGAAGTCAAACCCATGGTGAGGACACCTTCACCACCAGAACCAGTTCGTCCACTACAGGTTCAGCCCCCACTGCCTCAGACGCAACAACCACAGACTCATCCACGGTTGCGGAATAGAGGCAGAAATGAAGAGACTTTCACTATCCCTCAAACAGAAGATTGGGATAGTGAAGCCACTCATTCTCCCTCTGCACTCCCAATCACAAGGGTGAATTGGGAGAATGATTGGAGTAGGAGATGTGTGTGTGGGGCTAGACCTGGGAGATGGCAGCATTAGCCAGGTGCAATTTGAAGTTTTAAAAATAGCCCTTCTCAGGGCTACCCAAATAACAAGAAAAGAAATACTATGTCAATTGCCAATGGGTGTGAGAGAGGAGTAGTGTGATTATAAACACTGACTCTGTTTAGATGGTATATGGTGTGATTTTGGATAGTATATGATAGGGTGTGTTTTGGCTGCTTCCCCGTGTGTGTGGTTAGTATAGGGTGTGATTTTGGATAGTATATAGTAGGATTTGTTTTTGGCTGCTTCCCCGTGTGTGTGTGTGTGTGTGTGTGTGTGTGTGTGTGTGTGTGTGTGTGTGTGTGTGTGTGTGTGTGTGTGTGTGTGTGTGTGTGTGTGTGTGTGTGTGTGTGTGTGGTTAGTATAGGGTGTGTTTTGGATAGTATATAGTATGGTTTGTTTTTGGCTGCTTCCCCGTGTGTGTGGTTAGTATAGGGTGTGATTTTGGATAGTATATGATAGGGTGTGTTTTGGCTGCTTCCCCGTGTGTGTGGTTAGTATAGGGTGTGATTTTGGATAGTATATGATAGGGTGTGTTTTGGCTGCTTCCCCGTGTGTGTGGTTAGTATAGGGTGTGATTTTGGATAGTATATAATAGGATTTGTGAATAGTATCTAATATGACAAGTGAATGTAGGGGTGTTTACTTTCACGTCCGTGCTTAAGATATATATACTCAAAGTGACTGACATTAGAACCATTCCACGGAATAACCATAGAAGATGGCAAAAGCATCAAGTTTATTCAACAATTTAAGACACAGCTATTTCTGGATATTAGACGGGGAATATGAAGTGGAAAAACTACATCAGAAATGGAAGATTGCGAAGAGTTTGGACTTTGCAAAAAGACTGAAAATAGCCAGGGAGCTCTTAGGAGGAATGCTAGAAGAAGAAGCCAAAAAGTTACGAGGCTGCATTAATCCACCCTATGTTAGAGTGGGGACATTGAAGCAAGTAATAGATATTGTCGAAAACGTCAAGTGTTTTTTGGATAATATCTTGAAAGAGTACCCCCATGTCCAAAAGGGTTTGGACCCGCTCAAGAAAGCTGAAGAACTGATGAGAAAGGAACTATTAGAAGAAGTGAAGAAGATAAAAGATAACTGGAGTAAGGAGAGAAAGGAAAGAAAGGACAATGAAAACCAAAAAAAGAAAGAGGACTTTGAAAAATTAAATAACAATTGGATAAAGATACAAGAGAAGTTTAGAGCTATGGGGCATCCTGACTGGATTCCCGACGAAAAGAAGAAGAAGGGAATTATTGGTAAAATCAAAAGGTGGTGGAACAATGGCAGAAAATAAAAGAAGAAGAAGTATCCAAAGGCCCTTTTCAGGGCCACTCATAAGTCTCGAAAAGATAGCAGCTTTCATTGCCACCCCTTTTTTTCCTTGTTTTATTTCCCATGTTATATTTCCCTTGACGCTATATAGTCCCACTCTGTTCAATTCCCCTTGACACTAGATAGTCCCACCATGTTCAATTTCCCTTGACGCTAGATAGTCCCACCATGTTCAATTTCCCTTGTCGCTAGATAGTCCCACCATGTTCAATTTCCCTTGTCGCTAGATAGTCCCACCATGTTAAATTCCCCTTGTCGCTAGATGTTCCCAAGCTGTTTTACATAGGATTTTCCCATTGTCGCTAGAGTATCCCCATTAACTACTGATGTGTGTTATTGTTTGAGTTATTTTTAATTACCTTGTGCGGGAAATTATTTCAAATCGTATGGATCAAGAGGAATTTATTGTGTTATTTATCTGGAAAATACTTGTGCTCATTGAATTATCATGAGACCAGAACTGACTTCATCACGTGACATCGTCTTCCATCTTGGATTGCTTCGTCAAAATTCGAACCTGGAACTATTAGGACATTTTATTATCATGACTTTTGCAATTCCACTAGTGGATTAAATTGTGAATTGTTTTTGGATTAACTTTGGATTTGATTCTCAATTGTACTCAATAAATTGTTTATTAAGTTTTTTTACAAGCTTGTTTTTTTCACTCTTTCTATGTTGCTGTTGCTGTTTATCGAGCCTAAGCACGTAACAACGTTTACTTGATTTTGACAAGTAAACCGTAGGACATAGCTTGTTCAACCAAATGTTCCTCGTCCGCAAAAACGTTAAAAAAACACCTGGTTTTACAAGTACAGTATTAAAACTAATCGCAAAAAGGGATACAGTTAAGTCTATAAATAAAATAGACAATACATACGAATATGTACATTCAAATTTTACATAGTGTTTCTGAACTTTTATTTTGTGGAATATTCTATTTAAAAATCAATAGGAGCTTAACACATAATTTATAGTCCAACAAATATTAGCTTCCACCACTCCCACTCACACAAAAGCTTAATGGTTTAGCAATAAGTACTTAATTGTTTGATTTACCAAGAGAAAATATTGGAAGTAAACATTAAAGAAAATAATTTCCAGTTGGAATATTATTTTCATGGTGAGGCTTGGAACAACTTGAAGATGGGAATTTGTACATGTTCGCATTGTTGAGAGGAAGTTAATTTCTATGACTAAAACAAATCCGTATATTGTGAATAGAAGTTCACATAGAGATACAATTTGAAAGAGACATTTGCATCAAGAGAAACAGTAGATATAACTCACATCAACAAGCGATGGTGTATCTTCTCTATTATGACTTCAACTGTAACTAGATGAGCAACCTAGAGGCGGAAACCGAGTTCCATAGTGCCTACTTTGCTGTTTTTATTTGTATTTTTACAGTTCATTCTTTTCAGATTTAGAACGTAACATACAAGCATTTATTTGCATGTACTTCATTTGTTTCCTTCATTTAAAAAAAATTGCCGATCACCTTTCATTACTTTCTGGGAAACATAATTACCTTAGTATGGCTTGTCTCACTTGGTCATGCAAAGCATCAGTAGGAATAATAACTCTCTTTTCCCCCAAGGCCATTTATACGTAGGATTCTCCTTTCTTCCAGAGATGGAATAGTAGTAGAAGTATTGTAACTCAGACAAACAAAAGATCGAGTCATAGTGCGACCTAAAATAGAATATGTATCATCGCAGTTTACTAGTTTTGTTGACTAGAATCAGGACATAAAAATGAGCTATATTTCCTAAAACGTTATATAAGTTTATGTTGCATGAGTAAAGCAGCTAGGTATGTGTTTGTAAGACATGGATGCCCACACGTTCCTGTTGAACAAAAATTAAAGTAAGAAATAAATATGCATGTATTAATAAATCATACTTAGGTTTCATATTCTCTGGTGCAATAATGTGTGAAAAAAATGTGATAAATTCCAAAATTCAAAATCGAACAATATAAATGTGTGAATCGTCAAACACACTAACGAAAAGACAAAGCAGAATAAAAACAACAACAACATAAGATGGAAGAAACAAACACATAGTAACATTTGAGCATCGTAAGACAGACACACCTCAAGCAGACAGTCATTACAATGGTTGGGGTACTTATTTTATATTTAAAAAATACTAGTACAGAATATTTAAATAGACACAAACATTGTGCCTTGTTCTAGTGGCTAACTGGAATGCTGAAGTGATGTGGTGCTGGTGTCACATCAAGACAAGCAGTAGAGGGAGTAAACATACCACTTTTTATAGATCTCCGTTTGTCAGAAGTAAGCTTATTTTACAGGTTTAAAAAAATCACGTACATACTCCACCCGGGTTAGTACACGACGCGCATCGCGTACTAATCGGTTGCTACAATTAAAAAAAGTGTGCTATTAATAATGTCAAACGTCGGATAATCCTATTCTGCTAGATTAGCTTGAGAGCCGAGGTAACCTTTTTTGACATTTGCCGCGCTGGCAAGTTTACTAATCGCGTCTTTACCTAACTAAATTTCCGCTCGGGGAATAATACATTTTTTCTATATTAATATTAATTACCAGCACCTAATACGAGCTTAACTTTCATAACGGATTTTATTAACCAGCCAGCTAATTTTTCTTTGAATAATTTATCAGGGATAGAATTTAACGCATGAATCAAGTTCACATCAGCGATATGTCGTTGCTGAATGTCCGTATTTTTGTATGCGACATCATGAGCGTGACAAGCTTTATCGATATCGTTTACTGGATGTTTGCCTTGTTTAGGTTGATCTTGATTACTAAGTCGGATATCAAGTCGAGTTCCGGGACCGCAGTAATTATATCCTGGAAGATGTTTTTCTTCCTGGATATTTAGCCCACGGAGCTCCATGGAGTTTTATTAACCTTGAGGGGATATCACCTCCCTTTTTTATACTAAAAAATCTATAAAAAAAAATTATACCACAATGCTAACGGTAATAGCATCTCTGTTATTTTTCGTTATAACAGGTGTTAATGTATATGCTGGGTTACGCATCTTGCATTTTACACAATATAAAGCCCTCTTTATTTATGTTATATCTAATGGAAATTACAGACTTTTCTGCGACAAACCGACGAGAACCTGTTAAACATCATGCAATATTACTAAGTTATATTCGGACGATTATAGTTGGACCATCAGGGAGTGGTGAAACACAGTTGCTACTTAATCTGATAATGAAATGGGAGAAATGATATTTGGTAGCTCCAAATGTAGAGATGATCAACAGTGTTACGAGGTGTTAAAAGATTTTAACGAAAGCGCGAAATCGGTAAGCGACGACGAAGATGTTATCGAATTTATTACCGATATCGATAAAGCTCCGAGCGTTGATGATCTTGATAACAGTATTAATAGTTTAGTAGTGTACGATGATGTGATCTTGGATAAACATAAAACCACTATGACGCGGACGACATAACAACGCTGATGTGATTTATGTTACCCAGCGATATACACAAATCCTTAAAGTAATCAGAGATCATTGTAATATTGTTGCTGTGTTCAACGGCATTGACACGTTAACAAATATTCACCGAACCTGGTGCAACGGTGATATGGAATATAATCTCTTCACAAATTTCTTCAGCGGCGCCCAGGCTATCCCTCATGGGTTTGTAACGATAAATTTACATGATCCTTGAACAAGATATCGAATCGGATAAAATATTTGGTTAAAACCTAGCAACCAATTAGTGCGCGACGCGCGTCGTGTACTAACCCGGGTGGAGTATGCATGGGATTTTTTTTACATGCAAAATAAGCTTACTTTTGACAAACGGTGATCTATATGTTGACTCTCTGTACTACTAGACAATGTCAGGTGCGGCATGTGCGTTATCCGTTTATAGTATTGTATAAGCCCCACTTATCAATGGGTAAGTGTTAAGTCCCACTTTGTCAAGGGGTATTGTACATTATATAATAATAATAACTATAACCAACTCCCTTTTGGTACTCGTTATCTAAGAGATAAACGCCGTCGATATAATTGCCCGGTTCGAGTATGAGAATAGATAGACTAAACCGAGCAGGTATACTGAACAAATAACTACGATCCCCCGTAAAGATAAACAAACAATTTAATCAAGTACATACACAATTATGATAACTTTCTTTCATTAGGAATACACGCTGTTTAGAAATAAAACTTTCACCGAATTACAATAAAATTTTAAATAGATTTAAACAAATTAGCCGATCTATTACTGATAACTTTAAATCCTTGTTCGATTTTCATAACCTGCTATTCATCGGTCCCCGTTCACTGTTCAATTCAATGTTGGTTCTAGAAGACACTGTCTCACCGTCTCTAGATAACCTGCACCCGCGGATGTTTCCGCTCGATTCCGGACTTGTGCACTGTATCATGTATCCCGTTTCCCAATTCCTTTTCCAAAGTGTACGTCGCAATTCACGTAACTTCTAGATGTTTCAAAATGCTATTTTCTCCCTTTGTGTTTTGGGGTCATTCAACCGTTGGATGGTTTGTCTGTTTTTCTGGACCATGATTCCTTAACGGACGTATTTCTCTCAAATAACATCTGGAGTCTTAGTAAATGATTCTGTCTCTTGTTTCTCTCTTGCAGAGAAATTTTAGACTAACTATAGTTTTCAAAAAGGCGACATTAAGTCTTACGAAACTTCGTGTGGAAACACACCCCTTATTTAACCGTGACCAATCAAAATGAAATGTATTTTCCCCCGCTTTTCTCTAAAAGTCGCTTACGTCTGGTCAGCATAACATGCTTGTTTTTAAGTAACAGAATCCCTGCGTTTTCTCAAGTCTGACACTTTTCGTGAAAACTGAAACTTTAAAATGTAGCTAGCAGTCAGTCTGATTGTTGAATAAACAAGCTTTAATTAGTATCAACGGTCTGAATACTACACTACACTGTACAGAACCTCCTTTTGCATCGGCGTGTCTAATAATAGTTATCTGGCCTCACCTTATGTTTTATTAATAGATCGCTTGAAATTTGCCCCTTGATATATATATATATATATATATATATATATATATATATATATATATATATATATATATATATATATATAGAGAGAGAGAGAGAGAGAGAGAAAGAGAGAGAGAGAGAGAGAGAGATATATATATATATATATATATATATATATATATATATATATATAAAGGGGCAAATTTCAAGCGATCTATTATATATATATATATATATATATATATATATATATATATATATATATATATATATATATATATATATATATGTGTGTGTGTGTGTGTGTGTGTGTGTGTGTGTCCGCGATCTATTAGATGCATTATATGAAATGTATTTTTCCATTCATAAGTGTTGTATAGGGTGCCTAATATGGCAAAAAACAAAACAAAACAGAAATAGAGCAACTATATAAAATAGTGATATATAGTGATAATGAAGGGTACCTTTTCTTCTCCCATCGATCCTGACCAAATTGTTATCAGTCCTACCAGTTCTTGACCTATATGGATTTAATCTCTGTACAAAACAAAAAGAACATGTGACAAGTCTAAATTTACCGAGAAAAAGATGATGTTGGGTTTTCTCATTTAACAAAAAATGAAGCCTAGGGCATTATATTTATGGGGAAATCAATAACATTTTATGGTGATATTCGTTTACTCTTCTATTGAGGAAGACCTATGTGATACAATAGGCTACTATGAATGTTATAGGGCTTATGTGTACAGAGACACACTTTATGAAACATAACGTTTAATTAAAGTTTAGCGGATATTATATTTGTACACATTAGCAATAAGACATTAACACGTTACGGAAAGGCAAAACAATAAGTTAGTCGGTGTTAATAGTTTAATTGTTTTTCGCATAGCATTTAATTCAGTTTAGTCGCTGTTGAATCTACAAAACTTAATTAAATTGATAAAATGGGACAGTTGCAAAAATTAAGTTAAAATTCAATTTTAAAATCTTCGTGGCATCAACAGCTCAGGATGACAGAAAGAAAGACGAAACACCGTGATGACAATGATGTAGTTCATAGAATTAAAAAGTGCAAAAAGGAGAAGTTTGTTAACAAGTTTATACCATTGTTCTACTAAACAAGCGCCTGTGTTCCTCCGATACCGATGAAGATGATGAACCAGATGTAGAGGATGTAAGTGATGATGAGGTGAAGGAAATCTGGTCTGCGACCCTCCTCAAGACATATATGTCATCATCAAGGTTTGTACTCATGTCTGAATTAAGAACAAAATTGGTAATAGTTATGGAACGCCATAAACAGTACTTGCGTGCAAGCTGCTTGTATGAATCGTTTTCTGTTCTGTAATATCAATGAATTGATTGTCACAATGAGGAATACACGCGCACGTGCGTGCGTGCGTGTGTGTGTGTTTGAGTGTATGAATGTTTGTATGTTTAAATTTGCATTGTTTGCTTGTTAGTTTTGTTTTTAAAAACGAATTTCACTTTATACAATTGTAATGTAATATTGAATGTTGGACTTAACCTGTAAAAATTCAAGTTCATTTTATATTCGACTTTAATTACTGATTTTTTTTTAAAGACTGTGAACAAGTAATATATGGCTAAAATATTATCTTTGTGTATGGAGTTGATATTAAAATCCCTATCAATAGAAGTGGATTTATTTGGGTCTGGGTCTGGGTTTTTGGAAACCCCACATAAATTGCCAGGTTTTCCTGTTGTTTGCTACAGTTTCTACTATAATTTTAGAAATAAATATAATATGGTTATAAATAATTACAACTAAGATTTGATTTTGTAAACATTAGGAGCCTTTTGTAAGGGTTTGTATGACACAATGCTAATTGTGACCGGAGGTCAAGTAGTGGACTATATAATATTGTCACTGGAAAATTAATTTGTGATTTAAAATCTTAGAAGAATTAGTCTCTATTATTATTTTGACCAGTACTTGATAACATCTTTCTTTTTATTTTCACTTTGTAATCTAGGGAAATAAAATCTTTGTTGAATTCTTCACAGTCTGTTGCTTCTCACACTATTACATATTTAAAACGACAGAGTCGTGTATGTATGTATGTATGTATGTATGTATGTATGTATGTATGTATGTATGTATGTATGTATGTATGTATGTATGTATGTATGTGTGAGTATATGTGTGTATGTATGATGTGTGTGTGTGTGTGTGTCTTTAGCGTCATATCTATCAACTCGGATAGTAAATACGTAGAACAGTGTTGACAAAGTGTCAAAAATGGAGTGCTCATGGCTAGAAACGTGAGGTCTTGGAAGTGGTTAATCTGTAGGTAAAACTCTTGAATTACTGTAGTGAACATAATGGCATCGACTTTCGACGATTGAGGAAACCAGTATATAAATGCTTTACATCATGAATAAAGCTCCTGAAGACAGTTGCACAAAGGTACATATGAACTATCTTGTGTAAATGCTGTCTAAATCTAAGGATTAATGTAAAGATGCGGATAAGTTGTCTGATACAATGAAGAGAGTCAAGGCCTCGGCGACTTTTGGTTTCTTTAACTAAGATTCTTCCTATAAAACATGTTAGTGGGGTCTTGATGCTGAAATTTTTCACAATTCGACGTGGACACGAAGGATTTAAACTGCATAAGAAAGATTGTTGGTCAACTGCATACAGTAAATCGCATACATACAAAAGTCGTGAATATTATTCTTCACTTAGTAATGATTGTTTAATTCCTAGCCCAGTTAATTTATATTTTTCTTATTTATTAAATTATGACAAATTGTACCTTGTAAACAAAGATGTATGTATGTATGTATGTATGTATGTATGTATGTATGTATGTATGTATGGATGGATGGATGGATGGATGGATGGATGGATGTATGTATGGATGGATGGATGGATGGATGGATGGATGGATGGATGGATGGATGGATGGATGGATGGATGGATGGATGTATGTATGTATGTATGTATGTATGTATGTATGTATGTATGTATGTATGTATGTATGTATGTATGTATGTATACAACACATATACAAACAATTACAAGAATACTGAAAAAGACAGACGATCCTTACAAAACTATCTTGACATTTTTATCGTGCAACATCATTATTGAATGGATACTGCCCTGCTGAATTACTACTGATCGGAAGAAAATTACTAGCTACTTTGCCACCGGCACCAGAAAACTTGCAGCAGAAAATGGCAAGATTTAAAGAAACTGAAGAAATCGGAAAGCTGTAGACATTTAATGCTCATGCCTACCACAATATCAAAGCTTGTCCGAGTGATTTTTTAAAACAAAACACCCGATACTTGACTCGATGAAAGCAAATCAGCATCTACCAAGCAAACGTGATATTTCACACGTTTGGGAAGACTGTGAAACCCACATGAGACACAGAACCAGGTCACGTGTCATTTTAAATGTTAACATACGCAGTATTTGAGATGCAGTGTTAGCCTAATTATAATTAGCTTTAAATATCACTCAACTGTTCTTGACAAAGAAATTAATGAGACAGCTACACTGGTCTATAACTGATTTACATCAACAGCTGGTTGATATAGAAAAATAGTTTGAGGACAATCATGTATCCGCAGCTTTACTGGTGTCTTGTAATTAATAAATAATTAGTATTCGTTTAATACAAAATACGCCATATAGATTAAACGTATTAGTTCATATGATCATAAGGAAGCAAATATCCAGTAAGGCACTGTTATCCTTTATACCATCCAGGTTAGTATGCAGAATAAAATCCGTCTTTTACCGACTGAGTCTGGTTAACCCTTCGTTGATAAATGGTGCTCACTGAAATATTCTGTTTCATATATAACTTCGAACTAGTATTTGATAGCAGCCTACACAAAATCATAATTCCCCGCCACATACTTTACCTCTTACACACTGTACCTTACCTTCCCAGTTAATAATCGCCCTCATATTCTATATCCCATCGTTCATTCAATGATTATACATTGCATTTATCTGGTAAATCTCTAGACTCCATTAAAAATAATCTTCAACAATATACCATTTTGGTGTCATCAAAACAAAATGCATATTAACATCTCTAAAATGAAATGTATGACAATTGGAAAAAGGCAGCGTCTATCTACTAACATGGATTTAATTCTAGCTCAAAATGGCTTAGACGTATCTATTGTCAAAAATCAGAAACTTCTTGGTGTCTACGTTGATCAACACCTCAGCTGGAATGCACATATCGATAACCTATGTGCAATGGTATTCAAAAGAATAACTGTTAAAATTGCTTTCGAAATTTCTATCGCCACAATTACTTGAAATTTATTTTTCGAATTATATACTACGACTTATAGATTACGGCTGTACCATATGGGGAAACACATCAACTTATAATCTGTCCAGAATTGATAGACTTCAAAAAAGGGCAGCCCAATTTATACTGAAACTTTCTGTTATGAATCCCTCAAATGTTTTGTTTTCACGTATGAAATGGCTACCTATACAAAAACGTAGTTTTTATTTTAAAGGAATGATGACATACAAGTCTTTTAACGGTCTTTCTCCAGATTATATCTCATACATAATTGAACTAAGATCATCGAATATTTAGCGTAATCTCCGATCGACGAATAACAACGATCTCCAGGTTCCTCGGTCGAAAACCGATCTTTACAAAAGCTCATTTTTGAATCAGCACCTACTGCATGGAATTCTTTATGAACGAGGATACGTAATTCAACTTCCCTTGCTTCTTTTTAAATATCATTACAGAAATTCTTTCTAGACCAGCTGGAATGACATAATAAAAACTCTGAATAGAAAACTTTATAATGATATCCATCATTGATATTTCCAGATCTTATTCAACATATATATATATATATATATATATATATATATATATATATATATATATATATATATATATATATATATATATATATATATATATATATATATATATATATATGTGTGTGTGTGTGTGTGTGTGTGTGTGTGTGTGTGTGTGTGTTTCACAATATAGTCACACATAATCAGAATGAGTGTGCGAAGATACCTGGTTATGTGCATGATCTTATATTTTTATTTTGTGTATTTTTTTTCTTTCTTATTTTTAAAAAAAATATTTTTATGAAAAAATTGTAACCTAGCCGATTACAAAACTGAGGACCACACGGCAGATGGGTCAGCCATGACCAAATGTGTTATCCTGATTAAAGATAAATTATCATTATTATTATTATTATTATTATTATTATTATTATTATTATTAATAATGAATACTTCACTGATCGCGACACTCATATCCACGTCTGAGTTTTACATATTAATTTCACGCGTTTCTCTTTGTTTTCCACCTTTGGTTCAATGTTAATTTCTCTTTGCATTTTGTAATAATAAATGATTATATACACAGGAACAATTAAGTGTTGATATAGCACAGAAAGCATTGTGTACACCACATGCATGATTTAAAGCTTTTCATTCAAAACACGCACGCACGCACGGACACACACACACACACACACACACACACACATGGGAGAGCTGACCATAACCGGTTATATACATTATTTAGATTCTAGCCATTGCAAACGCCTGTGATGAAAGGAATGCTCTGATGGTTCTTCTTTAACATCTTTAGGTAGCCAGTTCCAAATGACTGGACCCAAACAATTCCATTTCGGGCTTAGAAAGAAGAAAGTTATAATTTGGTATAGAGAATAGTATCGATGGACCAGAAACTGTATTGACATTATTTGTCCATATTGTTTATATAGTTTGGCGTCGAATCATTAGAAACTAAGTCTTTATACTGTGAACACATTTCTTTCAGAAAAATTACAACGTATGATGTTGTTACTCATATTTATACGTAATATTAATTTCATGCCATACACTATCATTATTCTCATCGCGTTCTAAGTCATAATTGCTGTACATACATATTGATTGGAATGCATATATCGCTCTCCTTTTCATGATACATTTTCTCGGTGCGTGCCTGCGCATGTGATACTGCTGACATATATACAAATTTTATTGAATAAAATCTATGAGAAAAGTTATAGATCGCTACTGGAGTTATTCTTTAATAACAAAACATTACAATCACCATCACTGTTTAGCACCACTTAGACCAATAATTGGTGGCGCCTCCAGTCATGTCAGAAAATGTGGAGAAGTGCTTGTAGGTGTGTACAGCACCACAATAAAACAATATCAAGAGAATAAATTAAAGACATCAGGAGCACAAATATCATGTTCAACAACAACAGCAATAATAATAATAATAATAATAATAATAATAATAATAATAATAATAATAATAATAATAATAAAAGAAGAAGAAGAAATTACTTGACATAATAAATCTGATAATGATGCACAAAGTTAAATTTTCTTAAACTCTACGGTTTTGCTTGTTTCTCTTACTTAGTTTAACATCATAAAGTTGTAACACTTCATATAGACCCTAACTTAAAGTATCAAGAGATGCTAATTGTTGATACACGTTCCATGATGATTTGTTTGATCTATATGGAGATGTGGACCGTTTGTCTTTCTAAGGGCTCACCACATACAACTTTACAAATATGGAAGTCTTTGTAGTGTTGAAACATATATCGAAAGAAAGACAGGAGCAATGGAATCAATTTCTTTTCTTCTTTCTGAATTATCCCAGGATCATGTTTCTATGATTCTTGTAAAATATTTTCTGCTTTCACAATTTTTCAAGGAACTTTACAAAACTATATATTATCATGAAGGTACCATCATCGTTTTTATTAAAAATGTAGACGCACCAGAAATAATGTGCAGATTGAAATTGGAATGGAATTATGAAACTAACTGACATTAATAATTCATTCAAAGTAGATATTCTTATAAAATACAAAGTTATTATTTTGGTACTAGGTTTTATATATATATTGGAAGATAAAAGACTAAAAGTTTGGCTTATGAAAAAAGATGAAATGTGTACAAAAATGGAAACTAAAAAAGAATAACTATTTAATTAATATGCAAATTGATAAACATTGTTGCACGAATGTTGCATGCACAAGGTTCGTGTAAATTTTAATCATAAACTTTTAGAAACTTCCATGTTCATATCATTTCAAAAACTTTATTTTAATTTTTTATAATATTTTAAATTATTTATTTCAATTTAATATTTTAATATTTTAATGGTCATAGTTTCTTCAGTGTTACTTCTAATATACATATAGTCATATATTACCGTTTACTGGTAATACATTTAAATTATAGCCACAAAAAAAACCAATGTCATGCCTAAAGTAAATCCGCCTTTATAGTGACCAGTATATAAGAAATAAAGCATCATATAGACAGAGTTTCTTGATATCTGGAAGCCTGTAAAACTGACAGGATTATACAATTTTGGAGACAACGCTGTTATTTGTTTATCTTAAAATTAGTCAGTACTGAAAAGTTATAAGCTACCATGACAATAAATAAAAAAAATAATAAAATAAAAAAATGAATAAATAAACCTTGGACGAATAACGAGTATGCACGTAGGAACAGTAATGTAAAATATACCAAAAGTGACGGGAAACACATTTTTGGCTTAGTGTGTAAGGTCATTAAACATGTTAATTAATATTGATTTTACAAAAATCAAGATTTAATCTCTTTAGTTGATAGATCTCGCTTTGTTGAAGCCAAGAAACTCGCGCAGTACAGGGCAGAACTTGAAGAAAGAAAAAAATACACGCACATTCATTAATGTGGATAAAATCACTTTATGCTGATTGGAAAACGTGGCTCTTGTTTATAAAATACGACAAGAAACACTTGCCTTTGCTTTGCTCTCCAACTGTCGTATGCAAAAATCTCAGCCGAATGCTGTAAATACGAGCGTCGATTCTGTTTCGGGGTGCTAACATCATACGTCATAGATGACAGCGCCCCCCTGTGATTGTTTGGATCTACGCTAGCTGATTCGTATTTTGATCAGATGGTGTACTTTCAATACGTTTCATTTAATACCTCATCATTTGGAATATGAGCTGATCATTCCATTCTGCTCTTCAGACCATTTCATCTAATGCCAGATCATTTGGAATCTGAATACACCATTTCTTTTTTTGGGGTTAAATCATTTAATTCAAGACTACATAATTTCATTTAATACTACGTTATTTGGAAGCAGAATTCATCAATCTGTTTTGTTATTTAATCATTTAATTTAATATCACATCATTTGGAATCTGAATTCATCATTTCATTTGTTGAGTTAAATCATTTTATTTCATACTACGTACTTTCATTTAATAATATATGGTTTTGGAACCAGATTTCATTAATCCGTTTTGTTCTTTAAATCATTTTATTTAATACCAGATCATTTGGAATTTAAATTCATGATTTCATTTGTTGAGTTAAATCATTTTGTTAGACTACATCATTTTATCTAATAGCACGTCATTTGCAAGCATATATCATCATTCCGTTTTGTTCTTTCAATCATTTTATTTAATACCAGATAATTTCATTTAACGCCACATCATTTGAAATCTGAATTCATTATTTCATTTTTGGGGTTCAATCATTTCATTTCATGCTATATCATTTCATATCACACAACATCATTTGGAATCTGAATTCATCATTCCGTTGTTGAGTTAAATCGTTCATGTTAGACTACATCATTTTATCTAATAGCACGTCATTTGGAAGCATATATCATCATTCCGTTTTGTTCTTTGAATCTATTTATTTAATACCAGATCATTTAATTTAACGCCACATCATTTGAAATTTGAATTCATTATTTCATTTTTGGGGTTCAATCATTTTATTTCATGCTACATCATTTCATATCACACAACATCATTTGGAATCTGAATTGATCATTCCGTTTGTTTGGTTAAATCATTTCATTTCACACTTTATCATTTCATTTAATACCACGTCATTTGAAATTTAAAAGCATCATTCGATTTTGTTCGTTAGATCATTTCATGTGACACCACATCATTTGGAATCTGGATTGATCATTTCATTTGCTAGGTTAAATCATTTGATTTCATACTAGATCATTTGCTTAATGTAATTTTGGCGGCGACGGCTGCCCATAGGATAGATCAACCTAACATCGCTCAGCCTGTCTGTCTAGAGTACGACTGACTTTGATTTGTTGAGAAACCTTGGAAACCGAACTTAAGACCATCCCAATTTCATGGAAGGAGGCAAACATTGCTCAAGAACATGACAAATAGAGAGCGGCAGTAAAGACAATATGTTCAGACGGAACGAAGATAAACGAAGACGACGACGACGATGATGATAACTATGACGACGACGATGGTGGTCTATAAATGAGTTATGCACATAAACCAAAGACGGGCTAATTTATATGATCATTTAATAGGGTTGTTTCTCGGACGGTGTACGGGTAGAACATGCACACATCTGTAAAATAGAAGTATACATTTGTAATTTGTGGCACTAGGGTCCATAACTTAGGGTTATATATCAAACAATGTTTAGTATTGGACAATGCATACGTGTGTCTGGTTTCGTGTTTTTATCTAACAGTGCACGATTTTTGGCGTAACCGCCCCACTATAAATGTAACTTACCAATTTATTGGTGTCATGTTTCATTAAAATGCTAATTTCATATTTTGTATCTGCTCTGAACAATAATTTTATTAATTTATACAATATATAAAAGAAATATATAATGTATTAGTACTAGTTTAAAATCTAGTTTCCCATCATCTTTTAAAATTCACGTAAAACTGATGAAAGTATATTTAAAATATAAACCCAGACTATTACATTGCAGTTTAATTTCTACAGATTCTCTGTAAACTGGCAGATAAAATTTATACCTTTTATGTTTTAATTTGAGCACATAAACACAATATTCATATTAATTAGTTTTAGCATTATTCCTTGTCAACGTACTGATAGAACAAACCGGATGGATCCAATAACTCGCTCTCAAGGTCTTCCGATTTCTCGAGAAAGAGTGCGATCAAGCGGCTATTTCAATCCGTGAAATTATTCCAAGTTGTCTCTCGTCATCGTCTGGTAGTGCGATTATTGTGTACTTGTCAAGCGCCATTTTTACAGCCGGTTGTGTGTAATTCCGATTTAAACAAAAATATGTATGCAATATGCTACTTTCATAAGATCATTCGTACATATTTGTAAAATTATCATTGTATATTTTACATGAATTTTGACGATAAACTACATTTTCAATGTTGCAATATAACAGTAAAGAGTTGAGGGGTACAGGTTCGGTTCATAAATGGGACGATTTTGGCGACCTGTTATGAACTGATCTCCAAAATCGTACCCGAATCCGTTTATGAACCGAACTTGTACCCCTCAACGTTCTAGACCTCACTGGACAGTCTTCTTGGCAAATTTTCGTCCGAGGATGACCTATTGCAGAAAACTGAAAATATATTAAATATACAAATAAAAACTAATGATTTTTGTTGAAGGAATGTTTGTAAGATTCTGAATGCGGTATTAAAGTTAATTCTATATGCAACTAGTGGCTTTATAGTGAACCAACACTGCCACCAACTCCTCATTTTTACTTTCATTTTTTACAGGAAAGAGCTATTTTGACAAGACAGCTTAAATAATCATTATGTGGTTTATGCATGAATAAAGTTCACTAGTACTGTAACAAATTAGCATACTTTTCATCACACCTCAATCATCTAGATTTTTAGATATTTAGTATAATTTACCTCTGTAGCAGACACATGTAAATATGTAACTCAAGTTGGTTGATCATATGAAAGCTAAGTTATGCATTTGATCTCCAATGCTAGTCTAACTGTGACAGGCAGTCACCAACAAGTTGACCCATTTCCAAGCCCAACTACAAGTAAATCTAAACCACATTACAGATTTAGCTAACGTGTGAACTGAAAAATGCTAGGATTGTGATAATTAGGCTCATGCCTACTACCTTAAATATTAGGGAGGTTTCAAAATACGAATCTATCCAGTGAGACCTTAATCTTTTTTCACGTATTACCAATTCATACCTGTTAGTATGTTTATGCAGTTGTGAAATTCAGATGTAAAGTTGGCTATTAAATGGAAAAACCTTTTTTTCGTGCCCAGAAGCCCGCATCATAAGACACTTTTAACAAATTGATCACTTGGTCTTTTGGGAAGATGTTTTTATTTTTACTCTGCCCAATACAGTTTAATAATACTATAAATGCCCACATTCCTTTGCAGTTTTACTTGTAATGTTTAAAGTTAGATTTATTTGGGAGTACATAACATTAAACCCCTCCCCCCAAAATAAACAAAACTGATGGAATAAAATGTAATGTAACCAGTTTTCACCCACCAAATAACTGACTGTACTGTATGTTGGGTCCTTTTAACACACTGGAAAATAAAAATTACTTTCATGCTCGTGTTTTAGAGTCTGCTTTCACCTATGAATTCATTTCCAGAGTTGACTTTTATACTGTTGGATGAGAATTGATTGTTGTATTTTGTAAAACCAGCATTCATATAATGGAAATAAAAAAACATACAAGATATGTTTGCAGGACACTAACAAGTGTTATTT
The DNA here is from genome assembly GCA_029339505.1 of Unio delphinus. Classification (NCBI taxonomy): domain Eukaryota; kingdom Metazoa; phylum Mollusca; class Bivalvia; order Unionida; family Unionidae; genus Unio; species Unio delphinus. Next base: position 8,602,882 of record JAQISU010000035.1, on the reverse strand, counting down.
AAATAACAGTCATGGAAAATATTGGGAAATGACAAAATCATGTGTGACCTAAATATGACTGCATGCCATTGGATTTGTTAGTGGCTGGAATTGACAAAATCACGAGGGGCCTGGCCATCAATCAAATGTATTCAGTTTGCACTTTGACTGAAAAGCTTGGCTGGTGATATAAGTTAAGCAAGTGGTGTTTGATGATACTGATAATATTTGTCTTGACCCTTGAGCAGATTAAAGGCAGGAATATTGACAGGGGTTTGTGCCATAATGGTAGGAACTGACACTGCTTGTACACGTGTGTGTGTTTGTGTGTAGGCTCTGTCATTGCCATTGTACATGTTAGATCCCTGTGCCTTCCACTCCACTGTCGGTCTGTACTGTTGTAATGTTGCAAAAGTTTTGTAGAACTGTTCTGTAGATAATATCCTGATACATTCTTTTGGAGGTTAGCTTGCCATGTCCACATCAAGTTTGATGTATTGGCTACTGCTAGGATTGCTATCGCCTTATCAACTTGTAATAATTAATCGTTAATAATTAATTGTTACATGAATTAAAGTTTAATTAGGGGCTGCATGGCTAACAGTTAGAGCCAGACAAGGGTGCAGTATTAACGTGTGGTCATAGCGGTATAGTAACTTGAATGGAGATAAACTAGAGAAGAATTTAGTAAGTTAAGGTCCATTTAAACGGGTATCATAAAATTATATTTTCCGGAATCATTATTAATAACAGCAGACTATATAGAATTTTCTGACTTTGATGGGAATGATGAAGAATTTGGCAGGTAAAATTGTAATCATGACTGGCTGAGCTAAATGAGACAGAATTCAGCATTGTAGAATACTTCCCCTTGTAGAATTAATCAGTCCAAGTTTTTCTGGCGAGGGAGATGTCTAAGGGACTATGAGATCAGTTGAGAGTATTCATTAAATAAATCATTCTAAAGGGCATTGTGTCAAAATATGATTTACAAAGAAGGAGAGAGATTTGATTGTGTGTGTGATTTGGATTTTTAGCATAGCTTTGACATATTTAGTCATATTGCTACAATGTCTGCAGTGTGGCAGTTTATAGTAATGTCTATCATTGTAGCATCATGTCCCACCCAGTCACATAATCTTGACACCAGGCCAACCAACCCTAACACTAACCTCTTATTGCTGCTTGTATCATTTTTATAAGTCTTATGACTTGGCCTGGGTTCAATTTCTAGTATCCGAGGCAGACACTCTAACCACTCTCAAATAAAGCACAAAGAAAATCAAGATATCTCTGTATGGACTGCACAGATGAAAATTAGTGCAGACTGCAACTGAGAGGTTGGTGACACAAAGAGAATAAAAGGAGAGAGAAAGAAAGAGACAGATGCCAAACAGCAGTAATTTAGGAAAGAATGGAAGCACCCGATGATGCTGTCATGCAAGGCAATCTGAGTTCTATCTGTCACTTATTCAGTAACAGAACGGCAAATGGAAATACACATAAATTTGTAACTCTTTTTCTGAGAGAAAAAGAGACTCACTCTTGTCACTTTTTCTTTAATTTTTGTTTATGTAAATTAAATTATTGTATTTTGCATATGGGGACACATTTTATTCTGTTCTTTATCTCTGCTCAGATTTGCTATATCATCCTTTAATTTCTTCTTTTATGTTATTAATTACTTGATCCGTGCAATAATACCGCGGTTGATCATCCCCAAAATAACAATAACCAAAAACCCTAAGGAGTGAGGTGAGAGGTGTCACATAATCCACCACCTCATGACAAAATGGCCAAAATCCCCATGTGTAAATAAGTTAGGGTTAATTTTCTCTCTGGCTAGAAATCTAGTGTTTACCTGGGAGACAGGTTCAGGTTAGTGGTTGTGTTCTGTTGGAAACAGATTTTAATATTTTGTATTATAAATTGATTATTCATTTTAAATTCTGATTAAATACTGTTGCTAATATAACTATAAAAAAGAAATGAGCTTTTCCCATCAGTTTTGATTTGGTTATTATATACATGTATTTAATTTTTATTTGTGAAAGATGATGACAAAATAAGTGAAATGGTCTTTTCTATTACTTTTTTGGTATGATAAAGACTGTTAATTTTGAACATCACTTTATGTAAAAAGTATGTGACTATTGATCTCTTATGGTATGGCAAAGACTACTAATTTAGGTTGTCTTGCTATGTCAAATGTGTGTTTGCTGTTGATGTCTTATGGCATGGTAATATCACTGACAGATGTGTGTGATGTAAAACTGCTAAATTTGGTTGTGTCACCATTTCACGTGATCTCTTTTGGTATGATTGAGACCTAATTTAGGTCATCTCAGTATGTCAAAAGTGTCTTGTTGATCTCTTATGGTATGGTAAAGACTGCTAACTGTGTTCATGTCATTATCTCAGATGTGTGTGTGCTGTTATCTCTTTGATATTCTCCAGCATATGTCAAAGAAAGATAACTCCAACTTCATTTGCTGACTGTTGATTGTAAGGAATCTTGGAATGGAATGAAATTGGGTAATTAAATAGTGAAGTGTCGAATTTTGAATATGCATTGAACCTTAAAGTTGAATGCATTGAGCATTAAGATTTTATCACATTTGAACTGGAAAAGTCTTTGTGAAGGGTCACTTTGACCTTACTTCTTCATCTTTGCTATGTCATTGTTAAAACTTCAAAGAGGCCAACGCTTCAGCTTAGTGAAATAGACTGGGATATCTTAGCATGGTTTTGAGAAAGAGACAGCTGAACTTCCGATCCATGTCAAATAGTCATTCTTCAAATGGAAGAGTTATATAACATAATTCAGAGATTCTGACTGACAAAAGAAATATTATCCTTGGAAATTTGTTAGAAACCACTGCTTATGATTGGTCCAAGTGAAATTATGGCATACACCTTTGAAGTAATGTGAATTTTAAGTTAAAAGCTTGGTCGAAATTCTTGAAGTTTAGTCCAAAATTTTCTGTGAGAAAGAAGTTTGACTCCAGGGAAGCCTATAAAAAAGAATTGTGTTTGCTTTGTTAAACAAGAAAGGGTCAAGGTGTCAATCTTGTGAGAAAAGACAAGGTTTTGTACTGGGATGCACAGTTGCTAAAGATAACAGCATTAAGGTACGCATTTTTAATTTCACATAATATTTCTATTTTTGTGATGTTTTTATTCAATGTGTTTGATATGACTAGGTTCCATATTATGTATTGTTTATTCAAATTCACGGAAATGTGTTGATGCTTGAGTTGTTATGTAATTTATCTTTTTAATTTTACATTTATTATTTCATTGGTAGAATCGATTGCTTGTGGTTCATATGTGTTGGATTTCATAGGTTTATATGAAATAAACATGAAATAATTTCCTTTGTATGTTAAGATGATACCGATTTTCATGAGTTAATGATAATTACCCATTATATTTACTTTTGTAATGTTTAAATAATCTTGTAGGTTAATGATATGTGAATTTTATGCAATGGTAAGTGAACATGTATTAGCATATGGGAATTTTCAAACGGCCACTCACGTAATTTATGTCACTGTGAAGCGTCGGTAATGTACTACCCTTTTAAGTCAGAATTTATGCAGTTTGTTGATAGCTAGTGTGTTGATAGCTAGTGTGTTCTGAGTACAGTGTATTGTAAGTGAAGGAATTTTATGTATGTCTAGAAAGTGATACATATAGAGATTTAAGGATGATTTCGTCCTTTAAGGAAACAGCTTTCTGAAGTCGTGAAAAAAAGAAGTGACGAGTGAAGCCTGAAAAAAGGAGAAGTGATGAGTTCAGTATAAAGGACTAGGAAGTTCGGAAGGGATGAAACAGTCGGAATAGAAAGACCCTCAGAAATAGAAAATGTAGAACACGGTCAAGAGGAAGGTGATGAAATCAGTCGTGGACATTGCGCTCTTTTCACCACTCCTTTTGATGATGAAATAAATCCATATTAGACACTGCTGTTAAATCCTGTTGACATTACTTAAGTTGAATTGAAATTACCACTATTAATTTGTTTTGATTAAATGTGTTATTTTCTTATCAAAGAGGGTTCATATTGCATTATTTCTTCCTAATAATCTTACCCATTTCTCTGTTGATGCACTATCTATTCACTCACACCGGGTCATAACATCAAGGGAGGTAATTCCCTAGATAACGTAGCTAATTCCATTTAACTGCCCCTCTTACTAAGAGGGAGATGTTACATGAATGTTACATTTGGTAAGTTGTATTTATTTAAAGATTATATGTATTCCCTAAAAAATCTTGTTTTGAACATTTAAGATAAAATTACCAAGGATGCCATTATCTTATGATTGATAAACTATCTGCACCAGTATTATTGAATTTTATTGGGCTGCAAAAGAAATAAAACAGGAAGGTACATTCCTCAATTTGTGATTTCCACCTTCACTTTATACTTTGTTCTAACCAGACATTGATATACAGGTAACAGTGATCCATATTACATGTAAAGGGACATAATTTGAATTGTAAGAGGGAATGATTATATTCACTTGTTACAATGTTGAGCTATGTAAAGGGACATAATTTGAATTGTAAGTGGGAATTATTATATTCACTAGTTACCATGTTGAGCTGTGTAAAAGGACATACTTTGAATTGTAAGAGGGAATTATTATATTCACTAGTTACCATGTTGAGCTATGTAAAGGGACATAATTTGAATTGTAAGAGGGAATGATTATATTCACTAGTTACCATGTTGAGCTATGTAAAGGGACATAATTTGAATTGTAAGAGGGAATGATTATATGGTTACCACAATTGATTTTATTTTATAGCTGCACTTATTGAATCTTACTCTGAGAAAGAATGATTTTAAAAAAAGAGTTGTTTACTAGAACTATTATTGGTTCTGAATCAATGTCAGAAACTAGATACAATGTTTGAATCATTAGGTGTTTATCAATAACAGGTCAAACAGAACTGAACTGAATTTCTGGACAATGTCAGATCCATTATAGTTATATTACAATAGCATCTAATGGAATAATTTAAAAAAAAACACAAATAATTAAATTACATATATTAGGAAGCAACACAATTTATGCTCATCCATTTGATGACATTGATGGTATTATATTTTCATGACTCTTCAAGCCATTAATGAGCTCCCAGATTGTTTAGTGATCTCAGGTGCTTGTCTTTATAGATCACTGATATCTCATTTCTGTCCACATTGGCTCGAATCTTGGGCATGACAAGTGTGGGAATATGAGGAGTTTGCCAATAGCTTCCCATAGGTTGGTGTTTTTTTCCAATGTATTTCCAGGGTTCTTTCAATCAGTTCATCAGGTATATCCAATTACTGGTATGTGCTGGAAAATGGCATTAAACCTATAACAACCAAAAATCAACACATGCATTTACAGTACTTGGGATTGACTATAGAATCATCTATTTCATGGGGCTAGGGGTGGCATACTGGAGAGATGAGCAAATTATTCATGATACAGCTAGTTGTTGTTATTATTATTATTATTATTATTATTATTATTATTATTATTATTATTTCTATTATTATTATTATTACTATTATTATTATTATTATTATTATTATTATTATTAATATATTTATTATTATTATTATATTATTAATATTATTATTATTATTTCTTCAGGCATTGTAATAGCACAATCAAGTAATGAAGAAGCCATGAGTAAGTCGCCAGTTAACAGTGACCCTTTACATGAAGAAAAAGATGTTGCTGATGATTGTGATTCAGACCCTATGGACAGCTTTGGGTAAATGCATCTATATACAGGCCTGGAAAAATCATAACATATTTTAACTTACCTACACTGGAGTTATAAAGGTTGTATCAAATCCAGACTCCTTGAGGTGATAAAATTGCAGGCCATGTGATACAGAATTGAACTTGTCCAGCAGAATTTTCAGGTGCATGTTAAGAATTTGAAACTAGGTGACAGTCATGGTAGGGATACATATAAGATGGAACTATATGTATATAATGATGAAATCAGTTATTGCTAATCAGTGTTGTACTTAGTCTCTCAAGGACACCATTTTCCCATCATCCAAATTTGGTGGTCACACAACATTTTAAAGTATACATCATTTGACAATGAGATAATCTTATTTGTTTTGATAGTGTTGCCACCTTGGCTTTGTCATCTGCACTGTACTTAATTTGTCGTCTGCACTGCACTTTGTCGTCTGCACTGCACTTTGTCGTCTGCTTTCATCTTTTCCATGGACATTTACATTATTGTAATAAGCATTGTATAAAGTCTTCAAGTATGTGTGAATATCAGATTCACTTTTGTACACAGATTTTCCTGTCTAAATTAGTAGTTTGAACAAATGCACCAAATGTTATTATTATTGTTATTCATCTTATTATTACATTTTCAAGATTGTTTTATGTGTACTATTCAACAGTAGCGGGATCAGCTTGATCAATGCTATAAATTAAATCATCACTGACTTAAAATTATCAGTGATCATTTCACTACTGAATGACAGCTTACAAATGACTGTAAGATAGAAAACCGACTCTTTGGTTGACCAACTTGTATAAATTAGGTTTGGAAACAGCTGTTCATGCTTCAGAAATAATGTCTGGATTATCCATTTGCTCATCTCACAGATAATAAAAAACAGCTTATGATAGAGGCCTTTGATGAATAGGAAATACAAAGAAATTGTGTGCGTATTCTTTGTGACCCATACGTCATAACTTTGCCTACCTTTACAGCTGTGTTTTAGATATTGAATATCCTTTTACCCTGATAAAAAGGGATGCAACTCATATTGCTTTTCAAAGGAGGACAGTTTTTGTCAGATATGGTTTTAATTTGCAGACAATGAAGATATTGAACAATACCTGTTACATGGGCAGAAACGATGACTTACATTTGACTTCTTACAGTTTTCATCACCTTTAGCAATTCTGGCATTTGTTGGCACCATTGTAAACACAGATGGATGGGCACTAAGGAAATATTGTGTGCATATTATTTGATTTGGTTCCCGATGAAAAAGCATGACATGTATATATATGTTACATTGTTGCTTTGATTCCATTTCATCAGCTGTTATTATTATTCTGTTCAAAAATGAGGAGTCACTTCTCCCCAAAATTCAAGTCAGGCTTGACCCATGTTAATCACATTATAAACATTGTGATTTTAGTCTATGTCATTGAGCATTATTTATGTTGGATGGCATATGTTTGCCCTACATGCCTTTCTCATACAGTTTGGGCAAATTTGTGTCAAAGGTCAAAAGCTCAGGAGTCAAAAACTTAATTTACTTCAGAAAGGTAGCTATGTTTTGCCTTATATTTATTCTGATTGTAGTAAATTCCCTGTCAGCTGTGCTTATCTATCACTTTATTAAGCATTAGTATCAGTATGTTTATTTTGAAAATAAGGGATCTGCAATTCTTAAAGAATTCTTTTAGTGCTATATACTGGTGTATCTTTCATAATTGCCTGACAGATGACTATTAGTTGCCTTGACAGATGAATCAGTAATAATTGCCTGGACAGATGAATCAGTGATAATTGTCTTGACAGATGAATCAGTAATAGTTGCCTTGACAGATGGATCAGTGATAATTGCCTTTGACAGATGAATCAGTGATAATTACCTTGACAGATGAATCAGTAATAGTTGCCTTGACAGATGAATCAGTAATAATTGCCTGGACAGATAAATCAGTACTAGTTGCCTTGACAGATTAGTGATAATTGCCTTGACAGATGAATCAGTAGTAATTGTCTTGACAGATGAATCAGTAATAATTGTCTTGACAGATGAATAATTGTCTTGACAGATGAATCATTCATAATTGTCTTGATGGATGAATCAGTAATAATTGTCTTGACGGATGAATAAATGTCTTGACGGACCTTTTTCCACAATTCTAGCAATCTTAAATTATACAAAAGTCTAAGTAAACTAGTCTACCAACAGCTTACTTTAATGTGGGTCATAACAACCAAATTTTTTATAGGGTGACCGTGTGAATGGTCAGATAATTCTCTAGGTGACCAGTGAAATTATTACCTTAATGCAGATTATTGGGATTGAGTAAAAAAAACACTTATTGACAAAAACCCAATGGATGGACCAATTGTAATGTTCAGTTTTTAGAGGTTTTCGGTTTGCTGATGGTATCATCAACTTGAAAACAATATCTTTATATACATAAGGTAATGTTCAATTACATCATCATCAATACCAGCCCTAATTTTGAAAGGCAGAATAAAGACTTGTAATTTTGAAAATCCTAAATTGTAATGTTCTTTTCAGGCAGTTTGAGAGAGACGAAGTATGAAATTTGTGTGTCTTTGTATAATAGAGATAATGCTTATATGACTTTTATCAGGGTCATATTATGAGTATGTGACTTTAAAATATATACATTATCACGTGAGACCCGCGATTTCACAACTTGGGGATTTCTGAAACTTCATTTTAGATTATGGTATAACCATTGTTTTAGAGAAATAATCTGTTTTGTGTTTTTACACTTGATGTCAAGTTGTTCTGTTTTAGCCAGTTTTCGAGTTATTTTAAGTTTTCTTTAGATCATTTGAATTTTAAAAGATTAATTTGTTTCTCTTTAAATATTTGAGTGCTCATACTTAATTCGTCATTCTAATTTATTCAGATTTCAAACACCAAAGCGTTATTTATTGTGTATTTAAAAGGAACTGTAGATAAAGCACAGTACAGGATACAGCATACATCATCACCTTCCATCTTGGATTTTTGTTGGGACTCAAACTTGAATTAGAACATTTCATTACTAAGAATTTTAAAATTTAATTCATGGATTATTTATTCTTGGATTTTTTTTTAATTTGATTCTTAAAACTAAGTTCTTTTTGTTGTTGATTTTTTTCTTTGTTTTCCAGGAAAATAAATTATTTGTTAAATTTTACCAAGCTTGTTGCTTTAATTTTTTCTGTGTTACTGTTTATTAGAGCCTAAACATGTCAAAATTATATATATATAGGACTATAAATTTCCATTGTTTTCTGAGTATAGAGTTAAGTTTACTGGTAGAAAAATGAAATTTTTCAATCTTATGGGGCATGGTTTTGAGTGGTTTCTCTGTGTAATGCTTGGAAATATAATTGGTTATACCTTCAGCACATTGAATATCTTCTATTTGTCATAAATATGTTCATCCATATATAATATTTTTTCAGGGATGAAGATGATCAATCTTTTATTGGTGATGATGGAATAACTTATGAAATCATTCAGTGTGGTACACAGAGAGGATTCAAGAAGCTTGTAGATAGTCGAGGATACACCTATAATGTTAAGGTATAGGAAAGAAACATAATTGGGCTTTAATGACTAAACAATGTAGTATTGTCAAATTGACCCCAGAAATTAGCAAATGTATGTAAGCTGACATGTTGACAGGATTCACCTGTCTACCACCAGCTGTCAGTAATTATTTATACTAAATTCTGATGGGCTGCTTATTACTTAATGTTTGGCTATGAAGTGGCCTGGTTAACTGATGGTCAGACACATGTCCAATTTTACTATATAAAGTGGAACTCAGATACAGCATGATGACCAGGGTCTGCAAAATCATATCATGTTATATACCATATTGTAATATAGTTGGACAAGTCAGCAGTAGGAAGCTGTACATACTCCCACTCTAACAAAATGAAGGGGATAGGTGTAAGTGCAATACAGTGGGACCCCGCTATAACCCGTCCCGCTATAACCCGAATTCGGATATAACCCGGTCGTGGCATGGCTCCCGAAATTTCGGGTAATTTATTACAGGTATTTTTCTCAAAGACCAAAAAAAAAAAAAATTTAAGTATGAAAAAAAAATTAAGAGTTTAATTATCATTCTCATATTCGTCTAAACAGTGCAAAAAAGAACGTGAAGAAAATGTATTATCAAATTTCTTCTATTTTTGTGCCAAAATAAACGTTGAAAATACGAACCAATTGCTGGGCCTACTGAGAACTTTGTTTATTGTTGAAAAATTACAGCTCATAAGTGTCAATATTATAATTACTGATTCCTGAGTAATGAAGCCATCGTGTAAAATTTGTGTTTGTCTTGAATGCATTCCGAATACAATCGTTGCTCAAATAATCTCCGATATATGTTCTCTTAATTTCATACACAACTAAGCAACAGCCAATGCGGCGGTTGATAAAAGATTCTCACCAGAATGTATAAATCAATTAATTTAAGTACATTGTTTATCATCAAAGTGAACTGCCGAGCTAAACAGTGACATAATTCAGTGGTTAAAATACATACAGCCAGTTCTGTCTGCTGTATTTATTAGAGTACATCAAAAGAACATGATGCAATAACTGGGCGGCAAGTTCAAAGGACTTTGACTAGCAGCTTGGGTGGGAAAATGTGCTGAAATTTACAATGACTGAATTCAGAGACAGAAAGATCCTGAGATGTACATGTAGTTATTATAAGAATACACTTTAGCTTCCATTATTTAATCTATGGACATGTACTATTCCATCATTCATTACGTACACCCGTTACGTAATTTTTGTTTTTTTCTTTTCATTGAATTCAGTCAAATAATGATCTGTGACAAAATTATTGAATATTTTACATCCGTGTGTGGATATTTTCGATGGAAATATTTGTATTATGGATTCAATGTATGTTACAAGATTCGCTGGTGAGTACACGGTGTTGATACTCTTTTCATGCAATAGATTATACATGTATACATAAATTAGACACGTGTATGTACCAATGCATGGTTCTCTGAATAAAGTAATATATTATATCTGCAATTTCTGTTACCACAGCAAATGTTTTTCTCATTTAATATATATTGATAAAAAATGGTAATTGTGCCATGCAATTTCGCATCCGTCTTTATGTAACCCCCCCCCCCAAATAAATCCAAAAATGTGTTGGTATTTTGTACATGGTTGCTTATAACACGGTTCGGTTCATAGCCCGGTCGGATTCTATGGCTCCCAACTACCGTGTTATAGCGGGATTCCACTGTACTGTAGACCTCTTTGACAGATTTCTGAAATTGTTCCATATTAAACATGAAGTATATTCAAAAATATTCAAACCATTATTGAATATTTATTGTTTATTTTTATGTATGCAAAATATGAAACACAAGCATAAATAGTGAAGTACATGTCCTCACAAGGTGATTCTGTTCTTAACCATAATGGTATTTCCATAAAAGTAGTGCATAATTTCTACAATAAAAAAATTGCTTGATCCCTTGGAATCCCAACATTTAATTTCTTGCTAATACATTCGCACAAACTTATGAAATTGTTTTATTTTTCAGCAACATTTCTATTTGCTGGTCATGTCCAGAGTGTCTATTTTCTGACTCACAGTAAAATGCTCGATTAAAAAATTAGAGTTTCTTTATATTAAAAAAACCAGCCATTCATAAAATCCCAACACCTTTCCTAGCCTTCCAGTGCAGAGTGATTTTTTTGGCAGTGCATGCTGATGAAATGATGGCATCTTTTCATATGGTATGATACATCTAGAGAAATATTCACTGGAGGATGAGGACCCACAAGTCAACAACCATTCTGACTTAAAGTATCCTGATAATCCAGTCCTACCATGAAATAAATTGAATTCAGTTTCAAAGCAGCCATGGAAGACGTTTTTCATAATCTGCCCCAAATCATAATCTGCATCAAAATGACCCCCATCACTGATTATAAATATATCTTGCCAAGTCAAGGCTTCGGTTGATAAGGACGAAGATGACTTACATCCATCAATTAAAATTGTATCCCAGTCTTTGAAGATTGTAAAATAACCAGTCACTTATCAGACAAAAGTCAGTGATCATTGTAATAAATAACAAGCCCTTTTTTTCAAGTCACCTTCTGGCCACTTTTTCTGCATATTGGTACAGGCCACACATACTGGTACAGGCCACACATACTGGTACAGGCCACACATACTGGTACAGGCCACACATACTGGTACAGACTGGTACAGGCCACACATACTGGTATAGGCCACACAGTAATGCCTAACATCAGGATTTGCCTAGTCTTGATAAAACTGACACTGCTGTACATAAAACACCCCCTCTGTATTGCAAGTTAGAGAAACAAGTTTTTCAATGTCAAATCAAACTTTGGATTTGGCCTCTCTCACAGTGTACTGCTTGGCAGAGAATGACTCATCCTCTCTACAGCTTTTTGGCAACACTTGGATGGGTGTCAAACTTCTTCTTTTCTTCAGTTCATGGACCAATTTAATCCGCCTCTATAAGGTCTCTTTGCAGATGGTCCTCCTCTCTCATGTCTGTAAGATCAGCCTATAAAGATGTCAGTGGACATCAGGCATTTATTGATTCAGTGGCAGAAAAGAGAATGGCTTCCATTGGGAATTTCATTGGAAGTCCAACAACCACAGGTTTCAGTCTGCTCAGACATAAATTTGTCAGGTTGGGGAGGCCCACTTGCTACTGGACGTCAAGATGGTCAGTGTCTAGTGGACACAACAAGAGAGAACCCTTCATATCAACCTTTTGGAAATGAAGCCAGTCCTTAAAGCCTCTCATTTTTAGCACGACTTTCTTCACTTGAAAACAGTCCTAATGTCGGACAATGTTACGGTGGTCACTTACCCCCTGAAACAAAATGGAACAAGGTCATACCTTTTTGTGCTGAAATAATGTTACCAACATCAAATAAGCATTCAAGTATAAAAGTTAATAGGAGACTCAATGCTTTGGCAGATTCACTATCAAGGAGGGGACAGCTACTGCACACAGTGGTCCATCCATCCTTCTTTCATCCATTGATTGTGCAACCCATGTCACTTGACTAGTGGTTGACCTGTCTAACAAGCAGCCCCATCTTCGTCTACCCTTACCTGGATCTTAATGCGTGGGCTGTTGATGCCCTTTTAGTTGACAAAGGTGGTCAAGGCCATATTCTTCATCCTAGTAGTTCTGATTCAGGAGTTAATCCTGAAAATGAGGGACATAAATTGCAAAACAATTACATTTACCCCTCACTGATAGGACAAGTCATGAGTCTCTGATCTGCTCAACTTGACAACAGATGTGCCCTGGAAAATCCTAGTGACCATGAAGCTTCTCTAAGAGCTATGGTCACTAATCTTTAAATCCATATCTGGAGAAACTTATATTTCATGCATGGAGTTTATCTGGCAGGCCTTCTGCAGAAAATAAATTTTGCTCTAAAGTTGTGGAGAAGATCTCATCAGCTAGATGACTCTCCACTTTTTAAATCTGTGGGAAGGCTGGATCCTAGAAGTAGCAAAAGAAATTACTAAAGTTCTTGTGAGTGGCTTCAGTATTTTTTAGAGAAACCTAATTTTCTATAAAATTTCCTTTTCATTAACAAGCCTTCTAATGTTAGCACTTCATTTACAGGTTGCCAGGTGTGTAATCTTAATCATCCTACATTAGTTACAGTTTTTGGATGACAACTTATTCAACAATAAGCATACACATAGCAGATGCATCAATTGTATGATATTAACTATTTAACTTGGGGGGTGGGGGAAAGATGCGTCAGTTTCCTTAATCTCAAGAAGATTCATTACTTTTATAATAATATAATAGATATAATATGGTGTTATTTTGTTATAAATTTTATTTTCCAAACCCCAGAAAATTAAATTGTTGTTCTTAATGTAATAACAATATACCATGGTATGCATCAGGGTATGTTAAGAAATAGTGTCAAGGTACCCAGCTCTAAGCAATAGCATAATAAACGGATACAAAATATACAGAATTGACTTTCTGCATAATTTTCTTTGTTAAATATGTGTTTTCTATGTCTATTAAGAGAACAGAATCTGCGCTGCAAGACACAGTACGTTGGACATGCAGCATTCGAAACAAGAGTAGACGATGTCCTGCCACTGTTCAACAAATTGGGGATGAATTCCGCCATGGACGCAAAGGGCATAATCACCCAGGCTCCACTACAGCTGTTCTTACAACTAAAGTCAAGGCAAAGGTATACACTGTTTCCATCATTCTTCTTCAGATTCAGTGTTCCTTGATTTAAAGTATAACAAATACATGTACAATGGTCCTTGATTTTAAAGTATGAAATATACAGTGGTCCTTGATTTTAAAGTATAACAGATACAGTGGTCCTTGATTATAAAGCATAACATTCCCATACATAACACTGATACAGTCATGGATTGTTTCCATCATTCTTCTTGATGCAGTGGCCCTTGATTATAACAGATACAGTGGTTCTTGATTATAAAGTATAAAAATACAGTGGTCCTTGATTATAAAGAATAACAGTCTCATACATAACACTGGTATAGTCATGGATTGATTCCATCATTCTTCTTGATACAGTGGTCCTTAATGATAAAATATAACACAGTCCCATATATAACACAAGGACAGTCATGGGTCCCATTGCATTATAATTTTCTAATGATAGTTTTCTGTGTAATGTACCCCATTATAGTGGCTTTTCTATATAATGGAATACTTTTATGGCAGTCATGGGTCCCGTTACATTATTCTTGTCTAATGATAGTTTTCTGTGTAATGTACCCCATTATAGTGGCTTTTCTATATAATGGAATACTTTTATGGCAGTCATGGGTCCCGTTACATTATTCTTGTCTAATGATAGTTTTCTGTGTAATGTACCCCATTATAGTGGCTTTTCTATATAATGGAATACTTTTATGGCAGTCATGGGTCCCGTTACATTATTCTTGTCTAATGATAGTTTTCTGTGTAATGTACCCCAGTATAGTAGCTTTTCTATTTAATGGAACACTTTTATGGCAGTCATGGGTCCCATTACATTATACTTGTCTAATTATAGTTTCCTATATCATGGAACACTTTTGTGGCTGTCTTAAATAGTGTTATAGTGGATGATCTATGAAAACAACTGTTGTATATTTACTATAAAGAAAAACTTAAGTTTGTCATATTTAAAGCATTATACATTAATTTGATTACCATATTTACTGTAAAGGAATACTATATATGTTAGTCATATCTCGTGTTATTCTTTAGCTTGACTACAATATTTATTGCAAATGTTGTTTTTGTCTGTTAGACATATCAGTGTTATTCTTTAGCTTGACTACCATATTTATTGTAAATGTTGTTTTTGTCTGTAAGACATATCAGTGTTATTCTTTAGCTTGACTACCATATTTATTGTAAATGTTGTTTTTGTCTGTTAGACATATCAGTGTTATTCTTTAGCTTCATTATCTATTTTGCTATCACAATAGCGTGTTTTATGTTCCTTAATCTTAGGATCAAAACTGACCAGTTTAATGAAGTTTCCATCACTTGTCATACAGTTCAGTACATTTTCTGAAAACCAATTTATTTAAAATCTTTCTTCAAAGTCTGTTAAAGAGCCATGATTTGCCAAAATAGGTGTTTTAAGTTCTGTTTCTCAGAAAAATTTGGTGAGAGTATTCTTTGTCTTTAACACATGTTCAGTTCACAAGTAGCAGCAGAGAGGGTGAACAGACCAAGTTTTCAAGCAAAAATAAGGCTTCTACGGAAACCGAAAATATCTAACAAAATGCAGAGAATGTGAACAGACCAACTTTTACAGGTGTCGATTTAGCAAACTGAGGCTTTCTCGAAAATGCTTAATATAAGCCTCC
The DNA here is from genome assembly GCA_029339505.1 of Unio delphinus. Taxonomy (NCBI): domain Eukaryota; kingdom Metazoa; phylum Mollusca; class Bivalvia; order Unionida; family Unionidae; genus Unio; species Unio delphinus. The sequence goes on along the minus strand of JAQISU010000035.1, from coordinate 8,587,223 downwards.
ATTCATCAAAATAAAATTAAAAAAAAAAGACGCCATTTAGTTGACGTTCACCTCCTCGGCTGCTAATGCGCTAACTAAATATTTGATCAAGTCCGATACGATATCTTGTCCGAGAGTCTGCTAAATTTATCGTTATAAATCCGTATGGGGCGGTTCTAGCCATACTAAAGAAATTTTTAAATTTATTAAAATCCATATCACCGTCACACCAGTAATTAAAAATATTTTGTAATGTGTATTTTCCAGTACCGTTAAATACGCATACTAAATTGCAATTTTCTCTTATTATACTTGGAATCTGTGCGTATTTTTGAGTAACATATATCACATCTATGTTTTTATGTCTGCCTCGGGAAAATATTCTAGCAGGATTTGTTTGTCTTTCCAACATAACATCATCATATACGACTAAATTGTTAATACTTCCATCAATATCATCAATGTTCGGTGCCTCTTCGATATCGGTTATAAACTCAATGATATCATCACCGTTAATTTCTCGCGCGGCATCATTAAAATCCTTTAGCACTTCATAACATCGTTGATCGTCTACACTCGGAGCAATCATGTACAATTTATCCCACTTCATCCATCTCGTTATCAAATTAAGTAGTAATTGTGTTTTGCCACTTCCAGATGGTCCGATGATAATCGCGCGAATAGAATCTGGTAACATTGCATGATGTTTAATAGGTTTTTGTTGTCGAGTAGCTGAATAATCAATTACATTCATAACTGTTATATATAAATTATGGATCTATATTGTGTGAAGTGTAGGACACGTACTGGCACAAATGACTTGACGACGATTACAACGAAAAATAATCGATCAGCGCTTTCTGGTAAATGCGTACAGTGTAGTACAAAGAAATTTAGATTTACTTCCACGAAACCTTTAAAAAAAAACGAGGAGGTGATATTGCAGCCAAATTGACAAAACTCCCAGGAACACCGTGGGCAAAGTATCCAGGAGAAAAGCACCTTCCAGGATATAGCTACTGTGGACCGGGGACACGATTAGATATCAGACTTGATGATCAAAATCAGCCCCGACCCGGCGAGTATCCAATAAACGCTATTGATAAGGCGTGTCATGTTCATGATGTCGCTTATAAAAGCAGTAATCTTCAACATAGACATCTCGCAGATGTAAAATTAATTCATGCGTTAAATGCTATTCCTGATAAATCCTTCAAAGAAAAATTGGCTTCTTGGTTGGTAAAATCTGCTATGAAGGGTAAATTGATGTTAGGTGCTGGTAATTGAAAATGCTAGCATTTTAATATGGAATCTATTTATTATTCTCCGAGAGGATACTGGAGAGGTTACGCAGCAATTAATAAACTCGCTAGTGCATCAAAGGTGAAAAAAACTACAGCGGCAAACTGGTTATCTAAACAGGCAATATGGCAAATTTATCTACCAGCGCCTAAACAAATTAACTATTCGCATTTTGATGTTACAACACCTAATGAAGTTCATCAAGCTGATATACTATTTCTGCCGCATGACAACGGTTACAAATACGCGTTAACGTTAGTTGATATTGCAAGTCGATACAAAGAAGCAGAACCGTTAAAAACAAAATCATCTACTGAAGTAGCTTCTGCATTTGAAAAAATTTATCGACGAGGTCCTCTGCGCTGGCCAAATCTGTTACAAGTTGATCCTGGCAAGGAATTTCAAGGTGTTGTTACATCTACGATGAAACATCATAATGTCGCCATCAGACGAGGACACACTGCGCTACATCGCGATCAGGCAATTGTTGAACGGTTTAATAAAACCCTTGCTGAGCGGTTATTCGGATATCAATACGCAAAAGAATTCATCCAGGATAAACGATCCCGTGAATGGGTCAAGAGATTACCAGCTGTGATTACCGCAATCAATAATGAGATTACTAGAATAATTAATATGAAACCTGTCAACGCTATTAAGAAGGCGTCTATCAAAATGGAAATCCAAGGAATTTCACAAAAAGAACCAATTCTTGGTAGTAATGTCATTGTAAGGTACTTATACGAACCAGGAGAGCTTGAGGGTGGTAAAAAAAGAGCTACTGATCCTATTTGGAGTGTCACTACGCATAAAATATCCGGTATAACACGATCAACTGGTAGACCTCCAATCTATAAACTGGATTCAACTGCTCCTCAGCGAGGATTTACACGCGAACAATTACAAGTGATTCCTGAGGATACTCAATTACCACCGCGTGGTCTTAACTAGCACCTAAGGTGCTGTCACCCCGGCGTCTGTTGCACTCAAGACAAGTCAACCTCACATTGTTTCTGACATGACCGAGATTGTTATCTTTTCTATCTACGGTGAATTGGCGAGGATCTTTATCCGACCAATTCCAACTCATTATACAATTACAACTCGCGCAGTGATTGTTCTGTTGTTGCTTTAGTGTCTTAATTAATTCAGTATCAATGTCAAATTCTCTTTTATTTTTTTTATCCTGTTGTTTATAACCAGAGAGTTTTTTTCTGATTATATTATCATCGGTGTGTATATTACTTATTGTATTGTCATTATCGTCAACAACAATTCTTCGAAGTTGGTTTATTCGCCGTACTCTGGATACTGCGAGATAAACTAAATTTGACCACTCAATATGATTATCTACTATCCAAAGAGTTGTATCGGATATAGTCAATCCCTGTGAAGAGTGTATTGTTGCTGCATAACCTAACGTCCATGGGGATTTATCAGCACCTAATGCATCTTTAACGACGCTGATATCAACCAGCACAATATCATTTAATACTAAATTCTGTTTTTGTTGTTGTCCAGGAATGTCAACGTCGATATTCTGCTTTCGTGTATCCTTAGGTCTATAACAGAGTGGTACTGGAAGCGTTGCAAATTTTTCTTTATGTAGCGCAAACAACTTCATCTGAAGTGCGTCTCTGACTATTTTTCTACTCGCGATTATTAAATCATTTGGCTTCCACATTTCCCAAAAATCATTCATGGGAGTTTCTGAAATTATTTCACGCGCTATTTCACATTGGATTTTATCCGGTTGTAATCTAATTAGCGCTTTGAATTCTCGTAATTGTTCATCAAGTGATCTATGGTCGGTATTAATCTCTTCATAATAATCTACAAATCCTTTTAGCCATTCATGTGGAGATCCACCAACAAATGGCTGCGGTTGGCCGTGATCCCCGCACATGACGACTTTTTTATTTTTCAATAACAACCATTCAAGAAATATCTGTAATACTGTCAATGATACCGTGCATATTTCATCCCAGATTATTACATCAGGAATGAATTTATCTCCCATTCGATCAGGAGTCCAATTATCGCCTTTCCATCGAAAGAAGCTGTGATAAGTACAAGCTTTTACCCCCCGCGCTATCATCTCTCTGGCGAGTCTATGAGTTGGTGTTAACACAATCATGTTAGAAACGCTAGCGTTTCTACGGAATAATTCGATTGCACGAGTTGTCTTTCCTGATCCACCACAGCCGTTTAAATAAACTGTCTTGTATCTACAAATCGGATCGGATACGGGCGGTGCAGTAGAAAATTCTTCAGAAATATTATCTATATTTCTACAAATATATTTATCATCCATAGCAACATCTGCGGATTTACAATACTCATGTAGTGTTTCTTTTTTAAACCTCCAATTCCCCCACGCTTCCTTAGGATCTGTGAATTTAGCTACATCTGATTTGTATTTCTCATGGATATACATCGAATCAGTAGCTACTCTAACCGCGGTATTAGGAAATCTATTTATCATCGAGAATAGATTAATACAAGAATAGGCTAGCATAGAACTTCTCAATTGTGTGTATTGACAACTTTTTCCATCACAGTAGGTAACAACCGTACCTAGTTTCTTACCATTTCGAAGGACATCATCTACCCAAACATTATTAGTTCCGCTCGCAGATTTGTAAGCTTCCTCATCTAATTCCCCTGATAGAAAAGCGTTCTTACGGGTTACAAATTTCCCTTTTTTTATTAAATCAGATATTATGAAATTGTATTCTTCATCGTCTATGATTAATCTCGAAGAGTATTTTGCATTATCAAATCTTCCACCTTGAGTAAATTTACCGATTATTTTTCGTCCGAGATCTTTAGCCTCTCTATTACTACCTTCGAATAATTTCTTAGACCAATCTATGATTTGTTCCTCGCTGAAATTCTTCGAATTTCCATCTAGAAATTGTTTTCGTTGTTCGTTAATTATTTTTTCTAGATCAGGTTTTGGTAACCAAACATCTTTCTGAGCGTTATAACAAATAATCGCTTCACTGACAATTAACGATATTAGCATACCACAATCGATCATATACCGCAATAGCACAATTGGCATCCACGCTTTTTCATACATATGTCTACCAAGCCAAAGATAACTACACGGATGTAACCCTGTAGCTAATTCGAATGATATCACACGAGCGAACCCGGTTAAATCAAAATCAGGCAATGGACCATTAATCGCAACACGAGTCATTTCATGTGTGGGATGTCCAAATCGTTTAAAATATTCAGAGCATTCTCCATATCCGAGAAAACTTCCAGGATAACACGCGGATATATCAATTGAAATCATACCATCACGTGAGTATTTCGTATTCCACAATCCTCCATGACCAAATTCGACGCAACTCAACTTCACATCCTCCAGAAAATCACTTCGTGTTGGACGCCATGAATTCTTTTCTCGTGCGAAGTGAGCTACCACTGATGGAATAGTAAAACTATCCGTAAGTAGTTTTTCTGTAGAAATGCTAGTGTTTCCTTCTAAATACTCATTAGCGATTTTTCTCATTCTAGTATCTAATTCTTCAGTTCGATATAATTCACCATTTGGTTTTACAAACTGATCAAATCCTATTTCCGGATCCTCATTACTCCTGAGTAACCATACTGACACAGGGTCGTCTTTGGTTAACGCGTGAATAGCATCAAATAATTTCTCTTCATAGAAATCATCCCTAGAAAATTCTTTAGGGATATATCGAACAGTTCTTTCTCGTGGAAATATATTTACCGCTGGTGTCCACGCGTGTTTGTTATGATCAATAATTTCAATTGGAGCTCCTCGCGATTGATATTTCGGTTCGTATAATACTTCTCCGGTTATTGTCGCTACCGATATTGGAAATTTTAATAATGCTTCTAATTTAGCTATATCAGAAATCGTTGCCCCGCGCTGTTTCACTGTCAATTCCCATTCGGTTATTTTTTTTCTTCGTAGATCAGTTAATTTGTTTCCCCGGGATGCATTTTTGAAGTGTTCTATTAACCGTGTTGCTACACAATTAAGTGGCAAAGCCACTGATGATGAAAACATTGGAGCTAGTTTTGCAATACTTGGATTATTATTTATTGGATATAACCCATACACAACTGCTGTTACAGGGTAAGATTTCTCATAGTATGGTTTGTCAATTCCAGTTAGAATTCCTGGTTTGGAATCTCTACTCACAATAACAGTTTTTTTATCCTTAAGGATTGGGTCAAATTTATCTCTGATAATCCATTCACCTTCCTCTTCGATAATGAATTTTATTCTAAAAAAATACTTCAGTAGAGATTTCCCGCCAAGGTGTGAAAGTATCTCAGCTGCTCTTATATCATTCATAGTAGCATCAATTACAGGTACATTGACATCTTCATCAATAATTCGAAATGTCGACCACGTATGAGATGCTCCATCACGCTTAAACTCATTAAAACAGTCGCTGATTTTACTCAATAGTGGTTTATCATCTACTAGACTTTTAGGTATATCAGAGATTCTATCGAGATTAAATCTAACATTTTTCCAAGGCTTAATTTTCGATAATCTCTTGAATCCTTTCATATTAATAATTAAAACAAGTATTTAAATAGAAAATTTTTATATAATGAATCATTGCAAATGGCTTATGATTGGATCAAAGACTCCGTGTAACAAATCATGTAGAAATGAATTCTGTGGGTATCATATGCAGAGTGTGAGAAACGGTTCGGAGGGACCTCTACCATGCTTGCATTGTGGGGTAGGTGTAAGAGGCAAGTCGCAGTTATGCATTAATTGCGGGGGTAAGCGTTATAGAGAGTTAAAACGTTATTATGACAAGCGAAGAATCAAAAATCCTGACGACGTCAATAGCAAAATCATAAAAACTACGGATGACTATATAAAAAGATTTGTTAATGTTATAATTCAGCCAATTAATGAATTAGACAAATAGATATATTATATATAATGAGCCAAGAATTTCAAAGACATCCTGTTATTGAAAACTACGAAGCTTCTAGTGATGGTGTTGTTAGACACAGTAAAAATAAGAAATCTGTTGGGCGGGATAATGGTATGGGTTATTTGATGTTTAATGCTGGAGGGAAAATGTATCTCAATCACCGTTTCGTTTATGAAGTGCATAATGGATTAATCAAGGATGGTTTTGTTATTGATCATATTGATTCTAATCCCAAGAATAACAAATTGAACAACCTTCAAGCTATTTCTCAATGTGAAAACACAAAACGAGGAAGAACTGGGAAATACCCGAAAATTGCTAGACCTGTAAGATCGTTTAATACTGACACGGAGATGGTATTTCAATCAATGACAGAAGCTGGTAGGTATTTCGATATTTTCCCCCCCTCGGTACAAAAAGTAGCAGAAGGAATTTATAAGACCGCTTTTTCAAAGCGTTTTAAAAACAAAATTCAGTTTGTTTATGTATAATTTGCATTGGAAATTGCTTCGTGAAATGGTGAAAGAATTTCCATTGAAAATCTTCAATTTTGCAATTTCACATGGGAGATAACTCCGTTAGGTATAACGCGTGTGAAATCTATAGGATTTCCACCAATGACAGAGTTACGGATCTTAAACACGGAAACGCTAGTGTTGGAAAATCTTCGATTTTTCATTAGCTGTTATAATTAAATAAATCCGAACAAAACACAATCAATTTTGTCTTTTTTCAAGTATTAACAAAACTGTTTTATAAACACGTCGTATTTAAACATTTTTTTTAATGTCTGTTTCAAGTATTATGCGTGTTTTCAACGTTGTCAGTGATCGCTAATAAACAAACAAATAATTACAATCACTACACCTATTTTATATCACCTCGTCGTAATGAGTGTATATATACAAATTCGTCTTTATTATAATTGGGCATTAGCCGAAATTCAAGTGTAAACAAAACCACACCGTCACACGTGGTATGAACGTTATTATTGACATTCAAAACCAAAGTTTCGATTTTGTGGTTTTGTTTACACTTGAATGTAGAATAGCCCGCGTCATCCATTGTCATTGAAATCAATTCATTCATTGTTCACCTATAATCTATTGTTGTACCGTCGTCATTGTCATTGAAATCAATTCATTCCATTGTTCACCTATAATCTATTGTTGTACCGTCGCATTGTCATTGAAATCAATTCATTCATTGTTCACCTATAATCTATTGTTATGTGTTTGTCGGTTAACCGTTGAGCGCGCTGCTTGATGTATAAAACACCAAGGGGGTTTAAAACGGTAAATGTGCCGTCGTCATTCATTATATATAATCATAATCACCTATAATCGCATTAAGCTTCTGGGTATACTAAGATGATCAACACCTTAGTGTATCCAGAATTCATTTTAAAATACTTTGTATTTGAAATACTTTGTATTTTTAATTCTAAAGAATTTTCATACTTTGTATTTGAAATACTTTGCATTTAAACAAATATATTTTTATATATATATGAATATTGAAAATCTCAAATTGATTATTATTGAAATCAACAAGTTGAAGGATGAAAATGTAAAATTATGTTCAGGTTTGGATTGTGATCAAATTATGACCAATTTCGAGGATATACAATTTGCAGAACAGACAGGAAAATATGTCCTATCTAAGAAATATTTTTTAATTAAGAATATCCAAAAGCTTATACGTGAGAGCTTAGTCAATACTGAAGATGTTAATGTCTTCGTACCATTATGTAGCATCGTTGAACGTGTACGTAAGCAATTAGGATTAGAATATGAACAAAAGAGACTTATTAATTGTAAAGTGAGACAATTAAAAATGTTAATGGAAAACTCTGAAGGTGATGAGCCCCATGCGTAGAGAGCCTCCTTTGTTTGTATAACCAGTACGGTATGAGGAAGTAAAATTATGTGTGTAAGGGGGAAGTATTAAAATGATTTGCATTTTTTAGTTAGTGATTTCTTTCGAAATGCTTTGGATTTTTTAATTAAAAATTGCAATGAAATGCTTTGCATTTCTAATTTAACAATTAGTGATACTCTTCTAATAATGGTAGGAGAATCATTAACAACGAGATTAGCTAGAGAAAGACTTGAAGCTCTTAAGAAAATATTACCCCTTCGTGATAGAATCCGCGAAAAACTTCAACAGCGGCAATCAATGGCCACCGACTTCACAGAGGATACAGAACAACTCTTCAAACCGGTTGTCAAGGCAACTACAGATGTGAAAACAGCAACTGAACGGGCGATATACGGAGATGTCCCTAAAGAAGGTCCTAGAACAGAGAAGCCTCTTCTCCCTGTGTTGGAGAAAATAGCAAAACGAACTAAACAAACGAAACAAGCTGTACAAATACTTCCAGGTGAAATCGCAGGGGAGATGGAACTACAACGACAGCAAGAACGAGAAGAACGAGAAGAACTACAACGACAGCAAGAACAAGAAGAACAAGAAGAACAAGAAGAAGAACAAGAACAACAACAAGAAGGCGCAGTTTCCACGAAGAGTCGTGTTGCCTTTATAGATAAAATCAAACCTAATATTGTATTACATATACAAGAATCTCAATTTGAAAAACCCAGCGATTACATCACCCTTGGTGAATTTGCTGTCAAGAGTTATAATATAAAAGGGGGAATTCTCAAAGAGGAGTATAAGGATAGTAAAATAAAAGAAGATATCTGGTATGATTGGATATATAAAACGAAGAAGAATATTAAGAATCTTACTGAGAAGAGGAAGGAAGAAGAGTCGTATGTAGACTTTCAGAATGGAATTAAGGAAGCAGTAAAAAAAGCTAAATCAGACCCTGAATTTCTTAGATTACCAAAACCCAGTTCAGAAATAAAAACACAAGATGCAACTGGTATCACTGAAAAAAAAGGCAGTGGTTTAGTTGGAAACTCTAACGTAACATGTCCCGGCAATATTCTCGGTGATATATCACGATTAGAAGTACTTGTAGGTGGAAAACGAGCCGGGAATAACTCAGCAGAAATAATCAATGAAGCAGCTGATATCTGTAGGAGATTATTTCAAGGTGGTATCATGGATATTGCAACATATAGAGATTTCATTGAAGAGTTAGCCGAAAATTCTTCGAATTTCTACGGTTATCATAGCGATTAATGTCACTGGAAATCCTACGGATTTTGCGATTAGATAATTGGAAACACTAGCATTTGGAAAAACACTAGTGTTTTTGTATATAGAAGAATGATCATACACTACAACCATGATAAACCAACTAACGTCTACGTGGTAAACTCACGATTACCAAAATACCGAGTATACTATGGAGATGGTCTCGGTAATACTATAATGGGATTATTTTCAAGAATGGCTCCAAAAGTGGCTCCGTTTGCAAAACAGGCAGCAATGAAAGCAATTGATGTTATCCGAGATAAGGGTATTAACACTGTTGGTGATCTTGCTAGTAAGGCATTTTCAGCCGCTCGGGATAAACTAACAGCGCTAGTGAAATCACGAAGTGATTTTCGACGTAGAAATTCTTCAAAACCTGGAAACACTAGTGTTTCTGGAATGACTTCACTGCCATCTACTGCAGTAATGCCTACACAGGTTAGTAAAATAATAAATAACGCCGTGGATAAAAAATTACAGTCGTTAATGACTAACGCCCAGGATAACATAACAGCAAATATGATAGCCGGAAGTGGTTTTAAGAAGATTCGCCGGAAACGTTAGAAATACAAGTATTTCCAGAAATATTTATTTGAACAGGATTTCCAATTATGATAGTTATTGTAGAAACACTAGTGTTTCTAATATTTGTGTCAGAATCACTTGTGATTCTATTTATTTGAATAGGATGCTCAGTTGTTATGGTTATTGTAGAAATACTAGCATTAGAAATATTTGTGTCAGAATCACTTGTATCAGAAACATTAATGTCAGAATCACTTGTGATTCTACTAACGCTATCTTCATTATCAGATATTTTCATCATCATTATTAAAATACACCCAACTAAATAATTATTTTTATATTATAAAATATTTATTTTTTGCTAATTTTGTTAGATTTTTTAGTGTTTTTATTCATTTTTCTAGTGTTTTTACTCATTTTTCTAGTGTTTTTATGCAATTCATCGACAAAATTTCATGAAAATCGAGGATGAAAACCCAAGGAATTCATTTAGAGAAAATCGATTTTGATCAGATTTTTTATCCTGTGAGGCTAAATATGTTGTTGTCATCGAATTTTCGATGTTTTTTTTATTGATTTTGTATTGTTTTTTGGCTAATCCGTCGACATAATTTCATGAAAATCGATTTTCTCTAAATGAATTCCTGGGGTTTTCAATTCAAAATTCCTTCAGAATTCCTTCAGAATTTTTGATTTAGACCATCGGATATATAATAAAAATGTTCAAACAAAACCCTGATGTTGCATTTGACATGGAAGCCCCAGTACTTAAAGATGAATCTGTACGTGATTATCAATTTTTTGCTTATCACGCAGTGCAACCTGATCTTCGGTCACGAATTGAACTTCAAGTTCATGATACAAGTAAATACTTTTTACCCGCTGAAGCCTTTATTGAAGTTGAAGGTGAACTCGTAACAGCTGCTGATACTCCTGCGGTACCAGCGCCATATCCAGCCGGTACTCAAGTCGGTTTTGTCAATAATGGTATCATGGCGTTATTTGAAAGTGCAAGATATCTCATTGATGGAAAGGAAATTGAGTCGATAGAACGTGATGTTGATGTAGCAACAACAATACTAGGGCTAGCAAGATATTCCGACGATTATACAAGATCAGCCGGTCCCTCTATGATGTTTGCAAAGGATATTAAAAATACCACTGGGAAAAATCCATTTGTTGTAGGAAGACCAAATGATCGTGCTGGTGCTCCTGCTGGTATCGAGGATATGATTATAAACAATGATCCTAATTTCAATCTAGGAGCTGCAACACGTATGTCAATGTTGGAAGGGGGACGCAGATCATTTTCATGCGCAATTCCACTACATCATATATTTGGATTCTGTAGAAATATCCGAAAAGTTATCTATGGAGCGAAACATACTATAGCGGTTGTGCGAAAGGGTACTGACAATGATGCAATTTGGAGGATTCCAGCAGATGCTGCAAACCCAAATGCTGATGCCGGTAAAGTCGTTTTAACAAAACTATCACTCTGGATGCCAGTGCTGACTCCATCGTTGTCAACAGAACCACGTTTACTATCATTTATGGATCAAGGGGGGAAGAGATTATTAAGTTGGCTAACAATGAGTACAGATGTTGTACAATCAACTGTTAACGGCATATTTACGTGGAACCTGGCATCAAAACAGGGTATTTCAGCTCCACGTCATATATTTATTGCGTTACAGGATACGACGAGAATTGGAAATCAACTCTCCTCCCATATGATATTTGATCGATTAGGTGTTAATGAAGTCTCGCTGAGAATAAACGGACAACAAGAACCATCCGAGGATATACAACTTAATTACGGTCAAAACCATATTGCACGAGTTTATCATCGATTGCTGTCGTATATGGGACGTGATCAAAATGTCGATACTGGTCTACAAATATCACAGTTGGATTTTAGTACTCTTTATCCAATTTATTACTTTTCGTTGGAACATCTTGACTTAATGAGACAGTCCGTCGTTGATATACATTTCCGAGCTCGTGTACTTCGTGGTGCTATCCCTGAATATAGAGCTATTGCTGTTATTCTCAGTGATAAATCAATGCTACTCGAAGGTGTTGGTGGACGAATGAGACTTATTGATGCACCAGTGGAAAATCTTTAATTGAATTTAGAAATGCTTGCATTTCCGATTTAGAATCAATCTGTTTTGTATAATGTCGTATAGTAATATCAATGTTACGTTGACACCTGGTCAGCTAAAAAAATTACAATCCAAATCAGCTAAGCAATGTGGAACCACAATAACGCTGAAACCTAATCAAATGAATGGCGGAGGAAATAAACTATCGCTGACGAAAACTCAAACTAATCATTTTAATAAAGCGCTGAAAGAAAAAAAAGGAGTTCAGGTTACTCTTTCTACGAGCGCGATTAAAAACATGGAAAAGACTGGTGGTATATTCCCGTTGTTAGGGTTGATTCCAGGGTTGATTGCCGCAGCAGCCCCAGCGGTAGCGAAGGCAGCAGCATTAGGAGCTATTGGTACCGCAGCAGGAATGGCGTTGAAAAAGGCAACTGGAAAGGGGTATAAAAAAAAAGGAAAGGGTCTAAGACTACCAGGAACCCCGAGTTCATGGTACAGCGGAAAGGGTCTTCGAATTCCAGGAACGATATAGTTCGGGAATCTGCGATTCCTATGTCCAATTTTGATTTAATTGATACCGCTAAAAAATTAAAAATAAAAAATTTCAGAGGGGTTTTTATGAGAGATCAGTTACCGACACAACCAAATGATGTTGAAACCGGTATTATTAATTTAGATAACAGCGATGGACCTGGAACACATTGGGTTGCTTACGCGATTGATCCACGTGGGATTATTTATTTTGACTCATATGGATTAGCGCCGCCGAAAGAATTTATGCGTTATATTAAAACCCTTCCAATGAAGACTTGGTATTCTACGTTACCAACACAAACAATGCTTGATCCACCAATATGTGGTAATGAAGTATTAAACGTACTTGATGCTATATCCAAAAGATTTTCGAAACCACCTCATATAGTAGTAAATGAGTATACTAGCGGTAGAAACGCTAGCGTTTCTCGGATTAGAAATCCATAAGATTTGAATAATAAAAAGATTTCTATAATAATGATTGATATTTGGGGACGACCTTTATCATCGCTGAAGAAACCTGATAGTGGAGTTGAAACCGTTGATAACAAGGATGTTAAAAAATTAATCGAAGATGAAATATCCGAAATATTAAACCTAGCAAATGTTGATCCTGGTGAAATAGTTGTTTTTCAAGATCGTCAGGGTAAGTTGAAAAGTAGTAATATCTCTCTTAATGATATTTTGGTTAAACAACGAGACGCAGCAGAGGATACTATCGCGTTATTTTCTGATGAGGGTAAACTCAAACCAGGTGTACTTGTTTCAACAATTACGGATAAATTAACAACATACGATAACACGGTGAATTCATTAAAATCGCTTAATGATAAGTATGATGATCATATAATTGTATTTGACCAGTTTACTGCATTACAAAGAAATATAGTTGACAAAATTGATAAACCCCTGCTAGAATTTTTTGGAAATCCACCAGTAACCACACCAAAACTCACCGTAATAAAAGATTCTATGTTAGAACTAGCAACTCTTCAATCCGAATATGAAAAACACACGAAACTATTTATGACGTTTCGTAAAAACCTCATGGACAAGTTTATTGGGAGCCCATTTGATAAAATTGAAATAACACTTCCCGATATTAAAAAATCCATCGATGAACTTAAAACATTCAACAACGCAATAGAGGGTGATGCAAAGAGAATGATAAACGTTGTTGAAAAAGTAAAAATTCCTCATGATAAATCTATCATCAACGTAGTATACACGATTCAACACGGATCATATACGTGGACACCTACAGATAACATTTTAAACATAACCGCAGCAGTCAAGGGTATTTATCGATTAACAATAGTATCACCGATTAAATCTCAGTTTGAAATATCATCAAGTAGTTCATTTGGAGTCAATAATACGATATCAACGATCATCGACAAGAATACAATTGAAAAATTCACGATAACAAATGATGATAAAAATCTAGCCAAGGTTTCAGTAACGTGGTACGTAGAATTCGTAGCGGATTTAAGTAAACAGTTAAATTGAAAATACTAGCGCTTTTAAAATAAAATGACTCCATCATCGAATCAGTATCGCTATGATCAAGTCAAAGAGTTTCAAACTAAACTCAGTTCTCTCTGTGAGGAGTATCAAATAAAAATCAAAAAATACAAACGAAGAATAACCACAGTTGATATCACCGTGTACTCGGTGTCAGGAGTAATCACTGCTGCTGGAATAATACTATCTTCGGTTACAATGATTGCTCCGGTCGTAGTTCCAATCGCTATTTCCGCAGTGGCTACAATTGCTGGTATATTAACTGGGATCACAAAAAAACTATCATCGTGTAGCCAGAGTAAACTACATGATTATTTAATTAAATATCATATTGCATCTACCGGTTACTCGCAATTATCCTCGTTGATATCATCGTCGTTGGATGACACAACAATATCAGATAGCGAATTTTCAACTATGGCTCAATTGTATAAATCAACAATGCTGAAATTAGAGCAGAATAATAATAATAATGTTGTCGCAAGAACTACTTCAACAAATAGTAACAAATACAACACCAGTGAAAACAAGCACGATATCAATAACCTCAACACGTCCCGAATTTAGTGTTAATTTTCCAATTCCTGTTCCCGTGAGCGAGATCGCACTAGCAAAACTACGAGTGTATCATAGCTGGCCTAATATTAGATCGGTAGCATTTGGTGGTCAACAACCGAATAATTCCTTGGTATTTGCAAACAAGAATCGTGAAGACGGAACACCAGATTGGCAGGTTGTTTCTATACCAACTGGGTCATATCAAATCGAACAGATCAATGCTGAATTTCAACGCAGAATAAAATCTCTCACCGGAAAAGAATCAAAAATCGCTATAACAGTTCACGAACCAACATTATCATCCGCTATCGAGATAAATACAGAAGGATACGTTGTAGATATTTATCAGAGTTCTATAAGATCAGTGTTAGGATGGCCTGAATTACCACCGGATAACTCGCGAGAAAATTCGAAGGATTTTCCACCCGAACCTAAGAAATCCGATTATATCACCAACAAAATAAAACCCGTCAATGAAGCCAAAAATTATCAAGATTATACCCCCGATAAGTTCATAAATAAAAAAGTTTTTGAATCAATTTATGTTCCTCTCATTAACGGAAATTTCACAGTAATGAATAATGATTTTTCACGACTGCTAATATCTATTAAATCCGGCTCTCTCACCAAGGATGAATTTATCAACGTCGTAGAAACGGGTAATAAAATCATCGACGATATGAAAATATTTCACTCGAAAATTATTCAAGAAGTATTAAATGAAGAGATATTACATGATAAGTTTGCGGATCTATATAAGATTAATAAAACGGAGATTAAAGATTTTAAAATCCCTGGATATAATCCGGATAAACTAAAGAAACAACTTGACGATGCTATTGATATTGGGTTCAAAAGAATCCACGATAATTGGAAAAAATCGAAGAATCCCCCAGCAAATATTCTGAAATATAATAATGATCCAGAAGGCGGCGGTAGACATATTGCTCCGAACAATGTGAATATTTCAACGGTGATTGCACTCAATTTAGTATGTGACGTTATCGAAGGAAATTATCAAATAAATCTCGAACAATCAAATCAAGCTCAGCAAGGATATATTTTATATTCATTTGCACCAACGGCTCCTCCAGGATTTCTAATTATTGAAGACCCAACTAATCTAGTCTATATGCGATGTCATAATAATTTGTTAACGAGAATTAATTTCAAACTCACTGACCAATCTAATAATCTGATTGATTTACGAGGTGAGGTTTTACAAATTAGTTTATTTGTGAAATCTTAAGGACTTGATCAAATATTTAGTTAGCGCATTAGCAGCCGAGGAGGTGAACGTCAACTAAATGGCGTCTTTTTTTTTTAATTTTATTTTGATGAATGGAGGCTTATATTAAGCATTTTCGAGAAAGCCTCAGTTTGCTAAATCGACACCTGTAAAAGTTGGTCTGTTCACATTCTCTGCATTTTGTTAGATATTTTCGGTTTCCGTAGAAGCCTTATTTTTGCTTGAAAACTTGGTCTGTTCACCCTCTCTGCTGCTCAAGTTGGTCAGTATGATATATTTCATATTTTACAGACCCTGTTAAGTTTTTTTATCAGCACTGTGTATATAAGGGTTAAGAAACACTGTTACTGATAGTATCTCCATGAGCAATACACAGTTCTTCTTAAAGTATTGCACTCCTTGGCTAATGAGATTTTATCAATGAACTAGAAGCTCTTATTTGCTTTTGCTAGACTCCTTTATTCTTTGCACACTGGACAGAGTTATCCTATGTTTTTCTCTGGGCTGATCAGGCTGGGTTCACCTGCTACCACTGTAGCATTTCTAACTTCATATAATTTGATGTAGATTGTAGAGCACGAAAATTGTACTGTAAATATTCTGTGAAGTTTCTGTTTAAAATGTATCATGTGATGGGTGAGAAGAAGAATCA
Source organism: Unio delphinus (assembly GCA_029339505.1). NCBI lineage: Eukaryota > Metazoa > Mollusca > Bivalvia > Unionida > Unionidae > Unio > Unio delphinus. The sequence goes on along the minus strand of JAQISU010000035.1, from coordinate 8,570,678 downwards.
TCCAAATGTTTTTTCACAGGATAGTGAAATAAAATCCAGGGGGGACTGAACTTTGTACCAGGGACCCAACATCTCATGTTCAGACCTGTCCCAGATTTTAACAATTTGATTTGTTTTCCGAGTCAGATATATATATATATATATATATATATATATATATATATATATATATATATATATATATATATATATATATATATATATAATGCAATAAACTGATAAGCAACAGTGCAAAAACTAGTAACCCTCTAACCTGAGTGCTTTCGACTCTCAATGAGTCTTTATCAAAGGCAAATACAGAACATAGACAAGACAGACAATTAAAATACAAAAACCGTGTTTACAGAACTTTACATGCCTGTTTCTACAGGAATTAAGGCTTGAAATTTATTATGTTACAACTAGTCGCGGATGCTGTAAAATGTGAAATCGATGAGCAAAAGCGACACATGTTTTTGTATGTAAATTTATGTACGTGCAAATTATATCCCGGATATTTTATATTAGTAGTTAGAGGCTATTAAGCAAATTTAGAGAATTATTTTAAAAAAATGTGTCAGCTGGAAAAGATAATTAAATTTGTGCATGGCTGTCTTTTTCTAATCTTCTTGGTTTAAACCGCTTGGTTTTAATGTTCGAAGGCGTCGTATCCAGTATTTGCCTTTGATAAAGACTCATTGAGAGTCGAAAGCGCTCAGGCTAGAGTGATACTAGTTTTTGCACTGTTGCTTGTCAGTTTATTGCATTTATCTTATTCAATCCCTGACACACGTGATCCCTTGCTGGATCCAGTGCATTTGAAAGGACTGTTATATGCCATAAGATTTGTATTCTTTATATATATATATATATATATATATATATATATATATATATATATATATATATATATATATATATATATATATATATATATATGTTATTCTTCATAATTGGTCCATGCTTTTATGTGAGTAATACCCATGCATGATTGTGTTGTCCTGCCTCACATGACTTTTGCATTGTTACTGCCACATGTGATATAAAAAAAAAATAAAGTTTTCATTAGTACAGCTTCTGACTGACAGCACAATTATTTTCAAGTTTTTATTGGTTTGTGGTTTAAAAACTTAAAGCACTAAATGTACTGTATTTGAATTGCATTTGAGTTGACACTAATAAGTCAGCTCCTAGTGCCTTGTGTACAGTGTTTTGTGTGGTTTATAATCTGTCCTTCAGCAGGTGTTTGCTTCCACTGAAGACCTTATTTCTATCTAGGTTTCATCAGACATGGAATGTGGAGTTATATAATTAAGATTTTGGATGAATTCAGTAAGGTCCATGTATATTAATGAGATAGTCTTGCATCTGAGTGGCTAGGCATGTTACTGCTCTGGGAGTCTAATTAGAGTACTAATTGAGAGCAATTTCACTACACATGTTCTGTTCTTGAAAAATTGTAAATGTGATGGCGGAAGCACAAGTGAATTTTTTATGGCAATGAGGGCGAAAATGAGGAGTTTCTTGGGTTTGATCTTGAAAATATTGAGAAAGCAGAGGAAAGATATGTGGAACAGTTGGATTATTTGCGAGATTTAGAATGGGACATTGAAGATTCATGAAATTGAATCGTCAGTAGAAGAGGATGCTGATAGCGAAAATGAAAAAGTTTTTGCCGATCTAGCAGATTGAAACGAACTTCTTCTGCCTGTCCAAATCAATGATTTTAGTGGACCGAATCCTGGACCTACAACAAACATTGACAAATTGACAAGGAAAAAAGAGAAATCTAGTTTTTTCACTTAGTATTATTTTTGGAGAAACTGTACACGGACATTACAAATGAAACCAATCCATGTGCCAAAAAATGCATACTGTATTACTTTTATCACCGAACAAAACATGGTATCCAACCTGGAAAATGTGTTAATTGAACAAAGTTCGATCTGAAGCAAAAACTGGATATGAACATTGCCAAGTAAATTTATGTACAAATTGTTTAAAACCATAGCACACATTAAAATTTCCTGGTTTATTTTAATTAAGGGCTTATGATGTGATATTCCTAACAATGTTGCACATAATTTTGTAAATAGTGTATAGATAAATTGTGAAAGACTTGGACAAATAGCAAAAAAAATACATCACTATGTACACAAATTCATTTGGATTAATTGCTGAAAATTTCTTGGATTACTATTGGATACAAGAAGAGAAATTAAATTAATGTGTGAAGTCATGTGCATGATTGATGTTTACAAATTATTCCAAACAGGTAAAACACTCTGGGGCACAAGCAGCTAGACACAGCTTAGCACAGTAGCAGTGTTACTGATAAGTGTGTTGGGGCTGAATGAGGTAATGAAGTGATCTTGCATCTGGTTTGGCTTTGCTACATTGGAGAACACATTTATGATTAAAATTTGATCAAATTTGGAACATTGGCTTTCATCATCAAGATCTCAGATATGTTTGAAAATCTGCAAGACCACTGCATTTTGATGAAATCTTGTGTCTAATTGACTGAGCAAGGTACTGTTCTGAAAGCCACATTTCCACCAAGCATGGAATAAACATTTATATCAGCAAGATCTCGCACAATTTTAATAACATGTGAAATCCACACATTAATATGGTGATATTGCATATGATTGGCTAAGCTTGTTTTCACTCTCAAATCTGTATTTCTGATTCCGTTTTAATCCGACTTGTTAATTAGGCTTAGATTATCAAAATATTGAATATTTAGTATTATGATCTTGACCTATGCATATTAATGAGGTGGTTTTGCTTCCAATTGGCTGGGTTTGTCTATCAAAACTCGAGCATCTACAGGGTTCGTACGGTCTTTGAAGGTCTTTGAGAGTTTGGGGAAAATGAGGTAGCATTTTCAAGGCCTTGAAAGTTTGGGAAAATCGAGCATATTACCCTGAGGTCTTTAAAAGTCTTTGAAAATTGAAATAAACCCTCCAAAAATTAATTTCTTTCCAGAATCACAAATAAAATTATCCGAGGTTGTTAGATTCAGATGTAATCTAGTTATCCTGGTTTCTTTCTTTTGATGACCCGTTCAGTTTATTGCCGCCGCATTAACAAAAGAGGCTTTGTTCTCTTTGGCCCTCCAAAGTATGCCTCGGTGGCGACTTCAATCACACATGCACTCTTCATCAAAGCAAGACGTTGCCACTACACACTTCATCAAAGGATGTCACCAATAAAATTGCCCAAGGTCGTTAGCTTCGGATATAGCTGGTTTTCATGGCTTCTTTCGTTTGACGAATAGTTCAATTTTGATTGGACGAGTCCATCAGTTTTAGCCAATCAAAATGTTAATTACACTAATTCTACGTAGAAAGTTCGCGAAAGTTACACGCTCGAGAATTCAAAATGCGTTCATTCGATTTACATCTTCAAGTTCAGTGTTTAAAAATGCCAGGTCTTTGGTCTTTCAACGATATCTGGCTTGAACAAGAGAAATACAAGGAATGGCTGCAAAAGTATAAATTATGTAAACGAAAGACGTTTTGTACATTGTGTAAAAAGACGATCAACTTGGCTTCAATTAGAGGAGTCCATGCAAATTAATAACTACATACTGTTCATTTAGTGGAAAGAAGATGCAGAAGTATAAGCCATTGGTAATTTTGTGCAAAATAATGTTAACTCATTACTCTTCGGGTATAAAATAAGATATTGTTTAATGTGATGATTTGGGAGATATGGCAAAAGAGGGCTTGTTTAAATTTACTTATTCCGTCGGTTTATTTAACACGTTTGAGGAAAAAAAATCATTTTCAAAAATTTTGTTCTACATAATAATGTTTCTTGGTTTAATATAAAAACATACATTGTAATAAATTCAATTCACGGATATACAGTTTCAAAGTGCGCAAGCGTACACTATTGTAGAGTTAAGCAAGAGTTGTTGTTCTTGAATTGTGAGTATATTAAAAAAAACGTGTGCTGTGAAGCTTTAACTGTAAGAAGTCATTTGATTAGGTAAATAAATAAAAGAATAAAAAAAACCCGCTTTTTCAGTTGACGGAATATCCCCGTTTCTCATTGCCGACCCTCCACTTTTTCCCCAATTGTATTAAAAAAAAATTAAACTCACATTGCCGAAATTGATTTGTGTATCTATAGTCTGACTATACATCCCCGTTTGTTTGTACCCCTATCGATTTCAATAACGAAAATAATTAAATGATAAAAAGTGCACAGAACTAAGGCAACATAATCATTGATTTATAATTTCTAACCTGAATGTGACCAGAATGGCACTAATACTGCCATCTCCTGCACATTTCATGATTAACGGACTTTCCAAAGAAACAAACGGGTTGGTATAGTTAGACTATAATTGAGCCCGTTTTGCCCAGTACTTTGAAGTGCTTGAAATATTACTGGATTTATAGATAATGTTTCTTTTTTAAAAAATGGAGAAAAAAAACACGCCCAACCTTGATGAAGTGTTTTATTCTGTCCTTTCCAAAAGAAAGGAATATGTCGAACTTTGGTGTGGTCTCCAGAAAATGTTGTTGTCACACGGGCAGGCAACAGTGGAGAAAGGATTTTCTGTCAACAAACAGGTATCTGTTGAGAACCTCAGCAGAGAAAGCCTCAAAGCTCAAGGGCTAATCATTGACACAATTAGAAAAGCAGGTGGACCTTTGGAAATCATCATTAGCAATGAAATGATGACACATGGCTCCTTTGCAAGACATAAATACCATGCTTATCTGGATAAGAAGAAAGCAGAGAAGGATGAGAAAAACCAAAAAGGAAAGAAACGGGAGTTAGCCTTGGATGAAGTGGAAGAACTTAAAGCCAGAAAACTGCCTCTTGAAGCTAACATTGCCAGCCTACATGCTTCCTCTGTACAGAAAGCAGAAGAGGCAGAGTTAAAAGGACCCATTGTGCATTGTGCATGTCACAGAGTCGAATGCTCTTAGGAGAAAAGCAGAGGAAGAGATGACAGTGGTAGCATCTCTTTCCAAAATGATTGAAGAGAAAAGAAAGCAAATATAATAATGCATTTAAAGCAATGCTGATGTCTGTTAAGAGAACAATTTATTTTGTATTAAATCTGACACGCATGTTACATATTTCTGAACGAACAACGAATATTAACCTATCTTCCAGATAATTATAATACAATTTTAGGAAATTAATTATAGTTTGACTTTAATCAGTAATCAATATTGTAGTGTTTGGCATTCATTTTTCTCATATAACCTGTATACACAATATTAGCAAAAATAGGTCTTGGAAATCTCTATTTGTGGTCTTTGAAAGTTTGGGAAAAGTCTTTGAATTTATCATCCATAGTTCAGTGTAAACCCTGATCTATATGATCCAGTTTTTAATAAACATGGTTCATAGGCGCATATCACAAAGATGTCAGATTAATCCAATTATTATATGCTCAGCTGTGCATATTAATGAACCTTATTCACTGAACTACTGAGTATTTGAGAGACTATTTCTGACCCAAACTGTATTGGACTAGGTGAATTTTTTTTTTCGGGTCTGACTTATGCATTTTAATATGGTGATCTTGCATTTGATTGGGTGAGTTTCATTTCCACTTGAGATTTGCTTTGATAAAACTTGATAAATAGTACAGGTGCACAGTTATATCAGTTTACCATGGTAATTTATTTTACTGTGGTACATACTAAATTGCTTTTTCTCTATACTGGTACGTCAATAGTTTCTGTCAGCAAGGGATCTACTTTAATTTCTGAGTAATCTAGTTACAAATTTAATGATATTAACTGGTTTTTTTATTTTTCATGACAGAATAATGAATTTTTTATATTTTTTTAATAGCAAAACAGCTGTATTGTCACAAATTAATTTAATTATTGCAAATATAATTTTTTTATGATCCTTTAATCTTATGTTTAACACATCGACTTTATAAGACTGAAAATCATCCAAAAAAATTCTGCTTTGAAATTCCTGAAGTTAGATTCTTTGTCAAGAGATATCCCTTTCTATTGCCACCCTTGTCTAACTTGGATCATCTGGAAGAAGAATTCCTGAAGTATCAAGTTGGGATTCTACCTGACAATATACTTAATGCAGATAGAGTTGATGTGCAATGGCACCTTATTTCCCAGCTAAAAGACTCTATCACTGGAAGAAATAAATTTCCTCTTCTTTGTCAGGTTATGAAAGGAATATTGGTTCTTTACCATTCTAATGCTGACTGTGAGAGATTGTTCAGTGTTGTTAACAAAAATAAAACTGAATTCAGGTCCAGGCTAAGTAACCCAGTAATGAGTGCTCTACTGGTATGCAAAACATTCATGGCCTCAGCTGGTACAAAATGTTTTGAAATGCAACATGACAATCTGTTGCTTTCTAAAGCTAAAGTGCTACATATGAACACTTGAACCATTAATGAATGATAAAAGACGAGAAAAGCAAATAAATCATTGTTAATTGTAATTGTAGTATGTTATATGTGGATTACTCTTTTTCTGCTTGGATTCCTCTTTTTGACCACTTGGATTACACTTTTTCCTCGTCAGGGGTTGGCATGTATGCATATAAATATTTTCTAATTTGCTGAGTAAGTGTGTTTTATATTTCCAAGATGTTAACCGAGGTTTTGGCACCCCACTCAAAGTTTCCTTGTCCATTATGTCAATATTGTAGCTAGGAAATTGTAGGCTTCAGTATCAACACTTTGTTTTTATTAACAAGCCCTCCAATGTCAGCACAATACTTTTTCACAGGGTGTCGGATATAGTGTAAGCTTAATCACCATGCTTTAGTTAGATTTTAGAGTACAGTGTATACAACTGCTAGCTTACACAGCAGTATCATCTACTCTTGGGACAGGGCTGTGAATTTCTTTTATCTGAAATATTTTTTTTTATCTCAAGATGTTTTGTTTTCTCTATTACTGTGATGGTTATTTTGCAGTAAATTAGCACAATATATGTTTCCAGCTGTTGACAGATTGAAATTGTTTTTTTTTTTAAATTAAAAATGTGTCAGGTCACTGCCCATGAACATTACATTGTTGGTTGCAAACATAATTGTGATATACCATGGTACATATCACAGTATGTTCAGAAATACCACAGTATGCAATGGTATCCAATTTTGTGTGGTACCCAGCTCTAGTAAATAGGTTTATGTCATCAATATCTCCAGTGAGTGAAAGTTCTGAGTGATATACATACAGTATAATGATACAATATTGAAGCTGATTGCATTGTCAATACCCTAGCAGCTCTGTTTCTGATCATTTCTGATCAGACTTATTAAATAGTCTCATAACATCATGCTGTATGATGATCAGACTTATTAAATAGTCTCATAACATCATGCTGTATGATGATCAGACTTGCAAAATAGTCTTCTAACATCAGGCTGTATGATGATCAGGGTTGTTAAATAGTCTAATTGAATATGGCTGTATGTTGATCAGACTGTTTAGATAGTCTTATATCATCAGACTGTATAATGATCAGACTTGTTAAATAGTCTTATATCATCAGACTGTATAATGATCAGACTTGTTAAATAGTCTTATTGAATCAGGCTGTATGATACTCACACTTGTTAAATAGTCTTATATCATCAGGCTGTATGATGATCAGACTTGTTAAATAGTCTCATAAGATCAGGCTGTATGATGATCAGAGTTAATAAATAGTCTTGGAGCACCAGGCTGTATGATGATCAGATTGTTTAGATAGTCTTATAACATCAGGCTGTATGATGATCAGACTTGTTAGATAGTCTTATTTCATCAGGCTGTATGATTATCAGAATTGTTCAATAGTTCTTTTAGCATCAGGCTGTATGATGATCAGACTTGTTAAATAGTCTTATTTCATCAGGCTGTATGATTATCAGAATTGTTCAGTAGTTCTTTTAGCATCAGGCTGTATGATGATCAGACTTGTTAAATAGTTCTTATAACATCAGGCTGTATGATGATCAGACTTGTTAGATAGTCTTATATCATCAAGCTGTATGATGATCAGACTTGTTAAATAGTCTTATAACATCAGGCTGTATGATCATTAGACTTGTTAAATAGTCTTTTTGAATCAGGCTGTATGACGATTAGAATTGTTAAATAGTCTTATAACATCAGGCTGTATGTTTATCAGAATTGTTCATTAGTGATTGTAGCATCAGGCTGTATGATGATCAGACATGTTAAATAGTCTTATTGAATCAGGCTGTATGATGATTAGACTTGTTAAATAGTCTTATAACATCAGGCTGTATGATGATCAAACTTGTTAAATAGTCTTATAACATCAGGCTGTATGATGATTAGACTTGTTAAATAGTCTTATAACATCAGGCTGTATGATGATTAAACTTGTTAAATAGTCTTATAACATCAGGCTGTATCATGATTAGAATTGTTAAATAGTCTTATAACATCAGGCTGTATGATGATTAGACTTGTTAAATAGTCTTTTTGAATCAGGCTGTATGATGATCATACTTGTTACGGGCGATTTCTAATTCATGACAGCGCAATATTCTTTTAACACAAAGGATGTTCTATCAAGAATACTGCTAACTTTGATTATTGAAATTCAGTACTTTCCAATCAAAAGTTTCTTTTCCATTTGTTTTGATCATTGCACGCTGATACAGATATTATGCCCTCAATTTTCATTAATTAAGAATGGTTACCAGAGGTAGAGTAGACTGGTCTCAATTTTTAATTGCTTACATCAGGTGTTAGAATGGTCACTGAATGAATTAGGTTGTTAACATGATTGGCATTTTATTTCTGTAATAACTGGATAAGTATATTTTTAAAAATAAAAATAAAGTATTGAGTTTTAAAGATTTTTTTAACACTCTCGTTGTCTTTGAAATTAATTTAATCTGATGATAATAAAATAGGGAATATCAGGCTAAGATATAGTTTACTTTTTGTTCTGGTCTTACACAATATGTAAGCCAGCTTAGTGAATGGTCAGCTTTTAAGTCATTTAAGGCGGTGAGTGATTACAGGATCACTTGAAGATCTTCTTCAGTGTACACTTAACCTTGAACATTCCTTTTAAAGATAAAACATATCCAGTAAATATGTTGTATATCCAGTAAATATGTTGTATATCCAGTAAATATGTTGTATATCCAGTAAATATGTTGTATATCCAGTAAATATGTTGTATATCCAGTAAATATGTTGTATATCCAGTAAATATGTTGTATCTATTGTAGTGTGTTGACTTTTGGTATATGATCTTCATTTTGTTAAACCCTGAAATGTGAATAATGAACCCATCAAAGTTCTTTCCCATAAATTATGATATATTGGTCATACTTTAGGTGTCCATAGACACTATGATGACTATATTAATCCATTCAAGGCAAAACAAGAGGCCAAGGTAAATGTACTGGAGGATGCTGAGTCTCTGGTAGATCGAGTGATTGAAGGAGAGATCAACTCATCACTTTGTGAGATGAGCAGACCAGTTCATAGAAATGTGGTTAGAGCAATCAATCGACTGCGAGAACAAATGAGATGGCAGGTGAAAATGGGCTTTTTGAAGAAAATATAATTACATGCTTCGTTACAGTTGTCCCCATCTTATAAGGTAACCCCTTCTACACTGGGAAAATGACCTTTCAACAGGGGTGGCATTATAAGAAGGGACTATATTTGTGAGAAGTATGTGTATGAAGTAAGAAAGCTGCATGTAACTTCCAAACATATAATATCTATTTAAAAGTAGCAGTAATCTATCAAATGGTTCCTTTGTCATATGACTGTTCTATTTTCAAGTGAGCATGTATTAACATTTCTTAATTCTTTGTCAGTTATGATGTTGTTTTGAGTCTTTTCGTGTTTTGGCAAGAACTCTTTAGCTCTCCCCACTATCAATAGTTCAAATAACGTTTACTTTTTCTTATAAAATAAGAATTTTCCATTACATTATGATATGCTAAACATTTGTAATGACTTTTTCCTTTGTTGCTTATTGTATGTCAGTTTAATCAAATGAAACCTTTATACAAGGCCTTGTTTACAAAGAAAGTAATATGTGTATTCTCACATGATTTTTCTGTCTTTGCTTGAAACACTGTTTTCTTCAAGGTACCATTCTCATTGTCTATGAATTCACAAAAGCTATATTTAGTCTATTTTGAACAAATTATGATCTTGACAGTTAACTCCTATCATAATCATAAAAGAGATATCAACAGCTGTTTGAACTTCAGTCGTGTCGTGTAATACTAGAGATATAATATTAACCATAGTGATAAATACACCTTAGCCAGCTATTATCACAGTAATGAAAATCTAAGATCTGAAACAAACATCAGAAAAGATAATTGGATTGCTTACATTACTCTATGAATTAAATATTAGATAAATGTTTCTACTTGTCTATCATAATACTTTAATAAGAAATGACATTTAATCAGCAAAAACGCACACATAATTAAAACATGAAACCAATACTAATCTTCCCATTTTCTTTATTTTATGGTACATATATATCTAGAGAAATTCAAAATGTTTTCAAATGTTCCAGAATATATACTCCAGAACTGTCAAACAAAGAAAGTTTCATTTTGTGGCAAAGATTCAGTTTTTGTTAATTTGATAATTTTCTATTGAAATTAACATTTTTTATTTCCTTGCCAGTTATCATATTGAATAGATAATTGAACATACGTCATTGTTATTTGTTTATTGCCACTAAATATTGAAGCAAATGCAGACTTATTTTAAAATCAGTTATTATCTGCTAAGAGATATACATGTACTAATATCTGCCAGTCTCAGTACTTTTCTGTTTCTTGGTAATGCCAGTTGATTGCAGTCCGAGCCATGTGTAAATTGTTTCTGATACCATTTATTGGTAATCTTATTGGACTGATGAAAGAGTCACATGTTAGTCATTGCAAGAAGATACCATTTATTGGTAATCTTATTGGACTGATGAAAGAGTCACATGTTAGTTGTTGCATAAGCAAGCTATACTATTTCTCCTTTGAATACGTTCCCCGATCACATTACTTTAGGATATTAGCCTGCTACCTCGCGAATCCAGCCCTACCAAAAGACGAAAATTCGTCTTTCCTGTCTATGTCATATAGACAAAGGGCAATAACTCTTGCCCCTTACCTCCCCTTGCTACCCGCTAGGTGTCGCTTCTTTAGTTTTTTAGCTTCGCTGTACGCGAAAACACGTACAATTAGACCTCCAATGAATCCAAGCCATCTTAGTGTAAATTCTGACCATCTGAAGTTAAATTTGGAATTACTGTGTTGGATAATCATTCCTCTACAGGTCGTATACATTATTTTACAATATTTTCCAATTTGAGTGACTTTGTCACCTTTTCTAGACTTCGGACCAGGTTGCAACATGGTCAAGCACGCTTATGGCGGTACTAGCATGTAATACATGTAGCACTCAATAATTTCGCTTATTCCGTATGTAACGTTTACAATATTAGCGATTTAATAACGTGCTGCATTGATAATTTGTGCTTTATTTACCTGCTTTGTCGTTTCAGTAGACTTCAAAAAAGTCTTTGAACGACCAAGTTGCGACTATTTAATGGCGGACTTCGTGTTGTAGTCACGAGTTCACGCGACACTTAATCATTTTGCTTCCTCCGTTAGTTACGGTTATGGAATAGCGACTTAATAGCGTGCTGAATTGTTAATTTGTGCTTTGTTTATCTTTTTTATTTCGTTTCAGTAGACTTAGTCTCTGAACGACCAGTTGCGACTATTTAATGGCGGAATTTGTGTTGTAGTCACGAGTTCACGCGACACTAAATCATTTCGCTTCCTCCGTTAGTTACGGTTATGGTAATAGCGACTTAATAGCGTGTTGAATTGCTAATTGTGCTTTGTTTATCATCTTTTTCGTTTCAGTAGACTTCGTCTTGAACGAACCATTGCAACACGCTCACGGCGATAACTAGTGTTGTCATTAAGAGTTAACATGGCACGGAATAATTTGACTACTCCGTTAGTAACGGTTATAGTATTATCGAATTAATAATATGCTGAATTTTTTAATTTGTGCTTTGTTCTCTTCTTTTGTCGTTTCAGTAGCAAAGTCGACAACGAAGGCATGAATGGCAAAATGGGTGTTGGCAATGTGGAAATGGAGGAAATTATGTTGACATGGTTTAGGCTGCCCAGTGGGTGTAAATTTCACCGCAGGTCCGTGCATGGCTTTCGGGCTTGTAAGTCCGGACGCATGGAGTCTATGCTGGATCAATTGGATCCATTTTAATATGCACTTTCGCCGGCCGTCCAGCCATCCGTCCAGCCGACACCGTCAGTTCAGCCGGCACTTCAGCAGGCACCAACCGGCATTAGCCGTCCATCCGGCACCGTCCGTTCAGCCCAAATGGCACCGGACGGCCAGCCGACCTTCCAGCTTGCATCAACAGGCACCGGCCGTTCAGCCCAAATGGCACCGGCCGGCCAGCCGACCTTCCAGCCTGCGTCAACAGGCACCGGCTGTCCACCCGTCAACGGCTGTTCAGCCCAAATGGCACCGGTCGTCCAGCCGACCTTCCAGCCGGCATCAACCGGCACCGGCCGTCCATCCGGCAATGACCGTTCAGCCCAAATGGCACCGGTCGTCCAGCCGACCTTCCTGCCGGCATCAACCGGCACCGGCCGTCCACCCGGCAACGACCGTTCAGCCCAAATGGCACCGGTCGTCCAGCCAACCTTCCAGCCGGCATCAACCTACACCGGCCGTCCATCCGGCAACGACCGTTCAGCCCAAATGGCACCGGTCGTCCAGCCGACCTTCCTGCCGGCATCAACCGGCACCGGCCGTCCACCCGGCAACGACCGTTCAGCCCAAATGGCACCGGTCGTCCAGCCAACCTTCCAGCCGGCATCAACCTACACCGGCCGTCCATCCGGCAACGACCGTTCAGCCCAAATGGCACCGGTCGTCCAGCCGACCTTCCAGCCGGCATCAACCGGCACCGGCCGACCATCCGGCAGCGACCGTTAAGCCCAAATGGCACCGGTCTTCCAGCCGGCATCAACCTGCACCGGCTGTACATCGGATTTACTGAGATTATAGTGATGTACCCGTCAGTCAATCTACACTACTGGTTACATATCACTACCATGAGAGAAATGTTATAGATGAATTGCCGTCCAATCAGACCATTCGAGAGGCAGGTGCCGGTCATAGCCGGACCTTCGCCGACATTCCGGCCGACCATATACCAGACCAATCAGTCGGTATTGCCGGTGTACACCTCCCGTCACGTCAAATACGTGACGGTGTGATTTTAAAACACGGGAGAATTAGTGACATTATCAGAGGTGATGGAATCGAGTTATCTATGCCACTTGGTATGCGCTACCCAGATATGGCAGCTTTACCAGAACAGGACTTTCAGGCCGACCATTCGCCAGTTCAATCAGCCAGCAGTGCCGGCCGTCCATATGTTCACGGCTTCTCCACAAGGGAGATTTAGTGAAAGTGTCAATTATGACAGAATTGCGTCATCTAGGTCACCTGGTATGCTGTACAGATATGCAAGCTGTACCAGAACCAACATTCCCTCTGAGCGAATGGTAGATGGGCGCACAGTGCTGGCCGCACTACATAAGCATTATGTAATTATTATTACCTTACAGCCGGCACCAACCGGCACCGGGCGTCCATCCGGCAATGACCGTTCAGCCTATATGGCACCGGTCATCCAGCCGACCTTCCAGCCAGCACTAACCGGCGCCGGGCGTCGATCCGGCAATGACCGTTCAGCCCAAATGGCACCGGTCGTCCAGCCAAGCTTCCAGCCGACACTTGCCGGCACTGACCGTCCATCTGGCTCCGGCCGTCCAGCCCAACAGGCACCGGTCGTCCAACCGTATGGAGATTTTAGTCATATACCAGTCCGTCCGACTGTACCGCTGTACCAGCACGGGGACTTTTATCATACCGCAATCCGCACAAATCGGATTGACGAAGATTCTAGTGATGTTTCCGTCTGTCAATCCGTACTACCGGTTACATATCACTACCATGACACAGATGTTGGCGATGAATCTCTCGATCCAACCCGACCATTCGAGCGGTCGGTGCAGGTCATAGCCGGCCCGTCGCAGTCATTCAGGCCAAACATATGCCAATCAATTCATTCGGCATTGCCGGCCGTCCATAGGCTAACAGCTCATCCACAAGGGAGAGTGAATGCCTTTATCAGAGATGTCGGAATCGAGTCATCTATGCCACCTGGTATGCATTACCCCGATATGGATGCTTTACCAGAGCAAGATTATGCACATAGTGAGTGCGATGAATCGCAGGCAAATCAGCTGTATGCAGATCCAACTATGGAACGGACTGAGTTCAGCTTCAAAGCCGCAGTGGAGGAAATTTATAGGGTGTTGGCCCCTTCAGAATGCCCTCCACCTCCTGCTGCCATTACCGACTATAAGGTTAGAGCGTCGGTCGATCTGGATGAGGGGGAAGAGACTCTATCCTTCCGCCTCCTTCCCCAGTCGACAAAAATTAAGGAAATTAATGACCGTCTGTCGACACGTATAGTGGATCCAGGAAATGCTAAGGCGTTCTTTTCTGAAAGTCAAGTACCAGCGTCGTTTTCAGGTCGATGGTAACAAAACTCACTCCGATGCGTTCAGTACTGAGGTCCCGGCTCTGGATAAAAATATAGCAGCAGTCCATATGTCTGCTCCATTGTCTTATAAAGTGGACAAAACTGTGTTCAATGCCAAGTCCAAGTTGGTTCGAAATGTAGTCGTTACGTCTTCACTGTTAGACCTAGCCTCCCTAGCCATTTTCAGGATCGCTGAAAAATCTGGCAATGAACATGCTTGGGAATCGAGGGCCTGATTAGCTAGGGTTCTTAACAGGGCAGCTCACCATTCCATGGCCAATGCGCTGACTGCTTCTGCCAACCTAGACCTGATACGTTGTGACGCATGTCTGAAGGGCACGTCGCTTAAACCCCATCATAAGCTGGCTAGATATGACCGATGCACATTTCACGTCCCTATCCCACGAGTAGCGGACATTTCTCCGTTGTGCTTGTCGGGACTCGGTTTATCAGTTCCATGTCATACCTTTTGACCTCAATTTAAGCCCCTGGGGTTAGTACCAAGGTTATGGATTACGTCATCACCCTGTTCCGCTCGACTTCATCTATTGTGTCGGCAGTATATTTGGACGACATCCTCCAGAAACATTTGTCAAGTTCTACTCTGCTCAAAGGCAGAAACGATCTTATATCACTTTACATCATATAGGCTTTCTCGTGAACTGGATAAAGTCTGATCTCTGTCCAATCCGGATTTTTGGTCCATCTGGGTGTGGAGTTTCTCCCGATCTGAATCTGGTAAGGCTTCCTCGAGTTTGCGATCATCCAGATATTTGCACTCGTAGAGTCCGTTTCCGACAGGATGCGCATTTTAGCGAGAGAGTTGCAGATCCTCGGATTATTCAATGCGGCAGCAGACTTGATCCCGCTCAGCCGTCCTTTATGCGCCCTTTACAAAGGACGTTGCTAGCGTAATTGCGCCCTTTTCAAGTCCCTTCGATCCCAGAAAACAGTCATGCTCACGCCAGAGATACGATCATTCTTGAGTCAATGGCACAACCCCTGTGGGCTGTCCACAGGGATTACTCTGGAGATACCCCAAGCAGGGATAACGGTATGTTCCGCCACTAGTACCTACGGTTGGGGTACCCACCTGTTGCCGGACTTCGATACTGTCAGCGGCACGTGGGTGCCAGGGGCGAGCCCTTTCCACATCAACCTTTCAGAAATAATGGCTGTCATCAACGCCTTTCATTTCGGACAGGATCAACTCTTATTACAAACTGCCCTCATTATGTCAGACAACTTTGTGGTGGTGCCTTGCCTTAAAAACATGGGGACACCAATCACCAGACCTGTGCAATCTGAGCTGGCAGTTTCTACATTGGTTTGACAATCTCCACCTCAATGTACAATTCCGGCACATTCTTGGCAGACTCAATGTCTTGGCTGACACTCTATCTAGTCATTCACACAGAATGGTCACTCCATCAATCGGACTTTCTTCCAATTGACACACTTTGGGGACGTCCGATGATTGATCTTTTGCAACAAGGTGAAATCGCAAGTTGTCCACCTTTCATCTCACAGGTTCCAGACCCAGAAGCTTGAGTCGTGGATGCTCGATCAATCAGCTGGGAAGGGTTGTGGTCATTCTCCTACCCTCCCACGGTCTTGGTACTGAAATTAATCCAGAAGTTAAGGGGTCAGAACTGTCAGATGGTTCTGATTGCCCCTCTCAGATGGAACAACTCCTGGGTCTCCGATCTACTCAATCTAGGCGATAGATCTACCCAGGAAGATTACAGTCAGCACAAGTATTCGCAAGCAACCGCGGCCAGGGGTGTTCCACCCCTGTCCGGACCATCTTTATGTTCAAGCTTGGCTCTTGTCCAGACAGCCTTGCAAGACAAACAATTTAAATCTTTGATTGCGAAGAGAATCTCGAGAGCAAGAAGGCCCTCTACTCTGAAGGTTTACGAGGGCAAGTGGCATGTTTTCAGGGACTGGTACCATATCATTAACATTGTTCCTCTGAGTGTCACAATCCCTCAACTGGCCAACTTTTCTCTGGCTTTTCAAGGAGAAACAGCTGGCTCCAGTTATTATCAAATGCTACCGCTCCATGATATCAGACACATTCCGCCATTCTGGTACATGTGCTATCAGCCATGACAAAGATTTGTCAGATCTTTTAGACACTTTAAAAATTCAATCGACTTATATCCCTCACCCTGTTTCCAAATGGAATCTGTCCTGGGTTTTAACATGACTCAATTCAGACAGTATTGAGTCTTTAACCCACGATTAGTTAAAGCTACTATCATACAAATTGGGTTTCTTGATAGTCTTAGCTTCAGCATGCAGGGTGAGCGAGTTACATGTTCTTTCTAGTGACCCGAACTCTCTTCCGTTCCGATCAGAGGGTTTGATGGTCCTCTTGACGCAGCCAGGCTTCGTAGTCCAAAATAGATTACCATACATTGGCGATCAACGAGTCGTCATTAGCTCGCTTTCTTTATAGATAAGTCAGGATCAACAGCTATGTAAGATCCTGTTTGTGCACTCTAGCACCATTTCAATGCATAGAGGTGAGTCAGGTCACATACAAGCACCTCTTTCTTCTGGTGATAGCTGGGACATGAGATATCACCATTCAAGCCCTTGCTTCATGGCTGAAGTGGGTTATATGCTCGGCGTACTCTGAGGATTCGCAAATCAGTCACATTATAGAAGCTATTGGCTGACATGCAGAGTCAACCTTCTACAGTTTTATCTTCAAGTTTGTACTCGCAGAGGCAAACATTGATTCTAGTAGGTCCGTTGTTGGGCAGCCCAGACGCCCACCAGACCCATGTGCAACAATCAGCACAGCCTATTAGCTTTGCTGGATTCGCCAGATAAATTTTCGTAGGTAAGAAGATTTCAATAACTATCTTCTTAACCGTATAAAGGGGTCACATATCACGTGACCCTGGGTTGTGTTGCTGATTGAAAATTAGGAGACCGGGTTATCATTCACATGGGGAACCCAACCATCATTCCCTAGAGGATACCCGAGGTGGAGGTCGGATGCTCCGCATTCCCTCCTCCTATTACTTATTCTCCTAAAGTAATGTGATTGGGGAACGTATTCAAAGTAGAAAGCAAATTTTGTTGTAAATTATGTTTCTCCGAGAATACTTACCCAATCACATTACTAAGAAACCCTCCCAACCACCCCGCCATGCGAGCATCCTTGTGTTTTATATACCGCTCAGCTTAAAAAACTAAAGAAGCGACACCTAGCGGGTAGCAAGGGGATGTAAGGGGCAAGAGTTATTGCCCTTTGTCTATATGACATAGACAGGAAAGACGAATTTTCGTCTTTTGGTAGGGCTGGATTCGCGAGGTAGCAGGCTAATATCCTAAAGTAATGTGATTGGGTAAGTATTCTCGGAGAAACATAATTTACTAAAAAATTTGCTTTCTTCTGCAAACATACCGATAATACTGTTAAGGTATTTTCTTACAGAAAATTATTGATTTTATAGAATTGGTATAGTGTTACAGCAAGAATCCGAAAAGACAGTGCACAATTCCTTAAAAAAGAAACACAACAGAGTTCATGACAGTCTTGCACAAAGGGCATTAAATATTGCTTCATTTATTCAGGCAAAAAACACTAATATCTGACTGTACAATTTATCAGTTTAAAAATACATCACACAAGATGTTTTTACTTAACTTGACAACTGTACAAACTTCTGTTATATTTTCTTCCACTGGATAAAAAAAGATGTTACTTTTGCATTTCATCATGAGTGAATAGCAGTTTACATCCCCTCAGGACTCTAGAACAATATGCAAAACTGTAAAAGCATTATGATCTTAATATTTTTTACATGAAATTTCCAAAAATTCTAGCCCTTATCTAACTTCAGTCTTAATATCTATAGAGATATTTAAGAATTGAAACTCCTGGTTTTACCATTTGCAAGAAATGAGTTCAGTAATGCTTATGTGTATTACCTCATGTTTTAAAATAAACCCATATCACCTATTATTGGTTGTATTATTTTATATATAAGTACCAACCTTAGTCTTTCTGTGTGTTATACCTGCCAAACAAGAAGCCATGGGTTCCAAACTCTCTGTGGCATATCAGTTTTTTAAAAATGCTTTGTTTATATTTTTATGTTTAAATGTTCTTTTTAACTCATCCCAATTTTAAACTTTTTAATTTCATTTATCACTTCCATCCAAGGATAGGCAGTAACTTTTCTAAACCTAATCAGCAGATTTTGTTCTATTGTAATGTCAATAAATTAAGCAATTTATCATCAACAAGCATTTGTTTTAAGTAGTTATTAGTTTGGGGTTTAATAGTGATCCATACTGGCACATAAAAAAAGGTCATCTTTTTAACGCTGAACCACATGATACCAAGATAGCATGCTAATCCAGAAGATAGCAGTGTGAAATGAGATGGGGTCATCAGCTAACAAATAAAATTAGGTTTAGCACCATAACAAAGGACAAACAGAGGCAGAGCTTGCAGATTTGACAGAAGGTTGATATGCCCTTCTCTACCTGCCTAGCTGCAACACTTTGAATTATTAAAAGAGTAGACAAAACTTTTTCTGTAAGATAGTCGATATTGCATAAGGTACCATTCATCATATAAATACAATGTACTTTAAAATACTGTTAATTCATTTGTTTAGGGGCCCCGAGTGGCCGAGTGGTCTAAAGCGCTCTCCGTTACAGACCACTGCCATCTCACCTCTGTCTGCGTGTGTTCGAGTCTAAAATTTGGCAAATGTAGTTATGTGAGAAAGCTTGCCAGTAGCTTCTTGTGGGTCGGTGGTTCTTTCCGGGGGTTTCCCAGGTTCTTCCTCCACCATTAATACTGTCCGCCATGTATAGCCTATATTGTGCTGAAAAATGGCGTTAAACCATTAAAATAAAAAATAATAATAAAATTCATTTTTTGTGCATATGAATTTTTCATATCTTTGCCAAAAATGGCATTTTCATTGGAACTTAATGCAATCTTATTGCTTCCATGAAAGAAACATTTATGTTTTTAAACTTGTGGCTTGTAACAGCTATAGAATTTACAGATATTTATACCACATGAAAACTGGGTCCCATTACAATTCATAGCGTGCTTCAATTGTGGAAAATAAGGCAAACATTATCCTTCTTTAGTGCATTACTGAATTTAAATTCATTTCTTTAATAGATAGATGTCTAAATATTTCAATAAATAAATTAATTGATGATAATGATTTTTACACATTTATTTTGCAGGAGGATGTGACTATAATACCGAGTGGAAAATCCGTAGAACTGGAAAAGTGTCAGATAGATGGATGCAAATGTCGTCTTGTTCACTGCCCATTCTGTGACACAGATCACTTTAAACCCTCCAAACCGGCAAGGACTCGAGATCATTTAGAGGCCACCCACTTTGCACATGCTGTGCAATACGATGGTCATTACATTTTACTTTTTGTTTTGAATGTCACAATAACTTTATTTAGATATTACCTTATTTCATATATTTTTGTACCCTTTAATTTTTCATACACAATCCAGTTATCAAACTAATAATTATTTAAATGTATCACATTTTTTCGTACAAATCACTTTGCATTTTTTTTTAAATCCCTTAAATTATCAGACATAACATTTCTACTAAGAAGATTTGTGTTTGCATAAAAGATCAAACGTACTGTATATCCATTTTATTTTTAAAAAAATTAATAATTAATTGTTGCTGAGAAAATACAATGATTGATGCATAAGCTCTCTTATTGTCATTACAATATCTACTGGTCTTTATTAACAATAGGACAAAGGCCTTCACAGAACATAATCCTTAATTATTGTTAATTAGTTCTCCTTATTTAGTCTGTCATGATTACAGAACACCACGTGCATTTTAAAATGAGTTTGGAAGCTCCACGATATTTTTTTTATCCAACAAATATTATATCTGAGTACATGCTAAAGTGAAGACCACAGACCAATAAGGAACTGGTCATATTGTTTCATTGTAGTCCTACACTTTTTTTAATAAAAGCCTTGACATTTTCTATGAATAATTTTAAAGTCACAGACTCTCTTAAATTGATTCATGCATATATAATCTTTTAAGTGCTTGTACTGTTTTGAATTGGATAAAATTTGCATTTTTTTTTAATTATCTATTCTACAATATACCCCTAAATTGTTATCTTTATTGGTAAGTTCAAAGTTCAATTAACAAGTAATGTGTATGATTGCTGGTCTTTACAAAATCTTCTGTTTGGACAGTGGCCATGATATCACGTTTCCCTAAAGAGTTTATTTTCCTTTTGAAAGCTTCGCTGATTTGACCTCTTCTGTCAAATCATGCTCTCTGTCTGGTTTCAACTGGTAAAATCAAAGCTATTAAACTAGTTAGTTAGTGTGCAAATAATACTGCATAGCCCTCTGGTTATTGTAACAATGTATATCATCATTAAAACAAGAATGAATTGTTGATTTAGAGGTGTTTACTGATAATGGAATACAGTTGTGTCCTAATAATCACAATTGTCTGGTAACTGGAAATAGTTTTTTTTTCTTTGCAAAAGCTACAAAATAAAAACTGCCCTGCATAAAGGTCTTGTACACTGACAAATTGTATTTATCTCTCTCTATCTCTCTCTCTCTCAAACACACACATACATGCACGCACACGCACACACACACACATGAACATTAACTAAACTGTGTTTTTAGTTCTTTATAACAAAAATTGTAATTTGAAAATAAGGTTGTTGTCACTGTAAGAATACAAGTTGTTTCTTGACAATGTACTCATATCATTGCCTACAATTTACCACTAAATAATACCCATAACTAATACATGGTTAGATAGTCTTTAATCATTTTACAAAACGTAACAGCTACAATATGCTCTAAATGTAGACGAGCTTGCAAATTGAGTCATTATGCTCTCTCTCTTTCTTGCTCACTTTCGCACTAAAAAACAAAGTAAAAATCATTTTGTTTACTTTTATTTTAATTATAATTTGATTCTTAAGTTGAGAGCAGATTTAGACAGAAAATATGTTTATTTTGTTTGTACCGTTATGTTATTGAGTAGCGTGTGTTTTGTTGAACTTGTTTCAGTACGATGCCTTTATTTTTGTACATGGTCAGTACCCCAGAATGATTATTTTTTTTACAAATAATATTTTGTTCACTGAAATCAATAATTAGTTTTACATGTATGAAAAATTTCATGAAATACAGTAGCTTGGATAACTTACATGTCAGAACACTGATAGAGTTGTGGGAGGGGATGTTGTCAAACTTCATCAGTATGTCAACTCATGGGTTTGACATTCATTCCAGTCTTGGCATGGTGCTCATTATTTTAGTTCTGCAGATCATTGACAAGAGAACTTGTGTGATGGTCTGTTGTCCATCATCCAGTGTCCTGTCATCCCATTAGCACAAGTTTATTTGCACTGTTCTTCCTAAATTACTTGGAGGATTGCCATGAAACTTTACACACGTATTTATCCCATAATTTATTTGGTCCTAAATTAAAATATATGCTGCCTGGTCATCATATATTGCCAAAACAATTTTTATCCTGAAAATCTTGCTACTCTTTTCTAATGAATGCTGATATCAGTTTGGGGATTTTCACTCAAAGACTTTTTTTGATTTCTAAATGACAATGGGACCAATCTGATTTCTATATGGCTTCCACAGATGCCATCTTTAAAACATTGTTATTTCTATTATGCCTGAATGGATAATCATATCATAATTGGGTTTTCATCAGAAATACAATGAAATAACTCCTTCGTATATTCCTACCATTGGCCATGACCTCCACTCTTGGCTTTTTACCAAGGTTATGGATTGTGTAGTCACCTTGTTCCAGTCGACTTCATCTATAACAGTGGCAGCATACATGGATGACATCCAACAGAAACATATAGTGAGTTCTATCTAAAGCATTAACGATTTTTTTCCTCTAATCATCTTGGTTTTCTAATGAACTGGGAAAAGTCTGACCTCCATCCATCCAGCTTTTTATCCATCTGAGTATTGAATTTATTATCATGTTCATGTAATTAGGATCAAGCCTGTTTCCAACAGGTCTTGTATTTCAGGGAGAGAGTTCATGCAACTCCTCTGATTATTTAATGTGGCTGCACAATGGATCCCATTCTGCCATCCACAATGGCTCCCATTCTGCCATCCACAATGGATCCCATTCTGCCATCCACAATGGATCCCATTCTGCCATCTTTTTATGTGCCCATTACATATGATACTGCTAGCACAATGGTGCTCATTTTCAAGTCCCCTCAATCAAATAGTCACGCTAGAAATAGATCATTCCTGAGTCACTGGTGCAGCCCAGGTTGGACCAATGGAGATCCCACCGGAGAAGCCACAGGTGGAAATAATGGTATGTACTGATGACAGTATATATGGTTGGTGTGCTTACCTGTCACTCGACTTCACTACCATCAGCAATTCATGGGAGCTATGGAAGCAGCCTCTTCACATTAACATTCTTGAAATGAAAGGCAGTCATCAATGCCTTTCACAGCAGGAAAGATCAATTCTCAGTCACTCCTCATTAATGTCCAACAACTCTGGTGGTGACCTGTCTCCTCAAACTGGGTCACCAAATCATCCAACTAGTGTTTTGATTTTTATAGTTTCTACATTGGTGTGACAATCTCCATATCAGTTTACAAATAGGACACAACAGGCTCAATGTCTTGGTCGACACTCCATCTAGGGAAGGTCAAGTCAATCACATGGAATGGTCTCTCCATCATTCAGTCTTTACTTAGATCTGTGATCTTTGGGATGTCTGATGAATGACCTTTTTGGACAAGGTGGAATCACAGGTTACCCACCTTTGTCTTAAGATGAGTGTGCATGTTCAATCCTGGGAATTTCATATATCTCCTGCAGTGCATACCTCTGCCTCTACAATCTAAGGTGAGTCTGATTTGCTCTTTCTTCAGAGGCCTGGTTGGGTTTTATGGATAATGGGTGTGTCCTTTCCATAATATATCTGTATTTCAACTCTCTCTTCTCCCATGGATGCCCATTTTGTTTCATCAGTCAAACATAACCAAAATAAAGAGGTGTACACCATTCTGCAGAAAGGTGCCATAAAGAGGGGACTCCATTTCAGGTCACCAGATTTATATTCCCATATCTATTTGGTAACAAGAAGGTGACAAACTGAGGCTCATCATTGACCTTTTCAAATCAGTTACTGGGGTGGTGGTGGTGCTCCTTCTCCTTTACTATAATGACTGGCTCCTGAATAACAGCAGGAAAAGGATCTGTTACATGTCCACACTGACCCTGCTTGGATATGTGCTGAACCTAGAGAAATCAAAGCTTATTCCTTGTTCAGATTTTGCTTACAGAGAAATTAACTTCTTTACCTGCCTGGACCAGGTTTGCGATCTGCAGACAGAGTGTACATAATTCAGGATTTTTTGAAGCCTCTACAAGCCAAGACTTATCCAGTTTATCTTGCACTTCGGGTAATCTTGAAATCTCTGGCAGACCTAATACTCAAGTTTCTCCTGTTGGTGATCTGGGAACCACACAAGGATCCAGTTTCAACACAGATTCCTCTAGTAGATTTCTTTGCATAAGGTTGAACAACAAACCCATGTTGTATGTCTCAACTGTCCCTGACCCAAACACCTAAGCAATGGACACCTTCAGCCTGAGTTGGTATTGGCTATTGATTTACATCGTTAGAATGATTCCACCATAACTTCAATACATAAGGACATCCACAGCTTGGACTATCTTTATTTTAATAGTACCCATGTGGTCTCAAAAGTCTTGGCTTATTGTCCTTGACTTGTTGGTAGACCAAACCAGGATGTTACTTTGTTGGAAGAAACTAATATCAAAACCCAACCACTCTGATGGCCTAGTGATTAAAGCATCCACCACTACTGCTATGGTGTTGAAGACAGAGACTTCAAATATATTGGGAAGGTGACAAAAGTATAAGTGATAATTGAAAAAAGTTTTCTGATATTAATACTTTTTTGCAGGCTTCAATTTGTAAAAAAAAATGTAACTCAAATTTTATGATGGCTGCAAAAGCAATCTCTATAACAAGGTCAGGGTTGCTCTTGCTATTACATCGGATTCGTCTGAGTCAATACATGTCACAACTTTTCTGCTTAAAAATTTAACTGATGTTAAAAAGATTGGAGCCTTGCTTGTTCATTGGTTGGCATGCTGGTCATGTGATCAGAAGGATGTGGGATAGAATCCAATCATTAGATCAGCCTGTGTAGACTAACAGTGTGACCTTGGAATTGTTTCTGCACTTAATAGCCTATTTGTGTTGCTGGGCCATCAAGGTCCAAACTGAAGCCAGTTTGAAGAACAAAATCTAAAAGCTTACCTGCTGTTGTTTCTGTCAAGATCTCCAATGTGACCAGTCTGTGCACACTGTACATAATCATTTGTACTTGGATCATGAATCTATTTAATATTTTAAATATTAATCTCGATATAAATTAAAACTTTTCATTTTATAATTGAATGCATTATGGGTTCTAACAACATATATAAAGTATTTTGAAACCTTTCGTATGTGTTACTTTCCAATAATGAACACATTTTTAAAAAGGAAAACTTGTTTAAATCTCTTTGCTTCACATCATTAGCATTTCTTTCTCCACATCCTGTTTCCATCTTGCATGATGGAATTCCTTTTGTTTGTCTTATGGGACAGTCAGGTATATTTGATCTGATTTTTTAAAGCTATAATAGATTAAGAATAGGCTGAAAATTTGATGCCTCATTTCATCTTATCCATTACTAATTTATTGTCTCATTTCAGATGTGATGATTGTGAAGTGTTTTAGGCTGTGTAAAGTAAAGAAGGTTGGACACTACCATTGTCCCATGTGTGATGGAGAATTGATAAAGAAGCAGGCATTCATACGACACCTGTTGTCACATGTCAGACACCTGGTATTATCAAAATTTAATTCTTTTATTCTCAAACTGTGATAGAGCAGAATTGGGCAAATTGTTTTCCATCCATATTTGCACACATCCATGCCAAATGCATTTTTCCATAATAGTACAAAACT